>NW_021029591.1:116081-206356 GCF_004153795.1 Camellia sinensis | reverse complement strand
GATTTTTGAAAATCCTACGTGATTTGTGATTAGATCAAGATAAACTTATTCCAAAACCCAATAAATTCAAAACACTCAACCTAAAATCATCAAACACTTACGAGAGTGATTTTAGTTTGTTTGTTTTTGAGAATAAACAATAAATTGACACAAACGATTTTTTACGTGGAAAAAACCACAATTGAAGAACCTTCAATTGTAATCAAAAACCACGGGCGAAACGCCACTATCAATCCACTACTGAAGAACAAAAAGATTACAAAGATACAATACAAATTACCCAACCCAGTCAATTTGTCTCTGAATCTTCTGTAATTCTTTTCACCACACCTTCGTCACGGAATTGATCCTGAAGTTGATTCCACACCACAACTCCACTTTGTCGAATTAACGACTACATAGAATCAAACGCCTTTTGAATTCTACGCTTTAATCTTCGGAATCCACTGAAGAGAACTTTCTTGTACCTTAAGAAGCAACCTCCTTGATGTATGAATCTCAATGCATAAGTTCAGAACTCTCTCAAGAATATCAAGGAAAACTATCAAAAATCTCCAAAGAAAACTTTAAACACAACCCTAGTTTGTTTAGATCAGATCTGAGAAAACGTATCTCACAAAAACACCTTTAACAGCTTTAAATAGAAATTTGGATCCGCGATCTCCGCTCGAGCTCACAACAGCCCGCTCGAGCGGACTGACCAAAAACGGCGTATGAATAAGCTGAGATGCGCTCGAGCGTATGATGATCCGCTCGAGCGGAAAATCGCACCCACCAGTATCTGTGCTTGCCCTGTCAAAATACTGAGACCTGCTAATCTACGCTCGAGCTCAAAAGCCTCCGCTCGAGCGGACAGTACAAAAACACAAAAAAAATACTTTTGAATCAACACAAGGTTTTGTCTCCGGATTTGACAACATAGGGACCTAACAAAGTCTAACTTACATATATATTATGGGAAATATTACATCAGTGTAATTTTATAAAATAATTACAAATTAATAAGAAATTTTATAAATATTAATGATTAAAACTGTAAACTTTATTATTAATTTATAATTTTTTTCTCCAAAATTCTATTGGATTGCAATTACCCCTATATATTAGGATCAAACCGACCCATTTTTCGAGTGTGGACCAGGTTGGGAGAAAACCAGTTAAACCGGGGCCGGGTCGAACCGGCCCATCCCATGGACCCAGAAAATGCATTTGTAGTCGGCAGCAGGTGACCACACTTGTTATACTTAAACGTAAGTAGAAACGTGGAGGCTTATGATTGGTCCATTAAGAGCTAATCACAACCAACATGTCACACGATCACTTCTCCATCTGTCTTCTTCACCCTCATCTTCTCTTCTCTCTGCACCCTCCTCATCATCGTGTGCTCTACTACTATTCCAGGAGGACAAAGACGACGATGATGGTGATGATCAGAGACGAAGAAGAAGAAGAAGAGTTTCAAGTCTGGAAGCCCTAGACCAACCGTACACTTTCACGGATATTGGTTTTAGACCTAACTCTGAGATCGAGATGGTGAAGAAGCGAGTCCCCGATTGGCTCAACAGCTCTCTCTGGTCCACCACTCCTCCTCCTCCTCCTTCTCATCCACCGCCTCTCGACTCCGATGACGCCGCCAAATCTACCTCCGTCGCTGCTTCGCCTTCGTCATCCAAATCTGCTGCGGCGGAGTCTAAGGTACGGGCGCCGGTGCCCGTGCCGCCTCCGTCTGCTGTGAGACCGGAGCCTCCGAAGGTGGAAATCAGGGATCCGTTGACGGATCATAGTGATAATGGCAGCACTGGGAGTCCTTCGGCTGAGGACTTTTCTCGCCAAGCTCAGCTTTTACAAGAGGTTATCATCTCTCTCTCTCTCGCTACATAAATACATACACATCTACATATTATTATTGTGTTTTTTTTTTTTTTTTTTGTGTATGTAGTCTCTCTGATTATCATTTTTTTCCTCAATCGAATTTGTACTTCTCATTTAATTTTATGTTCTACTTTGTTCATTACTGCCTGTATTCTTCAATTGAGGCTACTTAACTAAGATTAGGGTATCTCTGTGTGTGTGTGTGTAATTTTAGGGTTTTGGTCAATCCATTTCTGCTTCTTTTCTTCAATTTAGTATAATTAGGCCTCTGTGTGTGTGTGGTTTATGATGAATTGTTTATTGTTTCTGCTGAATTTAGGTTTTTGGTCATTGCTGCTTCTTTTCTTCAATTTAGAATAAATTAGGCCTCTGTGTGTGTGTATTTGGTTTATGATGAATTGTTTATTTTTTCTGCTGAATTTAGGTTTTTGGTCATTCCATTGCTGCTTCTTTTCTTCAATTTAGGCCTCTGTGTGTGTGTGTGTTTGGTTTATGATGAATTGTTTATTGTTTCTGTTGAGTTTAGCTTTCAAGGAAGGTTGTAAACATGGGTGAATTACGGAGACTTGCATCACAGGGTGTGCCAGATGGTGCTGGCATTCGTTCTACCGTGTGGAAGGTTAGTAGTTGTAAATCAAATTTTCTGCGAATTTAATTGTCTTTTGAGTGGAAATTGTGTATAGGAAATATTGCTGCAAAGTTCAGCTTAGATTAAAATAGAATGAGTTTACTTCATTGTGATATAATAAAAAAAAAATCTTTTGATTTTAAAATATGTGGTGTTGAATTTTCACTTTTGTATTATTTAATGTGAATGAGCAGCTGTTATTGGGGTATTTGCCGACTGATCGAGGGTTTTGGTCATCAGAATTAGCTAAGAAGAGGATTCAATACAAGCAATTTAAAGATGAGCTTCTTATGAATCCTGTAAGTCGCACTTGATATTTTCATGCCTCCATGAAAAATTATATCAAGTTATGGATATTGAAAGAGACAAACATTAAAATAGGCTTTATATCCCCACACACTCTAATTGACATTTTCATCATGTTGGGATCCTGTGGACATCTGTAACTTACTGCATAATTCAACAGTATCATACATGGAATTTGGGTTGTCCTCAACCTTCTTTTATTCAGTGGGATGATAACTTTAATCAGATCAAGGAGTCTCATGTATGATGCAACTTTGGTACTTCTATTAATTGAATGAGATTTTTGGGGTTATTAATTCACCATGGGATAGAGTTTATTTAGTTTTGGTACATTATCTTGGTAATGGTGCAACTACAAAGCTATGTAATTTACTAATTTATGCACAAATGCATGAGTTGCCCATATTTGTTCCTTTTCTTGAAGTCCACCATTAAGAGTAGGAGACTCTTGTATGCATGAACTTGATCTGGATGATCTGAGGTCCTGAACCAAAGTTTACACGAGCATCAAATCCTGACTTTTGTTCATAACTGTAACCAAAAAATTCATTTCCTTTTTGTTTTATGGCCCAATTGGTACAATTCAACTGTTTTTACTTCTCATCCTCTCCATGTATTACATGAGCACATCTCTTTTTGTGAATAACATAGCCTCCACAGCTCATGTTTTCCTTCAATGGTAAGTGGTAAGTTAAGATTAAAATACTGAAATAGCTAACACTCAGTGCATCTGGGAACTATGTTTTGTGTTTGTTTTCAATGTTGCATCTGTTTGTGTTTTTATTTGTAAAAGATTGGATTTCTGAATGTTTCTTTGCTAGGCAGTCAGAAATCGCAAGGAGGTTGGAAGACACCACAAGCTGTGAAAATGAGGAATCAAACTGTGAAACCGGTGGTGTACTCCCAAGATCAGAGATAACTCATGGAGAGCACCCTTTGAGTCTTGGGAAGACTAGCATATGGAATCAGTTCTTCCAGGTATCAATTGAAGTGAGATTTTTTATGTTTTAAATGAAATCTCTGAAATTTTTCATGTTAATCATTTTGAATGCATGCTTTCTAAACTAGTTGTTGCATGCCATACTTGTACACATATCAGATGAGCACCTTTGTATCACAAAATTCATTCAAACTTATAAGCTGGTTCTGGTAAAGTATACTGTCACATGTCGATGAGCTTCATCTGATTTTGGTGCATTATGTCAAAATGTAGCCCGTCTTACCCACTGCGTAGTATATCTTGTTTGTAACTTGTGGGAATTTTCAAATAAGAGCAAGTCTTTTCACCTTATGCTGTTCTACAGAGATAGTGCTAATACGAGGTGCATGTACTGCATTTTGAGTTATTATGCATAATTTGACTCCACCATCATCAATTCTGTAGGACACAGAGATCATAGAGCAAATTGACCGAGATGTAAAGCGTACTCACCCAGACATGAACTTTTTCTCAGGGGACACACAGTTTGCAAAATCCAATCAGGTGAGCTTGTCTTATTGGATAAAAGATTTGATGTAAACATGAGCGTTTTGACTAAGGTGAATATGTCTCATTCTTTCAGGATGCTCTGAGGAACATATTAATTATATTTGCCAAGTTGAATCCGGGTATAAGATATGTGCAAGGGATGAATGAAATTCTGGCACCTTTATTCTATGTGTTTAGAAATGACCCTAATGAGGAATATGCGGTAAGAAAATGTGTCTTGCATGTTATCTTTAATTTGAACTATTGTATGTCGTTTTTATGCTTTTTCTTGATAAAGACTAGAGGGTTGTGCCTTATTTTGTGAGTTGAGTCTTTCATGGCAACATAAAATAGTCTAGAGCTGCAATAGCTGTTGGTTGGTGATGAACTTTTTTGACCGACTGACCGACCCAAGCAGTCACAGAAGGTTTTGTGCAACTGGGCAGTCTAAATCAGGTGTTAGGCACTCAAAATCTTTGGTGGTCAGTCAGTCTTGGATTTTAAACAACTAGTTGAATCTGAACCAATCAAATATTACTCATAGAAATAAACACACATGTGATAGGGTAATAGATGCCACGTTTCCCTCTTGACTCCTTCCATGCATGTTGTTGGAGTATCCCAACCCAAGAATAGGGCTGACTACAATCTTCTTCTGATCTGAGCCGTTGGGTGGTGGGCATGGGTGCTAGATGAGTGACAAGTGTCCTCTTTTGGTCAAAGCCATCACACAACATAGGTACTATTGGAGAAGTTTGAAATATAGCTGTTGGATGAGAAGTTTGTGGAGGCTTCTCCTAATCTGGATGAAGGCCGTGTGTCTAACTCCTTATATAATATATGTAATATATTATAAATAGGTTGCTTTCCTTGAAAATAAGGATGACATCAATCATGGGATTTGATCCCCCATGATTATCCCTATCTCTAGAATCAAGGAAACCAACTGCCACCATTCTTTATGCTAATGTGACCCACTTTGAGTCACCACCATGCCACGTGGCACCTCTTGGTTTGGCTCTACCTTCTAGAAAAATACCTTAGAGGTAGCTTTACCAAACTTTCCAAATCTAAAAAATTCACTAAAGCTACCATGCAACATTCGGTTGGGTTGTCATTTTTGCTTATCCACAACTTCTTGGGGTCTAACAAGGATCCTTGTCTAGCACTCCTATTACAGGAGGTCTTCGTTCAGACTTAGGGGGCATCCTCCTTGAAGAATACTAGAAGGAAGAGATGGCTTTGCCAACGGGCAGACAAGTGAGCAAAGGCCCATCAACAATGCTCAAGGTCAGCCAATTTGGAGGTACACTCCGTTGTTCAATCCTTCTATGGTTGACTTAGGGGGGTAAAATCAGTTTTCCCAACACCAATTTCATCGACATCCACTAGCTCCTCTTTTCACAACTTCCTTGGCTTTCTAGTAGACACCACCAATCTATAGCCCAGTCCTAGTAGGAAGGCAAGGAGCAGAACGCAGAGGGCATCCTCCTCACAGGCCGTCAGAAGGCAGAAATGGCCTTACCAAAGATCCTTACCCTACAACCAAGCAGAGGATATCGAGCCTTGAGTCAACTCGGAAATCAAGTTAGAAGTCAAGCTTGAGGTAAGCCGAAATATAGATCAGAAGATCTAACAAAAATTTTCTCTAAAAAGTGCACAATGGGGGCAAAATGAAGTTGGGGAAATTGGATGATATTTCGGTTAGGGGACGTCAAATTTCTTCTTATGTCATAGAAGGTGATAAGCAACCTTCTCCTCCTCCATTTGATGAAGACCTTTTCAGCAATTCTCCAAAAGCTGAAAAACATTACATGTGTTTGTCAACTCTTGGCTTAGTATATCAAAACTTACACTCACATTGGGTTAGTGGGGCACATCAGAAGATAATACTATTCACATGACTTACACAAAAACAAGAAGGTGATTGCTAGAAGTTTCAAGTCACATGTAGTGTTTCATAGGCCGAATAAACATTTCCATTCTCAAAAAATGATTCATCAAAAAATTCAAAGGAGGTGATAAAGGAAGCGAAGAGTATAAATCAAGTAAGAAAGTTTGGCCTGTAATAAATTCGGCTTTTCAAAAGAAAATTGCAAGTTGTCTCATGCTTGAGGAGCCAAATCAAAGTTTTGGCCTTTCAGAATGTCTGAGAAGGCCAAACATCAATTTCAAGCTAAACAAGTACTTCAGGCCTTAAGGTGTAGGAGGCCTTTCACCCAAGTGTTTTGGCCTTTCAGAATGTTTGAAAAGGCCTAATGGCATTGTCAAGCTTGACCAACATCTTAAGCCTTCTAGCACATTGAACAAGGTTCCTTTATAGTATGCCAGAAGTTTCATACAGTAGAACTACCTATCTACTTCAACCTTCTCTTGTAAGAAACTCACCCTAGCCTAGTAGAGGGAAATGAGGTCAGAACAGAGGAGTTCACATGCTAGTTCATGAATCATGACTGCTTGAGCTTTGTTTTAAAGTCTCTTGGTGTATACTTAAGAGGCATTCAGAATTCAGAAGGTCTTGATGAAGGCCTATCAAGTCTGCAAGAATTAATTTAAAAGGTCTGATAAGGATTCCGAAGGTCACAATGAAGTCTCATCAAGTCTCCAGAAGGTAATCCAGAAGGCCTGATACATCTGCAAGAGTGGATCCAGAAGGTCAAATAAGGATGAAGAAGTACTTGTCAGGTTTCACTTTTGGAGGTCTTAATGAAAGCCTATCAGAATGACTCCAAAAATGGCAATCAGTAAAACATCTCCTCTGAATTGAGCATAATAGAGGAAACATTTGAGGGGGGCATTGTTTGGACTGAAGATGAAAACCCAACTAGATGATGCCACACGGTGATGGTTATGAAATAAATGGATGTGTATGGTAGCTTTAGTGAATTTTTTAAATTTGGAAAGTTTGATAAAGCTACCTCTTGATGGTATTTTTCAGAAGGCATAGCCAAATCAGAAAGTGTCACGTGGCATGGTGGTGACTCAAAGTGGGTCACTTTAGGATGAAGATTAGTGATAGTTGGTTTCCTTGATTCTAGAGATGGGGATAATCATGGGAGATCAAATCCTATGATTGATGTGACCCCTATTTTCCAGGGAAGCAACCTATTTATAATATTATATATGTGTGTGTGTGTGTGTGTACATGTGTTAAATAGATGCTGTAGGAGTTGAACACATGGCCTTCATCTAGATTAGGTGTAGCCTCCACTAACTTATCATCCAACGAGTATATTTCATTCTTTTCCAACAGTACCTATATTTGCAGGATGGCTTTGACCAAAGGAGGACACTTGTCAATCATTTAGCATCCATGTCCACCACCCAAAGGTTCACATCAGAAGGAGATTGTAGTCACAACCCTATTCTTGGGAATACTCCAACAACATGCATGGAAGGAGTAAAGTGGGACACAGTGCATCTCTGGAGGCATTTTAGCACCCCACCAACTAGAAGTGGTGGAGATATTTCAAAAGGTTGTTCCTATTTTCAGGAGGTCGGCTAGGATTTTCAAGAGGTTTCAGAAGCTATAAAGGGCCACTTCCAAGTGCAAACACACACACACACCCATTCAATCAACCAACTCAAGCAAATGCTACTCAAAAACTGACATCCGTGTCAACTTAGCAATTAGTCTAGCCTAGTTTATCATCATAAAAAGGCATCTTTGTCATAGCTTAGCGTAGTGAACTTCGTTAATCTTGACATCCATGTCAATTATTTGTGTTTTGGCCATCGTTGGCATTTTGTTTTGTTTAAATTGTGCTTACAATCATTTGTAACTCAATTTGGTTTTATTCAAACTTGTTCTTGTTTTTTTTTGGTATGTTCAATCCATTTGGATATATAAAAGTTGGCATTTTCTTGTTTGTTATTTCACTTTACCAATCCTACTTCTTGACTAAAAACTCTTAGGAGATTTGAAGTCCTCTTAGTTGAGGCAAGAAAAGGACCAGAAGCTTTTGTCCCCTTGGGACTTACACGATCTGCTGTTCAAAAGTCAGATTCATCTTCACATAGGCAACACTTTGCCTTGGCACGCCCCCAATCAACAACCTTCTGTGTTAGCCATTTTTGTGCAAACATATATCTAAGAGCAACTCACCAGCAATCCATCCCTCTTTGATTTGGAACTTTATAATAACTTGCTCGGTATATTTACCCCAACAAGAGTCTTATGTTCACATTTATATATCATTGATATACATTAGTGATAAGGTGTATATCTGTGCCATCAATTTGAAAAGCATTGCTAGTTGCACTAGTGTGTTTGCGGTCATAATTATTTCTTGTCTTTTCATGGCCTTCATCAGAATTTATTTAACACATATTAGCTTATTCTTTTGGATTGATCTGTCTTAAATTTCATCTTTTTATTTTTCTTGAGAAATGAGAAATATTGACGGATGAATCCTTAGCCCAAGAGAAAGACATACCAACCAAATAAGATGTAATTTGGCCCCTAGCCCGAAAATTGACTCCTCTAATGACACAGGGACATCGAATTCTTGTCATCTTCATGTATTCACTTCTCATTGTCTAAGTAGAAAAAGCTCCACAAGCTCCCCTTATGGATGTTCAAGTACAGGTGTTAAAAAAAGAGTCACAAATATAGAAACGGTATTTTTGGCATCTACGATATGTTCTCTAGTTCAAAATTTGTTGCTAAAAGATCACGCATGAATGATGCATGGTCATAAAATCTTGTTTTCACAAAATATTGCGGGTGGGTACTAAGGGGTGTAAATATTTGTACCAGTCAATAGCTATTCCATGTTTAGTGTGCTGACTGCAGCCCAAGCACTGATAGAAATGTATTGCTTATTAATGTTAGGTTTTTAAATAATTATGTGATTACAATCTGGCCCCCCAAAACTTTGCTATTGTGTGCACTAACAACTTCAGTGGATTAGTGTTCAACGCTCAAGGTACATCCATTCGTTACTTCTGATAACAAAAGCGACAATTGTTTTGGTAAAGAAATCAAAACCTACAAGTATGTTACCTCCATAGCTATTTATGATAGTCTAAGAAGTATAGACACTACAAAATGGATGTTATGTTTGTGTCCGACATGTGTTAGATATCTACATTGCGCAGGCACGTGCCATGTGTCAAGCACACCACGTGTTATGTTAATTTTAAATTAATTATTAATTTTTTTGCAAGACAGGTTGGGACACTTCATGGGCACATGTGTATTGTGTTGGACATGCCTCGTGACACATTTGTGGGAGCTTCTATTTACACACTAGTATTTATCTTAAGACACCATTTTCTAGTCTTTTTTTTAATTACCATTTTGACAATCAACAAAATTACCAAAAAAGGGCAAGATCATCCCATCCCAAACCATCTTTTGTCTCGCAAACCCCAGCCGGTGCCGGTGCCGGTGATGCCATATACCAACCGTTAACCCTCCGAGCGTCTTCCCCACCTCTCCCTATCACCCCTCCTAGCTACCTTCCTTCCCCAGCTCTCTCCTCCTGCCACCTCTCTTATTCCTCCAAAACCACTGGCCATCGCCATCGCCATCGCCATCGCCATCGCCATCGCCATCGCCATCGCCATCGCCATCGTCATCGCCATCGCCATCGCCATTGCAACTGCCACTGCCACTGCCATTGCCGCCACTGTTTCCTCCGTGAACACTCCTGCCTTTGCCACCCATTCCCAGCTTCATCGCACCACCGTCTCCCCAGTGACCCCATCGCAGCTGCATCCCGCGATGAAGAGATGTAGATCGCGATTGAGAAAGAAAAATCTTGAAGGCAGCTCGCTGCCTCCGCTCTTTCCCCCACCTCCGGTGCCATCTCCCCTCTGCAACAACTCTCCAACGCCCTTCTAGCAACCCCTCTCCCTTCCATCACACCAACGCAAACCCTCAGCCTTTTCCTTGCACCATCGCGATCTCTCTTTTACTCTTTGTTCTCTCTCTCTCTCTCTCTCTCTCTTGATCGATCGATCGATCGAGTTCAATTGATCGTGAGGGTTGGAGATGGCGATCACTAGAGCTACAGTGATGGCAGTGATGGGTTGTAGGGGTGGTGGAGTGAGGCGAGGTTGAAGTAGGAAAGGGTTGGAGTCTGGGGGAGGGACGACTATAGTTGGGATGGTCTGTGGAGGAATGGGCGAGGGCGGAGGTGGGTCACTGCTGGAGTTGGCAATGGCGGGGAAGGGGGCCATCAGAGCTGGGTTAGGATATTTTGGGTTAGGGTTTGGTGGTGTGAATTGAGAAAATAAAAAAGGTGTAAGGGTGTGAGCTGAGAAATGGTGTTAATTGAGTTAAGTTGTAGTGTGTAAATAGAAGCTTCCCACATTTATGGTCTTTTCTTTATAAATTGGGTAAATTACATTCACACAGGTTTCTGTCTAATACATTAGTAGCTCTATGGTTCTAGAATTACAACCCCCTCCCTGTGAATTATAGGTGCATTATAAAACCCTCCCTCCATTAGTTGACTGTTAAGTCAACTAACAGATTTTGCTCATGTCATCAATTAGTATTTTGAAAATGCCATGTTTACCCCTAAAACCCCACATTATAACTTTCTTCTAAAAGACTACAAAGCAATCCCCATTTTCACAATCAATTTCTTTCTCATATCTTGTTCGCTATTTTCTCACAATCATCACCCATTTATATAATCCCAGTAAATTTTCCAGCAATCTTTGTCTTGTACTCAATATATAGCAAATCACAAACCTGGACAAAGGTTCCTTTCAACAATCACCTAATCAACATTCATAAAATTTGTAGAATTACGTAATTTATCAAAAATAAAAATAAAAATTATAGAAGTAAGTATAAATAGTTAAGTACAGAGTAATGCCTGAAAAACTTAATATAGAGCAAAATGAATGAGATCATACAAGTTTCCATTATTCTTCAATATATACTTTCTGTGTATACCCTTCTAAACATTCAACAAAGTTGAGAAAGATTTTATGTATAAAAATAGTCATTGAAGCTGGCTAAGCTCAGCCATCAAGGAAATGACATGTATTCAGGTTCATATTACCCAGTTCTCTCATCCTTTCCATCCCCACTTCCGCACAAAGAAACATGAAATTTCCTTGTCACTGAGCTGGAAATGCAAAATTTTTGCAATTTGAAAAAGATTCAAAAGACAAAACTATTGTGGATGCATACGAGGAGGTTAGATTATGCACAAGAAAATATATCTGAAAATGGCTCCGGTTTACAGAACTTTATTACCTTGGATTGCCTAAAGGAGCTTCTGATGCTCCTCTTTGCTCTGCACGAGAAAATCCATGGGACCGAACCAAAAATCAGAGATACTATGTTAAACCAGGCTAGTTACACAACTAGAGGAATGTAACTTATGTCACAAAAGTGTATCTGTGGTTAGAATTTAGACAAAAATAAAAAATAATAATAATTCAAAGGCCACAAAGAGAATTGTATTTTATAAAAATAAAATTAAAGAAAATGAACACACTTTAGGAAGGTGTAATTTACCTCTAAAATAATACCACTCTAGGATCCAAATATGAAAAATTCATACCCACCCTTGTTCCAGGGGTATTTTTGGTAAGCACGTATGAAAGCCCCAAAAGAACAAAGCCCTAATCCTCCCTATATATACAGTTAACCTCTCTCCTCGTAAGCTCTGCTGTGGTTTGTATGTGCTTGCGGAGGCTCTCTCTCTCTCTCTTTCTCTCTCTCCCTCTCTCTCTCTCTCTCCAGGTAGCTTATATATATGTGTATGTATATGCTTTTCAATTTCTTGAAGATTATTTGATTTGTGTTTAATAATGATGATGAAAAGGTGAGGGAGGGATTGTGTGTATCGACGTTGTGCTATTGATCAGTGCACAGTGATCGAAAGAGTTCCCTGCAACAATGAACCTATAGGTGAAGGTGGGCAGTTGTGTTTCATTCAAATCCCATTGAAACTTCAACAATCATCTTCCCCACAATTTCTTTCTAGATCTGAAATTTTTGCTTTATAAATTGGGTAAATTACATTGACACTTGTTGAGGTTTATCTCTAATACATTAGTACCTCTATAGTTCTAGAAATTACAAGCCCCTCCCTGTGAATTGTAGTTGCATTGTAAAACCCTCCCTCCATTAGTTGACCGTTAAGTCAACTAACAGATTTTGCTTATGTCATCAATTAGTATTTTGAAAATGCCATGTTTACCCCTAAAACCCCAAATTATAACCTTCTTCCAAAAGACTACAAAGCAATCCCCATTTTCACAGTCAATTTCTTTCTCATATCATGTTCATCATTTTCTCACAATCATCACCCATTTATATAATCCCAGTAAATTTTCCGGCAGTCTTTATCTTGTACTCAATATATAGTAAATCACAAACCTGGGCAAATGTTCCTTTCAACAATCACCTAATCAACATACATAAAATATATAGAATTTCTTAAGTATAAATAGTTAAATACAGAGTAATGCCTGAAAAACTTAGTATGGAGCCAAATGAATGAGATCATACAAGTTTCCATTATTCTTCAATATATACTTTCTGTGTATCCCTTTCTAGAAATTCAACAAAGTTGAGAAAGATTTTATGTATAAAAATAGTCATTGAAGCTGGCTAAGCTCAGCCATCAAGACAATGACATGTATTCAGGTTCATATTACCCAGTTCTCTCATCCTTGCCATCCAATTCCGCACAAAGAAACATGAAATTTTCTTGTCACTAAGCTGGAAATGCAAAATTTTTGCAATTTGAAAAAGATTCAAAAGACAAAATTATTGTGGATGCATACGAGGAGGTTAGATTATGCACAAGAAAATATATCTGAAAATGGCTCCGGTTTACAGAACTTTATTACCTTGGGTTGCCTAAAGGAGCTTCTGATGCTCCTCTTTGCTCTGCACAAGAAAATCCATGGGACCGAACCAAAAATCAGAGATACTATGTTAAACCAGGCTAGTTACACAACTAGAGGAATGTAACTTGTGTCACAAAATTGTATCTGTGGTTAGAATTTAGACAAAAATAAAAAATAATAATAATTCAAAGGCCACAAAGAGAATTGTATTTTATAAAAATAAAATTAAAGTGAGAAAATGAATAAACTTTAGGAAGGTGTAATTTACCTCTAAAATAATACCACTCTAGGATCCAAATATGAAAAATTCATACCCTTCCTTGTTCCTGGGGTATTTTCGGTAAGCACGTATGAAAGCCCCAAAAGAACAAAGCCCTAATCCTCCCTATATATACAGTTAACCTCTCTCCTCGTAAGCTCTGCTGTGGTTTGTATGTGCTTTCGGAGGCTCACTCTCTCTCTCTCTCTCTCCAGATAGCTTATATATATGTATATGTATATGCTTTTCAATTTCTTGAAGATTATTTGATTTGTGTTTAATAATGATGATGAAAAGGTGAGGCAGGGATTGTGTGTATCGACGTTGTGCTATTAATCAGTGCACAGTGATCGAAAGAGTTCCCTGCAATAATGAATCTATAGGTGAAGGTGGGCAGTTGTGTTTCATTCAAATCCCATTGGAACTTCAACAATCATCTTCCCCACAATTTCTTTCTAGATCTGAAATTTTTGCTTTATAAATTGGGTAAATTACATTTGACACCCCTTGAGGTTCTCTTTAATACATTAGTACCTCTATGGTTCTAGAAATTACAACCCCCCCGCCATGATTTATAGTTGCATTATAAAACCCTCCCTCCATTAGTTGACCATGAAGTCAACTAACAGATTTTGCTTATGTCATCAATTAGTATTTTAAAAATGCCATGTTTACCCCTAAATCCCCACATCATAACCTTCTTCCAAAAGACTACAAAGCAATGCCCATTTTCACAATCAATTTCTTTCTCATATCTTCTTCATCCTTTTCTCACAGTCATCACACATTTATATAATCCCAGTAAATTTTCCAGCAATCTTTATCTTGTACTCAATATATAGCAAATCACAAACCTGGACAAAGGTTCCTTTCAACAATCACCTAATTAACATACATAAAATATATAGAATTTCTTAAGTACAAATAGTTAAATACAGAGTAATGACTGAAAAACTTAGTATAGAGCAAAATATATATCTTTAATATATGCAATCAAAAGTTCATCACAAACCCCAACAGTAAATATCCCATGCACATTTTCAATCAAACAGTGATGCATGTGTGTTTATTCAATTTTATACAAATCAGTTCACCATTGCATCAACACCACAAACAAATGCACACAATCACAACCTATTAGAGATGGATGATGAATTGAAGAGATTGGTTGGGATTTTCATCAAAGAGTTGGTCTACATGAACCCCATCGCCAGTTGACACAGATTTGGTAATCTGAAATATCAATCTATAATAATAACACTTAAGGTTGAAATGAAAAATATCAACCCCATATCATTTCATCCACATCAAGTTTGGTAATTTAAACTACATGAGATTACCAACTTTTGTTTGTTACACTCTAGATGTCTTCGGACACTTTCACTCCCAAAGAACATGGTGAGTTTAATAACGTCAGCAACGGTGACGGTGACGGTGACGGTGATGGTGAGGGGTTGGTGGAGCCTTTCCATCTCGTTTATGGAGACAGAGACGTAGTAAGTCTTGCTCTTGATGGGTGTTCCTTGGGTGAACATTGTTCCACCTCTCCATCTACCTACTGTCTTGTTGCCAATTATGTCCATCGACATGATTTGGGTAGGCATTAGTGGTTGTGGTGGAGATATGGTGGGGGTTTGGTGGGATGGGTTCAATGGTTGTGATAGTGACAGACATGAGTTGTGTGGTGGTGATGGGTTTGGTGTTAGTGAAACAAATGGGATAGATTTCAGTGGGTTATTGTGGATGGTCTGAGGAATGAGGAGAGAGTTGGTTGGGGAAGAAGAGTCTGCTATTAGGGTAGGATAATAGGTAATTTTGTTTTAGAGTGTGAGGGTACCAAACCAAACCAAACCAAACTAAGTCTTAAGTCTCATCAAATGGAGCTGGTTACATAAATCTTTTTCTCCAATTGATTGTATCAAAGGCCATTTGGTTAGTCACATTAAGAAAATTCATATCTCTGTTTACTACACTAGCCCACATCAATCTAGGTATGTCCCTTTCCCTAACACTTCCCTCCGTCGTTAATGTATCACATCTCTTCACTACTGTCTCTTTTGGTCTCCGTTGTATATGACTAAATCATTTCAATCTATTCTCTCTTAGCTTATCTTCTATCGATACTATGTTTATCCATTCACGAATATACCCATTTCTAACTTTGTCCTTTCTAGTCTTGCCACACATCTACCTTCACATCCCCATCTTAGCAACGCTCATCTTCTCTACATGTTGTTTCTTAGTTGCCTAACATTCTATCCAATATAACATTGCTGGTCTAATAGCCGTTCTATAGAATTCTCCTTTTAATCTAGTGGGTACTTGTTTATCGCACAGTACCCTAGACACACTCCTCCACTTAAGTCATCCTGCCTTAATTTTATGGACCACATCTGCTCTAATCTCCCCAGCCGTTGTGATGGTGGATTCTAAATAACGAAAATGTTCACTTTTTGGTAGTTCTTGATTCTCAATTTTCACTTCTCCTCTGCTTCCGTTGTTACTGTTACTAGGCCTCGTTTGACAACTCAATATTTTAGCATAAAAGTCAAAAAGTCACTAAAACAAATTAAAAAATCAACAATTTATATAAAAAAGTCAAAGATTATTTTTTCTCTCTACTTTTTGCACATCTTTTCGTAAAAAATTAAAAAGTCATTCTAAACATACTAATTTTTTTACCTTATATTGTAGCCAAAAAATCAAAAAATTACTAAAATAGTTTGTTCTCAAATGAGGCCTAAAATTACACTCCATGTACTCTGTCTTAGTTCTGCTTATCCTAAATCCTTTTGATTCAAATACTTCTCTTCAAGTTTTCAACTTAGTGTTAACCTATGTTACACACACACTTTGAAATTTTGGATGTACCCCGTGTCGACACGACACGACACGACACAACACAAGTGCAGGTGTAGGTGCGGGTGCAGGATATGGCTATTTACAAACAGATATGACAGAAGAAACGAAAGAGGAGAGAGCGATGAGAGAACTTGGTCGTCGACTTCGATCTGACCTGGTTACAGAGCCAAATCGCAAGACCTATGAAGAGTGAAGTTGAAGTTAAAGCTTGATCTGCAAAGTTGATCAATCGATTGTGTTTGAATCGCGATTGATCGATTGATCTACGAAGTTGATCTTCAAATAGCAATTGTGTTCCTTCGTCTTCCCCTTTGGTCTCTCTTAATCTCTCTCTCTATCTATCTTCTTCTGTCTTCTTCTCATCTCTCTCTGTTCCTCTCTTTTTTCTTTTTAATATAATTTAAATTATATGTAATATAAACTATATTAAATAATATTATTTACCCAAAAAAATATTATATTATAATATTATTTGCCCAAAAAAATATTATATAATATAATATATCATAATTTTATGCCTAAAATTAAAATAATTTATTTTATCATATACAATATAATTTATTTTATGTCAAATAATTTTTATTTATTATTTATTTGTTATTTTTGTAACAAGATTTTGTTATTCCTTAACTCTTTTAAACTCATCTTCATATAATAAATATATTTAAAAAATAACTATTTAACGTATCCCTAAACCCATATCTAAATTTAGATCTATATCCACGTAATTTCAATTTTTAGTTTTGAAGTGTTTGACCCTTGGATACACACCCGCACCCAACACTCATACTTGAGTCCGTTTAACATAGGTGTTAACTCATTCTTTAGTCTCCTCCACTAACATGATATCATCTGTAAAAAGCATACACTATGGCACATCATCCTGAATATTTCTCATCAACTTATCCATGACTAAAGCAAAAAGATAAAGACTTAATGTTGATCCTTAGCGTAACCCCACAGTAATTGGAAATTCACTTGTCTCTCCAGCCGATGATCTAATAGTGGTCACCACACCTTCATACATGTCTCTAATCACATCAATATAGCCTTTTGTCACCCATTTCTTTTCTAATAGCCACCAAATTATATCTCGAGGCACTCTATCGAATACTTTCTCAATATCGATAAAAACTATATGAATGTCTCTTTTCTTCTCTCTATACTAATCGCTTCCATTGTTGACTTACCGTGTATAAAACTAGATTGATTCTCTGACACCTCTGTTATATCTCGTAATCGACATTCCATTACTCTCTTCCACACTTTCATTATATGACATATCAGCTTGATTCTTATATAGTTGTTACAATTCTGGACATCTCCTTTATTCGTATAGATTGGTACTAAAATACTCTTCCTCCACTCTTATGGCATTTTCCTAATCAACAAAATTTTGCTAAATAGCCTAGTCAACCAAGCAACCCCTTTCGTACCCAAACATTTTCAAACATCAAATCGGGTCTTAAAGCTTTATTCGATTTCATATTCTTAAGTGTCATCTCCACTTCAAAGTTTCTAATCCTACGATAGAATCTGTAGCCTTGGTTTTCCTGATTACTGGCTACTTCCTTCCCTTTTTGACCTTCCTCCATGTTTCTCATTTAACAATTTCTCAAAATAGTTTTTGTACCTCTCCTTAATCTCTTCATCCTTCACCAACACCTTAGAGTCCTCACTCTTGATGCACTTAACATGATTAGAATCTCTTATTTTTTTCTCTTATCTTAGCAAGTCTGTATATTCTCTTCTCTCCCTCCTTACTGTCTAGCCTAATGTATAGGTCATTATAGGCTTTCAACTTAGCCTCTATAACTACTTTTTTGACCTCCTTATTAGCCAATATGTAACTCTTAAGGTTTTCCTCAGTTCTATCCTTCTGCCACTTTTTAAAGCACTTTTTTTCGTCTTTACTACAGCTTGAACCTCATCCCTCAACCACCAAGTTTCCTTAGAGTTGGGGTCCCTTTTCTTTCGACGCTCCAAGGACTTCCCTTGAGTAATAAGGTAATTTTAAACATTTTGTTAAGTCAAGTTACAGATAGACACTGACAGGGGGTGCAGCGTAATTTATGAAAAGTGGAGGGGGGATCTGTATTAAGTTCAAACCTCAGGGGGTGTAATTTACCCTAAGTTTAAAAAGTTGATTTTGGGTCAAACTAAAGTATATGAAAATACTACAATATATAAAAATTAAGAGGGTAGAAAAATGGAAAACTAAAAATGCACCTAGTTATACGTTGATGCTTCTCGTATCTTTGTGCCCTAAATTTATATTTATATATGTAGTAAATGTTTTTTTCCTTGTTATGTCCTTGCCTTGTTTGGATCCTAATTTATTTATTTAAAAAAAATCTTTATGTCCCGTGTCGCTGTTGTGCTTCTCAGGATATGGTCAATAAGCAGCCAATTATCATACCAGAAGAATATAGCCTTTCCATCTCAAACCAAATAATAAGTTATTAGCCTCACTTAAGACCTTCAAAATCTCCTTCAGCCCAGCTAGAGTCATTTGGACCTTGGAGGCTTTTGACTCTATAAGCCCCTTTTTTTTAGTCTGTCTTCTGAATCAACCTAACATATGCCTCGTGGCATTGACCACATTACAGTCTTGTAATCTCTCCGGCATCAATCAATCCTCTGTTTTAGTCTCACACGCAAGTAATCTAGCCCTCTTATGTTTGTCATGAATATCCTGCCAAAAAAAAAAGTGCACACTATTATTCTCCAGAGCCATCAATTTATTTGGGAAGCAAGGATAAACCAGATCTAAGTCACCAATTCATATGGCGGGAGCAGGAGAGCTCCAACTTCCAAAATTTGTAAGATTGAAAGCATCTATATAATATACTTTTTTTTAAATATTATAATATTAATTATTAATCATTAATTTTATTTTATTTTAATATTATTAAATGTTTTTACTTATAAGTATTTTTGAAATATTAATCAACCATCTTCATTTTACTATTATACTGTATAGTTATATATAATATTGTCTTTTGATACGCAATCATATTGATTATGTGGCCTGGTCTTTTGCGTTGTTTAGTGCAGATTCCCAAGTAGTTTGTTGTAGGTTTAGCCAAAATCATTACAAGTTTGGAAGAAGCTCCAAGCTAGACAATTTTGAAAAATTCTTGTGGTGGTATGTCATAATTGTTACGTGTCACAATATGGTTGGATAAATTGACTGAATTTGTCGACATTAGAACGCGAATTAGAGATTTTGAATTCACGAATTGGCGCTGACTTACATAAAATTTGCCAATTTGCAAATCTAGAGCGCATCAACTTGAAACGCTAGAGCCCACCTTCTTCGTGCAGCAACTTGCCAGTCTAACTACTCGCTCAAATTGTGTCAATGAGAATTAAACAAGTCTTGCATGTCAACCTAGCAGGGAGGACTCGTAACTACTTGATAGGAAGCCCACCATTCACAAAATGCAATAAGGGCATAGTGTCATGCTCCTCCCTCGGAAAAGGCTTTTGATACTTTTAACAACTGCACTAGTGATGTTGAGCATCTATGGCACAAGAAAGGAAATTTAAGAATTTTTTTGGAATGTGTTTAAATTTCAAGTGGAGAGCAGTTTGGAGTTGTATTTGACAACAATCAAGGCTTAAAATGTTTTCAAAAGGGCAAGGTGAAGGTAAGGCCGAAGGATCCAAGTACCAGAACCATGAGCTACAAATTTTAAGCCAAAGGCTCTCCACCCATATTCTTAAGGTGTTCTCATTGCCCTTAATGTAGAAGAAAATGAGATCCTTCGCCATTAAATGAGGTAGTTTTTCCCCTAGTTGCTAGGTACTTAAGTTATTTTTCCTACTCGCCAACTACTTCCTTAAAGTGGTTGCTTGTGCTTAAGGATGCAAATGAACCGAGATGTTTATGAACAGCTCGAGCTATGCTTGTTAAAGCTCGGTTCAGTTAACTAATGAATAAATTCAAGTTACATTTCCAAGCTCATTTTTTCAAACAATCCAAGTTCAAGAAATTTAAAGCTCGGCTCAATTAGGCTCTGGAGCTGGGGCATATAATCATATTCAGTTTTCCTATCATATATTGTGCACTAATATAAAGAGAAGGATGCCACGAGCACCTCTGCTAAGGAGATGTGGAACAAAAAAGAGCCCAACGAGTTATTTTCAGCCACTAGAATGCACTTTTTATAAGGGGTGAAAGAATCATGACATCACTGTTTTATTGATGTAGGACTAGAGGCCAATGCATTTAAGAAGTAGATTGATGAACTGCGATGTCAATGAATCCCTAAAAAGCATGGTGTTCATCCTGACACTGGAATTGTTTGCTGCAATCTACATGTTATGCTATAGGTCACTCTCTCCATATACATTTGGTTTTCGTACTATATTTGTTGTCTCCTTACTATACGTTGTATCAACTGGTTATAAAAATTGTCAAATATATGTGGTTTCATATGTCAGTTTCAAAAATCTGAAAGAATTTGTTTGGTTAGCCAGAGCACTCTTTGTTATATACCACTATCATTATTACTATCCTTCACAGCTGATGGCAATGCAACACTCACCTAGCTTATATAAGCAGGTGGTAAACAATGTAAATTGATTCGAGCTCGAGCTTGAGTTTGGTTGGTCAAGCTTGACTCAAGCTTGAACAGTCTCAAAATTGACCAAGCCGAGCTCAAACACTGTATTACTCGGCTCAACTCATTTGCAGCCCTACTTGTGCTAGTTGCCAATTTCTTCCTTAAAGTAGTTCCTTGTTCTAATAGGTAATAGCTACCCACTTACTTAATGTGGTGACTCATCTAGGTAGTCTATTATTTCTTTAATGTAGCCTTTTTTATGTAAGGGGGTAAGTAGACTCATTGCAAAAGGTTGTTGAATGAAATTGAACTATGTCTTTTTGCAAGTTATTTGAAGGGGTGATGATTTCATTTTTCTAATGGTGTTGATTCTTGGTGAATCCCTAGTGATTGCCGTGTTGCATCATATCTACTTTTATTTCTTTATCCTTGCACTTATCATTTAAAATCTTCAAAGCTTTTGAAGCATCAATCTGGTGTCTGATGCTTTAGATTTTTCTAAGCCCATATTAAAAAACAACGTCCAAATAGTGCACATTATGTGTGTTTCTATGCCCATACTAATAAAGAAAAAAGTGTACCAGAATTTGCAAATGAAACAGAATATTGTAGCCAGTCCAAATAATACTACTGTTCGAACATGCACATCTTAACTTAAGCTTGGATTTGAAGATGCCAATCCCAACCTGACATGTTGCAATTTTTTTTTCTTTCAAATATTACTAATTACTTGGAATTTTTATTTTTTGTTGGCATCGGGGTGTCCGGATCAAAGTCTGACTAATCTCCAGGGGTGCACAGGCCCTTAGCAAGGAGTTTCTCGCAAATACACCACAGTTAATTCAACGGTTTTTCCCCAGTCCGATAGTCCCAAGGAATTGTTAGCACCTAAGAGAGTTTCGATTCTGGAACCTTGGAGGGAGCACACCCCAAGACCCAAGGCCTTGCTGCCAGGTCAACCCCTTGGGGTTTAATTACTTGGAATTTTAAGATTCACATCTATTGTCACCCTTCGTTGTCCATTAAGTGTCTCTCTCATGTGATGTGTAAGAGGAACTTGAAAATTGACTTGTTTCTTATATGGAAGACATGAGCAGCTTCGGAAAGCACAGAAGAGTCCTCTTTTGCCCGTGGAATGATAGGGAACCACTGCAGATATGCCAACTCTGCAATATCAACATGCTTGATGGACAATAAACTATTAACAGAATGCAGCCAGCAAAAAAAAAACACATGTTGAATCCTAAAGGACAAACAATGTTGCTCAGGAGAAGTGTGGGACTCCACTCTCCTTCTTATGAAACCTTTCGAAATAAGAGAAGTCAGGTTTTCTGGATCAAAGTTGCTGTCAAGCTGCATAATAAAGCTGGATTATGATAAGAATGACGAGATTATAAAGAACATGAGAGGGGAGAAGTTGGAAAACCTGAATTATAGTATGTTGTATCAGTCTCTGGTTTAAGAATTCTCTTCATATACAAACTTTTTGAAGAGAGAATTTCGTTGATAAATTCAGAGCAGCATGCCAAAAATAAACCCCGCATTAGAGTATAATGTTTATGAACAATAAATTATTTAGATAGATGGAATGGAGATAATCATTTGTAAATTAGTTTATTTTTATTGTGAATACATGGTTTTATTATTATGTTATAAACTCATTTGTAGTCATATTTGGTTTACCTTTCTCTTTTTTGGAGTTTTGCAGGCCTTTGCTGAAGCAGACACATTCTTTTGTTTTGTTGAGTTATTAAGTGGATTCCGAGATCATTTCTGTCAGCAACTTGATAATAGTGTTGTTGGAATCCGTTCCACAATTACAAAGTTGTCAAGGCTTTTAAAGGAACATGATGAAGAGCTATGGCGTCATCTTGAGGTCACAACCAAAGTAAGATTCTTATGCTGTTTGGGTTTGCTGCCTTGTAATGAATGAAAATATATACATGAATATGTGTATATTTATATATGTTTTGTATGTTTTCTCTTGAGAAATTGTATGGCTCTTAAGTACGCATCAGACCCATGGTTCAAACGATATCTTCTATTTTATAGGTTTAGCTTCCTCAGATGATGGTAATCATGATGTGTATGGTGGGGTAACATGTATTTAATCAAATGGCTTCACATAAATGCCTAATAACTTGAAAAAGTACTATGGTATATTCTATTCTAGTTTTCTCTCTTGATAATTGATATTATGTAAACATGTATCGATGCCTATTCTCTATGGTTAGGGTATCATTCTCAAACTTATCATGCCTTTTGTGACAAAGGGGTCATACTCAAGCTCAGTTTGGAAAATGGTTTCCCAAATCCCAGATAAACACTTATGGCGACTCTAGTTCTACTCCTGTTTCGGGAAATGGATTCTATCATGTTTTATCAATTTGACAATAAAATTTCTACCACCTTTTATCCCAATGGAATTTCGGCTATGTGATATTTGTTGTGGGGGAATTTCTATGTTATTTTTTTAAAGTAAGTGGGATTTCCCTATTTAAATACTGCACTTGCTGTGTCAATCAACCATTGCTGGAAGTTGTGTTGTCATTGTTTATCTGCTGCTGAGTTTGAAATTGACAGTGTTATGCCATTGATTTGTCTTTAAAAAAAAAAAAAAAAAAACAGGTCAATCCTCAGTTTTATGCGTTCAGGTGGATTACTCTTCTCTTGACCCAAGAATTCAATTTCGCAGACAGCCTTCTTATTTGGGATACACTTTTAAGCGACCCTGAAGGTCCTCTTGTAAGTTGATGTTTCTCATTTCAAATTTTGTGTTTATTTGTTTATTTAGAAGTGGTGTGTAACACTGCTTGAAATGATCTTTTCATCAATGCTGATTTTTTGGACTAGGTATATCTTATCATAATACACGTTATTGTATTCTCTTCTTTCTTTGACAAATTTATGCTAAAAGAGAAGTCATTTTTAATCATTATAGATATTAATTTGCTTGGACTTTGTCATGAAAAGTTTATTTATCATTATTTAACTGTCTTGAATCTTTCTTTTGCTTTCCCTCACTAAATCTACATTTCCTGGGTTTGAAGTTAAACATAGAAAAATATATCCCATCTTGGAGTGATCCAAAAATCAAGCACTGTAAAACAATCAAAATTGTTTTTGTGATCCGTAGGAAACTCTGCTTCGAGTATGCTGTGCCATGTTGATTCTTATCCGGAGGCGTTTACTTGCTGGAGACTTCACGTCGAATCTCAAGTTACTCCAACATTATCCACCAACCAACATCAGCCACCTGCTCTATGTTGCCAACAAGTTGCGCTCACCGTCGGCTCACTAGTTTTCTTTTTTCTTCTCTTTTTAGGCAATTTACCACCATGTATGTTTTTTTGCAGTTGTTTTTCATTTCCCTTGTTCTTGTGTCAGAATTTGCTTGTACAATTTTACTGGAATGTAAATGTCAGTTAAAGTAACAGCTAACAAATATGTTTGGATCTTGATTTTGTGGAGGAATTTGCAGAACTGAAAAATGGGAGGGGAAAGTGAAAAAAATAGCTTTTATTTCATTGACTTTTCTCCTTTCATTATCTTTCCCCTCTACAAATTGCTACACAAATCTAGGATCCAAACACAATCTTAGTTTTCCTTTGATTTTGTTAATTGGTATATTTATGGAACAGGCACACCTATTCTTTGATAGTAGCCTGAGATGAGGTGGTTGTAGGAATTGTGCTTCTGTAATAAATAGACTTCCAGCTATTTTTCAGTTTATTTTTAGTATCAGAAACTGTCAATTGTTACCTTCTTCACCTGCTATACATACATCTGTCATAAACTTCGAGAGAGAGGATTTGCTGGAATGATTGTCTTTACTTGGATGAGTGGATTTGAAACGAACAGATTTGAAGGTTGTAGGAAGATCAACTATTGAAGGAAGACAATTTTGAAGTGGAATGATAAAGTAGAAGAGAGAAAAGTCGTATTCCAAAGAGTATTTTATTGTTTTTGTATATGCTATCATCGTGCATTTAATTTAATGATTTTAAAATAAATAATTAAAAAAATGGTAAGTAGAGATTCACCTTGTATCGAGCATAATGGGTGTTTAACACCTCGTTTTGAACTTCTATGCTTTCGAGCTTGGTTATCACCATTGGTTCTTGGTGATAACGTACTAACGTCTTCATCGTGGAGTCCCAAGTTCTTGGATTTTAAAATCAGGGCAGTTTTAAGTTTTTAAACTTCCTATTGATGGTTGTATAGCTTTTGTGGAAATCAATTTTAACTCAATTCAGCTCTGGCAAATCAAAAATTGTGGAATATCAAAATATTAGGAGATCTAATAACATGTGGACTTTAAAAATAAGACAATCTAATTATCCATCATTGATTCGGTCCTTTTTTCAATATTTGGGTATGAGAAAATCAAGATTTTAAATAAGTTATTTTACCCCATTAGACCAGTCTAGATTGTGAATCCAAAATTTTAAAACTAAACAACATAGCCACAAGAGCCATTAATACGAGGGATTACATGGACGCGTACTATTGCTGTGATATGCAATCCTCCTTCAAATGTTGAAGCGCAGCTGATTTTGCAAGACCTGCAGGTTGGACTTCATATTTATTATTCAAGTAATTTTATTCGTACATCATACAAAATCTCAATTTACACTATTTATGCTGTTTATATTTATAAACTTCCAAACAAAAGTTCAATGTTTGAACACAAGCTTCTTAATGTATATCTAAACAATACATTTTTCTTCTATGTTTATGCCCTAACTTTTTGTTTAGAATATATATCCGAATGATGATTTTTTGTAATGTACAAATAGAATTTCCTTTATTGTTCAATGGCTAACATGCAAGCAATACATCAATATTTGCTTCCATGCTCACCATTACAATGTACATCAAAATACCATAATTTACGAGTAGAACCAATATACCTGCAAGCATCTGATTGTATAATATACTCAACTTAATGCTAGATTATATTAATTTGCCAAATTATAATGGCATGATTTGGTATGCATGCTCATGCTTAGAACCCTTTTGTATTTCTGTTTATTTTTCTGAATATAGTAGAGAACTAACTACTCAATCAACTAGAGTGTCACTTCAACACAAAAATGTCAATACACAAGGGGCAAATATTAATACATGCACAAAATTTCATCTCGGTCCAAGGCATGATCAAAAATAATTTGCATTCTCTCTCAGTGCATAAGATGAGTCGAATCCTCCATTCCCCAGATAAGATGAACTGCCCACCAGCCACCCAAAAGAGAATGATGAGTTCGTAAGATGATGCCACCAGTGAGAACTGAAAAAGGCAACAATTTTATAATCAGACAGAGGCCACAAGCAAGTGGACATGCTACACAAAAGAACAATGCTCAAACAGTTTTCTTTTCTACATTTATTTTATTTTTCTTGGTGGTAAGTTCTTTCGAGGATTTAGATCAAGAATAATGGCAACTTCAAGTAAGTTCCTAGTTGAGAACTCAAAAGTATCGCTCCATAGAAAGGTATGAGGTCTCATTTGCTCTGAAGTCTGAACGACATGAACCAAAACTTGCGCTTAGTAGAGGACAAAATAATTGTCAGAAAAAAATAACTACTAGAATATAACAAACTTCCACGCAACCAAAAAAAAAAGAATCACAGAACAAATCGTAATGTAAAAAGTTGGTTCTGACAATCAAGAGACCCCAGTAGAGGACATTGATTCATCTGAAAGAACGCAATATGAACACAAAAGGTGTTCAACTAATTAGATGCAGGCAAAGGAGAAATATCTATATAACAAGGGAAGGGGGTTTTTGAATCCTGATGGGATGGTTGTCCTCCATGGACATTTGACTTAATGGTTAGGATTACTCCTTTTCCAAATCCAACGGTATACTATTCTCAAACAATTTTGTCCTACCGGTAAATTTGTGGCAATGGCTAAGATTGCTTTTCTCTCAAATCTTATGGTCCAATTTTAGCAAAACAATCTACCACGTTTAGAGGCCTCATCAGATTTTCAATTTCAAAATTTGAAACTGCATCTTACTTCTCTCTCTTTCAATCTCAGTTCAATTGCTATCTCTCCCTCTCCCTCTCAACCCCTCCTTTGGAGCCTCCTCCCTCTGAGTCACTGCTGCAGCCCCTCCTTGGCGATTAATGGTACTTGATCTAAGGCTTCGATTTCAACATCACAGTGTTGCTGAATCCATTGATTTCGAGCACCATTAGTCTCTCTCAATGGTGTAGCACCATTAATCTATCTATTTAAACACCATTATGTTTTCTGCCATACGGTGCAGTGACTTCGACGAAGGCAATGAAGCAGTCTAAGGTTTTGGGTATTCAGTGTTTTGTTCAATGAGATCCCAAACAGATATTTTAATTAGTTAGTTTTGTTGAAACACTAGGGAAAGTTGCTGTAAACTTTAATTAGATTTGTTGATTAATTAGCTAGTTTCATTGCTAAAATTGTGATAGATTTAAACTATACTTTAGTTTGTTTGGTTTGATGCTAAACATTAGTGTTTTTTTTTTTTTTTTTTTTGCAATATTTGTGTATTTGTCGGTAACAGGGTGCGTGGCCTCCATTGTAGGTTTAATGTTGTTGTTTCAGCGCCTTCCTCTCATCTTCCTCATTGTTTTCACCTCCTCACCATGGGTTTGAGACCACTTCAACTTTCTCGTCTAGGATGCCCATTCTAAAGTCTCAACTGTCACAGTCTGCACCATGGGTTTGTGGTGATTGCGAAGCAACAATTGAGACTTGATATACAAAGTGCTGATGGAGGACTGTAGCTTGATCTACGAGTGATTGATTTTAACGACTGGAGCACTTAAAGTGATTTCGAGGCCACGATTCAGTGGGTATCCCCATCACAATCTATGGTCTCTTTCTTATTCTATCTCTACATTTGTGTAAACATTTTTCAATTATTATTCCTAAATTCTAATTTTTTTTTCTATCGTTAATTAGAATAACACCCATCAGCTCCAACATTTGCAAATCAAGAATCAGATTCTTATTGAAGCAGCCACACCCTACAGTGCATTTGGTTGGATTTATATGGGATCAATCTTGATTTTAGAGAGCTTCCAGCCAACAAGCAGGTTAGTGATTTTGTTATTAGTATTATTAGTTTTGATAGCATTTGTTTTGTTGTCAGTGGTATATGCCTGAACGAAGGTTACAAGTATAGTCAATAGTGCTTCAAAAAGAGAAAACACAGGTTTAATTGCTTGATTACATTTATGTTATGGATTCTTACAATTTGTATTTGAAGGTTTGCCTTTGTGGTGTACTAAATAACTATATATATATTTGGATTTGTTGACTGGCAAAACTATTTTATTTGTTTGACTGAATTGCATTTCCATTTCCAATTTTTTTATTTTATTTTATTTTATTTTTTTAATTTGTTTAATAGGCTCACATTAGAGAGCATGAGAAAGAAATAAAACTTGTTCAGAACCTATCACATCCAAACATTGAGGTAAGTATCTGATTTGTACTCTTATTGAAGAAATGGTTGCTCATTCTTATTGTCTAACTACTGCTTTTGGTTGGTTGTCTTCCTCGACTCTACAAGTTCACGAATTAATCATCAATCATACTTGCTATTGAGTTGAAAAGTGGTATAAATTTTTGAAGCAATGGTTTAATTTTTTCTTACAATTATCATACTTTGGTTTATTAAAATCAAATTTGGGGTAGGAATTGGGTATCAATTAGGCCATTTACAGCTGGGGATTGATTGGGTCTCTGATACATGAAACTTGAAGTTTCGATTGGGCCTCTGGTTTTCTGATTGAGTCACGAATTATTGTCTTTTATTAATGATTTCGATTGGATGTCTGATATTGTCTTGAGGGTTCCAAGGACGCTATATTTCTGAAGAGGTGTAAGGTTTAAGCCCTCATGAAGTTTTATTACTAGTTGGAGCACAACTCACTATTTCACTCTATTTTTCTTTATGATTTGTATATAGCAGGAAAACTTCGATTACGTAGATTTTTGTTATTGTTCAGATTCATTCCCAACTTTCTACCCAAAATAAAGAGAACTTTTGGATATTGCTATAAAACTTTCTAATTATTTTGATCATGTAGATTCTTTAGTTGGGATTAATTTGAATTATGTTAGGAATGTTTCTGATTGTGAAGAGAAGGAATAGGCTAATATGTTGCATTTACTTTCCTAAGATTTGAATCGGAGAAAGAAAAAGAAACATTTGTAGAAGATATTTGTAATGGGTTTCTCTTCAATTGATTGATGTTTGGTCCTCTTTCTTTTTCTCTCTATCTCTTTGAGGAACATGTATGTGTGTTTAGCTAATATTTGTTTGGGTTCAAGAATTTTCTTTGATTCTGAGTAATGGATAACGGACAATAGAATTTGCTTTACATTAATTATAAGTTTGATTGAATTAGCTGGAAATTATATTAGGTAGTTTTAATTATATTCTTATCAAGAAAATTTGATGTTATCTGCCACTTTAACATTAACAAAAAGTACATCACTAAATTTGTCTTTCTTGGGTTAATAAAAATCCCGGTCGTATAATTCCAAAGGGAATGGTTACCTTCTGTATTATGCAAGTGACTTTTTGCTTCTCTTTTTTTTTTTTTTTTTTGTAATTTTTTTAAAAAAAATTCTATTAGTAGCCATGCCTATGAGCTTTATATCTTAATAAATACTATTCAATAATCGTTTTTTGAACTTAAATTTCCCGTGGGATTGAATTGTGGAGGTGCTAATATGACCTTTTTTTTCCCTCTCTCTTGTAGGAACATTGCTTAAGATTGGCATAGTTATGCTGATGTTTTTTTTCTTTTCTAAAAGACATATTTATGAAAATGTCTATGTGATGGATGTGTTGTATAATTTTCGTAAGAGTGTTTGGATCATGGATTTTGGTAGGAATATGAAAAGATAGATGAAAAAAATGAGTGAAATGTGAATTGAATATAAACTAAATTATTTCTCTATTTTCCTTTCCCTTACCAAATCCCTATCCAAGTTCATGATCCAAACATAGCGGGTATGTATGGTTTGGTTTTGGAAGAGTAGTTTTTAAAAATTGTTTTGGGGAGAGAGTTTAAAAAAATTTTTGGTTTGTTTGGTTGTGTATTTTAAAAGTAGTTTTGGAGTTTGGGAGTTTGAAATGATTTAATATTTTGTTATAATTGAGTAGATGTGTGTGAGAGAAAAAGTGATTGAGAAGGAGAGAGAAAGAGAAAAAGTGATTGATTGATAGGTAAGAGAGAAAATGATTTTGGAAATTGTTTTGGAAAATTTACAAACCAAATAAATTTTTTAGAAAATTTTTCCCAAAATCACTTTACAAATCCAAACCAAACACACCCAGCGTTAGCATTAAAAGAAAGTAGGAATGCAATTCAAAGCCTGATAAAATATTCAAATGAATGTTATCTTTTGTTGTCTATTTTGACATACATAAGTCATGAGTATTGCATTTTTAAGTCCATTTGTTGAACAAAAATATTTCAAGTGGATCATAATGCTTTTATAGGCCAATGAAATTGCTATTCAAGCCTCTCCATCATGGCATGTGCAAGATTTGGGTATGAACCTGTCACCAACACTACGATACTCTAATTTTGACATGGTAGTTAGAATGAAAATGATGCCAAGTTCATGTTCTATATATTTTTAGACTTTGCAATGTGTGCCTTCTAGAAATCAATAGAACTTAAATGTTTTGACATGAACAACATAAGTTAATTCATCTTTCAAGTTCATTATTCTTTTATTTGAAGCAAATGGGTTGATTAAATTCTAAAATTTTTGAAAAATAGATTGGTTATTAATTGCTGAAATTGTCTACCCCTAAATTGCAGATTTGGACTATCATGGATGTAAAAATAAGCAAAATTTTAAGAAACATATTCTTGAAATTGAAAGTAAGTACTTTATAATTGATTTGTTTTATGGATATGAATTGTAGTGCTGGTAGACGAGAAGGCGGATGTTCATGGAGAGGAAGTATTCCTTTTTACACAAGGGCACATAGACCAAGTGAACCTTTTAATTTTTTCCCTAGACGAGAAAACATGTGAAAACAGGGAGCTAGACTGTGTGGTGGTGGTGAACTAAAAAAAATCATATATACTTTTGAGCAATTAGAAAGTTTATTACATACTATGTGACATGATTTGGAAATACTGAACATTAGGCATTTTTTCACTAAAATAGATTTTCTGCTTTAATCCATCTAATCTAACTTTATTATTCTTTTTTAAATTTTAATTTCTTTGTTTCAAGTATGGACACTGGGATGACTATTAAACGACTTTTAAATCCTTTTGACTTTGGCCTTTTTTTAGGGCAACAATTTCATTTTTAATGTTATCTTTAGTTGATGTAATTGATAACTTTTACATTAATCATCTTTTCAATAAATCTTTGGTTTAGCCGCATTCAGCCATTATATGAATGCAATGATTTTTGTTGACAACTTAATTTGGTCAATTGAATCATAGAATGGATTTGCTTGACTTAGGTTTGAATATATACCATATATGCCTTCCAAGTTTAAAGTTTCACAAACTCTATGAGTGACAGGAATAAGAGTGCCTTGAGGCACGGGTGATACACTAGTGTACGTATAATAGATAGGCAAATGAACTAGCATTCTGGATGCTAATAAAGTATGCATATGATGAAGCTACTGATGGAAAAATGTAAATGCACTCTTCCATACTTGCATAGAATCAACGGAAGACCTAATTAAAAGGATCACTTGCAGTTTAATTTGTTAAGTATGCATATGATGAAGCTGTTAAATTCAATGTATAAAGAGAGAAATACAGAAAGAATAAATTATGTATTCAATTGATTGATTGAATGTTATGGGTTAGCTCCTTTATATAGAGAAGTTACAAGCTTACAAGCCAAAAGAGAAAACAGAATTATTAAAGCATACTAATTATTATACTAACCTAATTATTAAAGCAGCACTTTACATGTTATATTCTAACAGCCCCCCTCAAACTCAAGGAGGATAGGAACCAACCAACTTGAGTTTGGAGAGAATAACAAAACAGAAAAAGAAAATAAAATAAAATAGGATAGGAGACACTGTATGGTCGTGTCAGACCGGTGTGGAAGACATTGTATGGTTGTAGCAGACCGGTGTAGAAGACATTGTATGGCTCGTGTCGGACCGATATAGAAGACACTGTATGGTCGTGTCGAACCGTTGTAGCAGCTAACCGGAATCAATGTCGGGATAGTTTACGAGGTCATGTCGGACCGATGTAGAAACTAACCGAAATCAATGTTGGGACAGTTTATGGGGTCATGCCGGACCGATGTAGAAGATACACTGTATGATTGTGTATATAGGCTACCCAAAAGATATACATGTATATATATATATCGAGCCCTCAAAAGTCGCACCCTCAAAAGGCGCGCCCAATTCATCAAAAGTCGTGCCCGACAGAAATCGTCGAACAACGAGCCATCAAAAGTCGCGCCAGACACGCTGCACGTGACCGACAGAGCGTCGTGTCGTCCTCTTCGTCATTGTCTATATAAACCAAGGCGGAGGCAGTGCAAACCAAACTAGTTTGAAACCTCTGAACATCTTCATTCTGAAACACTCTGCAGCCAACCCTTTCTGACATTACCAGTCTGAAATCACTGCTTCTCTGAAACACTCAGCAACCCAAAACATGGCCTCTTCTTCCCGTGGTCTGCTCACTCTCTTTCCAGACCTCAACGAGTCCACAAGAGAGATAACCGGTGCGGTTTCCCTTGAACCTCAACCAAGCGCCCCTGGTTTTGCTCCGTTGAACTTTCCTATGCTGTCTGTGGAGCAAATAATGGAAGCGCAATCGGATATTGAGGCCAATCATTATACATTGAAGTCATGTGTGGAGACCATGACTGCGGTCACAAACTTGTCGCACCGGCTTCAGAGTAGGACAAATAAGGTGCAGCAGTTAAACGCCCAACTGGCTCTGCTCCAGCGCATGTATAAGGATGCGCGAGTAGAGATATGTGTGCTAAAGGCGGAAAACAAGGAGCTGAAGCGGAAGGCCACCGTTATGTTCTGATTCGGAGGTCTGCCATATGCTACGGTGGAGGAGCAGGGAGGAGTGAACGTGCTCGGCAGCGTGGGAAACACGAAGGCAGCACCGTCAAGGGCCACCTAGGACGGAGGCAAGAAGAAGAGACCGGCGGCAGAGTAGAGAAGGGAAAAGAAAAATCCCTCCTGTGTGAGAAGGTAGTTTGTTTGAGTTGGTTTTGTTGTGTTTTGTGTTTGTAATAAATTTTTTTTTTTTAATTGAGAACTGTGATCGGGGTAGATCCCTGAGATGAATAAAATAAGGTAAGGTTTGGTGTGCAAATCTATATGGTATGAATGAGATTTGAAAAAAAGAAAGAGAGTGCAGGTTGGGGGTAGTGCCCCTGTAAAAGATATATTATTGTAGAGTGGGTCACATGGGTGAGTGGTGGTAAATGAAGTAAAAGAAAAAATAAAGAAATAAGAGAAGAAAAGTAAAATGGGGTTGGTAATGTATATGGAGAGAGAATCTAGAGAGATGAAATCCAACAATTCCTTCAAGCCCAGGGAGAGCATCTGCGGCGCACATTAGAGAGGCAGAGACTACCGTAGAGGCTGAGGTGGAGAACGCGGCACGGCGCAAAGCCGAGCGATCTTCGCGAAGGCGCAGGCGTGGCAGACTCGGGCAAAGGGCGCAGGAGGCCACTGCTTCATTTGGGTGGTCAATGGGGGATTTTCTGAGCTGAGAGATGAACTCATTATTTGCTGTAAGTAAGCTTTCTTTTTTTTTTTCTTTTTTTTTTTTTGCTGATCTTCTCGACTCTTCTGGAGAAGATGAAATAGATGGTGATGGAACACCCGTGTTAATGGATGTCCTTGTGGATACACTACTTTCTTTACTGCCGCAATCATCTGCTCCTATACGTGCTGCTATTGAGCAGGTTTTTTAAATATTTATGCGATGATGTCACGGACAATGGACTGCTTCGGATGTTGCGGGTTATAAAAAAAGATCTGAAACCAGCTGGACATCAAGATAAAGACATTGAAGATAATGAGGAGCTCAACTATGGAAGAAGGTATGTGTAGAAAAACAAGCGGAATAGGTTGAGGTCCGGCGGGCGGCCAAGGCGAGGTTGCCGCCCGCCGGTGAAGCGACAATACTAGGTTCTAAACCCGCTCTGATACCATGTTAAATTCAATGTATAAAGAGAGAAATACAGAGAGAATAAATTGTATGTATTCAATTGATTGATTGAATGTTATGGGATAGCTCCTTTATATAGAGGAGTAACAAGCTTACAAGCCAAAAGAGAAAACAGAATTATTAAAGCATACTAATTATTATACTAACCTAATTATTAAAGCAGCACTTTACATATTATATTCTAACAGAAGCTACTGATAGAAAAATGTATACAAGGGAAAGGCAATACCAATCAAGGGAAGACCTAATTAGTTTAATTTGTTAAGGAACATATTAGATGGAAAAAAATATTTGGGCACTTTTCCTGTTCTCTTCTGTAGATGCACAATATGCAACCCCACTTCAACATTAATAATACTGAATCCTCAAGTACTTCCTCCTGAGAGACATTTATATCAAATTCATGAACCATGACAAGTTCTTATTCCATTGTTTAAATTTCTTAGAATCCTCCACAATGGTCAAATTTATATTTCTATTATTTCTTAACATCAAACAGTCATTATGTTCACTTAATTCTCTTGATAATAAATTACGTATTGATTATACAACAGTGCCAGTACTAGAACAACTAAATCATTTCAACTGCTACATAAATTAAAAATCCAGATCAGAAGAATACCTGAGAAGCTGAACTAGGTAACAAAAACCCACTCCATTCTCCAGTCTGGCATCGCAGTGTCGCATCGCACAGGGATTAGTATGACCACCACTACTAGGTTCAAGTCAATTTCCTATTTATTTTGCCATAGATGTCAAATTTGATGGAATCAAGGTGTCTGATTCACTGGTCATTTCACCCTCCAATTGGCTCTCTAAGATTTCCAAAACATTCTCTGGCGGACATTTGTCAGCAGGATTCTTTGGTGATGTTTGGCAGAAACATTCAGGCCAAGAGTTCGTATAGAAAGACTCAGGTGAGACCCGCTTGTGGGGCCCACCAAAATTTGTTTTGACCATCACACGCCTAACAGCTTCTTCAAAACCGGCCATTTTCCCCTTCTCCCGATCAATAAAGATAGGAGCAAGAGCTTTCCTGTCAGGATGGATTGTGGTACGGAAACCATAGTAGAGGCGGTGACCCAGGAGGTTATTGGCGAAGTTGCTTGGGCCATCATATGTTGGCATGAAAATGTCGGAGAGAAGACAAACCATGTAATCCACAGCAGAGCCTATTAAACCAGTATTCTCCACTAGCTCCTCACTGGGATCCACTGTGCTGTGGTTCTCGAGGCGAGGGAACATGGAACGAAAAGGTTTCATGAATCGCTCACCACCAAATAATTCACCAGCTGCAAGGTATATCCTGGTGGAATTGCCAAACCGCATTGCACGCAAGATAAGACCAACCTGCAGAAACAAGAGGCAGAATATCATAATTATAAGAATAACATCTCAATTTTGGTTGTCATTCTTGCAAACAATTGGCAGTACGAGGCATGCTTTCATCAATGACCATGATGACAAATGTAGCCAGCCTCCAAATTAACCCCGAATCAGCCATTTTAAGTTTGGACCAAATTGCTAATGAGCTAGCCTCATCTTAAATTTGGACCAGATTAATAAACTTAATAAAATAAAATAAAAAATGCCCGAATACAAACACCCTCAAAACTTCCCCCCTACCCCAATACACACACAATAGTCACAATAATCTCAGCCACTACAAAACATTTCACCATGTCAGAGCAGTCTTGGAATGTAATGGCGCAAAATTTTAAAACTAAACATATAGCCACAATAACCATTAATACCAGGTATTACGTGGAAAATAATACTGGTCTTCCAGAGCTAAAAATATATTTCATAACGTTGTGCAATCAATTGGCACAGTATAAACAATTCAAACAGTAAAAGATAGGAAGACAATGATGAAAAAGAAAATATTACCTCCTCCGGAGTTAATGGACATTTTCCAATGGCCCTTCTTTCACTATAAATGAGTTTCTTCTCTGCAAAATTTTCCTTCCGGTACTTCTTTAATATTCTTTGCTCTTCAGGAGTAAATATATCAAAGCAACTGCACAGATTTTATATCCAAAGTTACAAATTTTCCACCAAATATTTGTAAGATCTCCATCTTCTGATTCTAAAAAGAAAATTTAATCCCCATCAATTCTATTTATGTAATAGAAGCTACATTCTTAAATGATAGGCACAGTCTCGTAAGATCTTTCTCATAGCTAGTGCCTACACTAGTGGACAAATTAGTTAGAGCATTGCAAGCTATGAAGCATGAGTACTTCAACAAACATGCCGTACTCGTATCTCATATATAAAACACGTATCCAAATTTTTTCTTAGTCGTACCTTAGCTAGAATAGTATTTTCTTCTATACAAGGTGAAGTCAATTTCACTTGACTTTTTTAAATGCCTAGCATGATTTTAAAATTAGGCCTTGGTTGTAGGTTAATTAATATAATGACAATTAATTTTAGTTTATACCTTACTTTTGGCAATAAATATGAATTGTAGGTTCATCTTAACAACTAAACCATCCAACTAATCTTTGCATTATTCTAAATTAAATATATATATACATATTTTTTTTAACGAATGCACCAAGCCATACATGTAACTTACTTTTTAAAGATTTTACTGTATCAACGTACCCGTATCATACCAGTACCCATGCAAATGCTTCATAGATTGCGAAGTATATAAGAGGGAAATCCAACCATCACAATCTATGGTCTCTTTCTTATTCTATCTCTACATTTGTGTAAGCATTTTTCAATTATCATTCCTAAATTCTAATTTTTATTTCTGTCGTTAATTAGAATAACACCCATCAGCTCCAACATTTGCAAATCAAGAATCAGATTCTTATTGAAGCAGCCACACCCTACAGTGCATTTGGTTGGATTTATATGGGATCAATCTTGATTTTAGAGAGCTTCCAGCCAACAAGCAGGTTAGTGATTTTGTTATTAGTATTATTAGTTTTGATAGCATTTGTTTTGTTGTCAGTGGTATATGCCTGAACGAAGGTTACAAGTATAGTCAATAGTGCTTCAAAAAGAGAAAACACAGGTTTAATTGCTTGATTACATTTATGTTATGGATTCTTACAATTTGTATTTGAAGGTTTGCCTTTGTGGTGTACTAAATAACTATATATATATTTGGATTTGTTGACTGGCAAAACTATTTTATTTGTTTGACTGAATTGCATTTCCATTTCCAATTTTTTTATTTTATTTTATTTTATTTTTTTAATTTGTTTAATAGGCTCACATTAGAGAGCATGAGAAAGAAATAAAACTTGTTCAGAACCTATCACATCCAAACATTGAGGTAAGTATCTAATTTGTACTCTTATTGAAGCAATGGTTGCTCATTCTTATTGTCTAACTATTTCTTTTGCTTGGTTGTCTTCCTTGACTCTACAAGTCTACGAATTAATCATCAGTCATGCTTACTATTGAGTTGAAAAGTTGAATAAATTTTGAATCAAGGGTTTAATCGTTTCTTACAATTATCATACTTTGGGTTTATTAAAATCAAATTTGGGGTAGGGATTGGGTATCAATTAGGCCATTTACAGCTGGGGATTGATTGGGTCTCTGATACATGAAACTTGAAGTTTCGATTGGGCCTCTGGTTTTCTGATTGAGTCACGAATTATTGTCTTTTATTAATGATTTCGATTGGATGTCTGATATTGTCTTGAGGGTTCCAAGGACGCTATATTTCTGAAGAGGTGTAAGGTTTAAGCCCTCATGAAGTTTTATTACTAGTTGGAGCACAACTCACTATTTCACTCTATTTTTCTTTATGATTTGTATATAGCAGGAAAACTTCGATTACGTAGATTTTTGTTATTGTTCAGATTCATTCCCAACTTTCTACCCAAAATAAAGAGAACTTTTGGATATTGCTATAAAACTTTCTAATTATTTTGATCATCTAGATTCTTTAGTTGGGATTAATTTGAATTATGTTAGGAATATTTCTGATTGTGAAGAGAAGGAATAGGCTAATATGTTGCATTTACTTTCCTAAGATTTGAATCGGAGAAGGAAAAAGAAACATTTGTAGTGGGGAATAAATAGAAGATATTTGTAATGGGTTTCTCTTCAATTGATTGATGTTTGGTCCTCTTTCTTTTTCTCTCTCTATCTCTTTGAGGAACATGTATGTGTGTTTAGCTAATATTTGTTTGGGTTCAAGAATTTTCTTTGATTTTGGGTAATTGATAATGGACAATAGAATTTGCTTACATTAATTATAAGTTTGATTGAATTAGCTGGAAATTATATTAGATAGCTTCAATTATATTCTTAGCAAGAAAATTTGATGTTATCTGCCACTTTAACATTAACAAAAAGTACATCACTAAAATTGTCTTTTTTGGGTTAATAAAAATCCCGGTCGTATAATTCCAAAGGGAATGGTTACCTTATGTATTATGCAAATGACTTTTTGCTTCTCTTTTTTTTTTTTTTTTTGTAATTTTTTTTAAAAAATTTCTATTAGTAGCCATGACTATGAGCTTTATATCTTAATAAATACTATTCAATAATCATTTTTTGAACTTAAATTTCCCGTGGGATTGAATTGTGGAGGCGCTAATATGACCTTTTTTTTTGGAAGAGTGGTTTTTAAAAATTGTTTTGGGGAGAGAGTTTAGAAATTTTTTTGGTTTGTTTGGTTATGTATTTTGAAGGTAGTTTGGGAGTTTGGAATGATTTAATATTTTGTTATAACTGAGTAGATGTGTGTGAGAGAAAAAGTGATTGAGAATGAGAGAGAAAGAAAAGGTGATTGATTGATAGGTAAGAAAGAGAGAATAATTTTGGAAATTATTTTGAAAAATTTACAAACCAAATAAATTTTTTAGAAAATTTTTCCCAAAATCACTCTACAAATCCAAACCAAACACACCGAGCGTTAGCATTAAAAGAAAGTAGGAATGCAATTCGAAACCTGATAAAATATTCAAATGAATGTTATCTTTTGTTGTCTATTTTGACATACGTAAGTCATGAGTATTGCATTTTTAAGTCCATTCGTTGAACAAAAATATTTCAAGTGGATCATAATGCTTTTATAGGCCAATGAAATTGCTATTCAAGCCTCTCCATCATGGCATGTGCAAGATTTGAGTATGAACCTGTGACCAACACTACGATACTCTAATTTTGACATGGTAGTTAGAATGAAAATGAATGCCAAGTTCATGTTCTATATATTTTTAGACTTTGCAATGTGTGCCTTCTAGAAATCAATAGAACTTAAATGTTTTGACATGAACAACATAAGTTAATTCATCTTTCAAGTTCATTATTCTTTTATTTGAAGCAAATGGGTTGATTAAATTCTAAATTTTTTGAAAAATAGATTGGTTATTATTTGCTGAAATTGTCTACCCCTAAATTGCAGATTTGGACTATCATGGATGTAAAAATAAGTGAAATTTTAAGAAACATATTCTTGAAATTGAAAGCAAGTACTTTATAATTGATTTGTTTTATGGATATGAATTGTAGTGTCGGTAGACGAGAAGGTGGATGTTCATGGAGAGGAAGTATTCCTTTTTACACAAGGGCACATAGACCAAGTGAGCCTTTTAATTATTTCCCTAGACGAGAAAACATGTGAAAACAGGGGAGCTAGACTGTGTGGTGGTGGCAAACTAAAAAATATCATATATACTTTTGAGCAATTAGAAAGTTTATTACATACTATGTGACATGATTTGGAAATACTGAACATTAGGCATTTTTTCACTAAAATAGATTTTCTACTTTAATCCATCTAATCTAACTTTATTATTCTTTTTTAAATTTTAATTTCTTTATTTCAAGTATGGACACTGGGATGACTATTGAACAACTTTTAAATCCTTTTGACTTTGGCCTTTTTTTAGGGCAACAATTTCATTTTTAATGTTATCTTTAGTTGATGTAATTGATAACTTTTACATTAATCATCTTTTCAATAAATCTTTGGTTTAGCCGCATTCAGCCATTATATGAATGCAATGATTTTTGTTGACAACTTAATTTGGTCAATTGAATCATAGAATGGATTTGCTTGACTTAGGTTTGAATATATACCATATATGCCTTCCGAGTTTAAGGTTTCACAAACTCTATGAGTGACAAGAATAAGAGTGCCTTGAGGCGCGGGTGACACACTAGTGTGCGTATAATAGATAGGGAAATGAACTAGCATTCTGGATGCTAATAAAGTATGCATATGATGAAGCTACTGATGGAAAAATGTACTCTTAAGAGTGGAATGGGTGGGCAAGATTTTCTTCCAATGTAAATGGATCTCTCAAAGTGCTAATCTAACAACTAACCACTTTCATTGATAATAATAATAATTATTAATTTTATGTATAAAGAAAGAGAAAGAATTGTGTATTGAATATGTATTGAATGTTGTGAGTTAGCTCCTTTATATAGAGAGTTACAAGCTTACAAGCCAAAAGAGAAAACAGAATTATTAAAGCATACTAATTATTATACTAACCTAATTATTAAAGCAGCACTTTAAATATTATATTCTAACAGCCCCCTCAAACTCAAGGAGGATAGGAACCAACCAACTTGAGTTTGGAGAGAATAACAAAACAGAAAAAGAAAATAAAATAAAATAGGATAGGATAGGAGACACTGTATGGTCGTGTCAGATCGGTGTGGAAGACATTGTATGGTTGTAGCAGACCGGTGTAGAAGACACTGCATGGCTCGTGTCGGACCGATATAGAAGACACTGTATGGTTGTGTCGAACCGTTTTAGCAGCTAACCGGAATCAATATCAAGACAGTTTACGAAGTCATGCCGGACCGATGTAGAAACTAACCAGAATCAATGTCGGAACAGTTTATGGGGTCATGCCGGACCAATGTAGAAGATACACTGTATGATTGTGTATATAGGCTGCCCAAAAGATATACATGTATATATATATCGAGCCCTCAAAAATCGCACCCTTAAAAGGTGCGCCCAATTTATCAAAAGTCGTGCCTGACAGAAATCGTCGAGCGGCGAGCCATCAAAAGTTGCGCCGGACACGCGGCGATGCACGTGATCGACAGAGCGTTGTGTCGTCCACGTCGTCATTGTCTATATAAACCGAGGCGGAGGCTGTGCAAACCAAACGAGTCTGAAACCTCTGAACATCTTCGTTCTGAAACACTCTGCAACCAACCCTTTCTGACATTACCAGTCTGAAATCGCTACTTCGCTGAAACACTTAGCAACCCATAACATGGCCTCGTCTTCCCGTTCAGCTACCCTGCTTCTCTGAAACACTCAGCAACCCAAAACATGGCCTCTTCTTCCCGTGGTCTGCTCACGCTCTTTCCAGACCTCAACGAGTCCACAAGAGAGATAACTGGTGCGGTTGCCCTTGAACCTCAACCAAGCGCCCCTGGTGTTGCTCCATTGACCTTTCTTATGCGGTCTGTGGAGCAAATAATGGCAGCGCAATCGGATATTGAGGCCAATCATTATACATTGAAGTCATGTGTGGAGACCATGACTGCGGTCACAAACTTGTCGCACCGGCTTTAGAGTAGGACAAATGAGGTGCAGTAGTTAAACGCCCAACTGGCTTTGCTCCAGCGCATGTATAAGGATGCGTGAGCAGAGATATGTGTGTTAAAGGTAGAAAACAAGGAGCTGAAGCGGAAGGCCACCATTACGTTCCGATTCGGAGGTCCGCCATATGCTGCGGTGGAGGAGCAAGGAGGAGTGAACGTGCTCGGCGGCGTGGGGAACACGGAGGCAGCACCGTCAAGGGCCGCCCAAGACGGAGGCAAGAAGAAGAGACCAGCGGCAGAGTAGAGAAGGGAAAAGAAAAATCCGTCCTGTGTGAGGGAGGTAGTTTGTTTGAGTTGGTTTTGTTGTGTTTTGTGTTTGTAATAAATTTTTTTTTTTTTTTTTTTTTTTTACTCTCTGGTGTAGAACGAGGATGGGAGTAGATTCCTGAGATGAATAAAGTAAGGTTTGGTGTGCAAATCTATATGGTATGAATGAGATTTGAAAAAAAGAAAGAGAGTGCAGGTTGGGGGTAGTGCCCCTGCAAAAGATATATTATTGTAGAGTGGGTCACATGGGTGAGTGGTGGTAAATGAAGTAAAAGAAAAAATAAAGAAATAAGAGAAGAAAAGTAAAATGGGGTTGGTGATGTATATGGAGAGAGAATCTAGAGAGACGAAATCCAACAATTCCTTCAAGCCTAGGGAGAGCATCTGCGGCGCACATTAGAGAGGCAGACACTACCGTAGAGACTGAGGTGGAGAAGGCGGCACGACGCAAAGCCGAACGATCGTCACGGAGGCGCAGGCGTGGCAGACTCGGGCAAAGGGCGCAGGAGGCCACTGTTTCATTTGGATGGGCAATGGGGGATTTTCTGAGCTGAGAGATGAACTCATTATTTGCTGTAAGTAAGCTTTTTTTTTTTTGCTGATCTTCTCGACTCTTCTGGAGAAGATGAAATAGATGGTGATGGAACACCCGTGTTAATGGATGTCCTTGTGGATACACTACTTTCTTTACTGCCGCAATCATCTGCTCCTATGCGTTTAGCTATTGAGCAGGTTTTTTAAATATTTCTGCGATGATGTCACGGACAATGGACTGCTTCGGATGTTGCGGGTTATAAAGAAAGATCTGAAACCAGCTGGACATCAAGATAAAGACATTGAAGATAATGAGGAGCTCAACTATGGAAGAAGGTATGTGTAGAAAAACAAGCGGAATAGGTTGAGGTCCGCCGGGCGGCCAAGGTGAGGTTGCCGCCCGCCGGTGAAGCGACAATACTAGGTTCTAAACCCGCACTGATACCATGTTAAATTCAATGTATAAAGAGAGAAATACAGAGATAATAAATTATATGTATTCAATTGATTGATTGAATGTTATGGATTAGCTCCTTTATATAGAGGAGTTACTAGCTTACAAGCCAAAAGAGAAAACAGAATTATTAAAGCATACTGATTATTATACTAACCTAATTATTAAAGCAGCACTTTACATATTATATTCTAACAGAAGCTACTGATAGAAAAATGTATACAAGGGAAAGATACCAATACCAATCAAGGGAAGACCTAATTAAGAGGATCACTTGCAGTTTAATTTGTTAAGGAACATATTAGATGGAAAAAAATATTTGGGCACTTTTCCTGTTCTCTTCTGTAGATGCACAATATGCAACCCCACTTCAACATTAATAATACTGAATCCTCAAGTACTTCCTCCTGAGAGACATTTATATCAAATTCATGAACCATGACAAGTTCTTATTCCATTGTTTAAATTTCTTAGAATCCTCCACAATGGTCAAATTTATATTTCTATTATTTCTTAACATCAAACAGTCATTATGTTCACTTAATTCTCTTGATAATAAATTACGTATTGATTATACAACAGTGCCAGCACTAGAACAACTAAATCATTTCAACTGCTACATAAATTAAAAATCCAGATCAGAAGAATACCTGAGAAGCTGAACTAGGTAACAAAAACCCACTCCATTCTCCAGTCTGGCATTGCAGTGTTGCATCGCAGAGGGATTAGTATGACCACCACTACTAGGTTCAAGTCAATTTCCTATTTATTTCGCCATAGATGTCAAATTTGATGGAATCAAGGTGTCTGATTCACTGGTCATTTCACCCTCCAATTGGCTCTCTAAGATTTCCAAAACATTCTCTGGCGGACATTTGTCAGCAGGATTCTTTGGTGATGTTTGGCAGAAACATTCAGGCCAAGAGTTCGTATAGAAAGACTCAGGTGAGACCCGCTTGTGGGGCCCACCAAAATTTGTTTTGACCATCACACGCCTAACAGCTTCTTCAAAACCGGCCATTTTCCCCTTCTCCCGATCAATAAAGATAGGAGCAAGAGCTTTCCTGTCAGGATGGATTGTGGTACGGAAACCATAGTAGAGGCGGTGACCCAGGAGGTTATTGGCGAAGTTGCTTGGGCCATCATATGTTGGCATGAAAATGTCGGAGAGAAGACAAACCATGTAATCCACAGCAGAGCCTATTAAACCAGTATTCTCCACTAGCTCCTCACTGGGATCCACTGTGCTGTGGTTCTCGAGGCGAGGGAACATGGAACGAAAAGGTTTCATGAATCGCTCACCACCAAATAATTCACCAGCTGCAAGGTATATCCTGGTGGAATTGCCAAACCGCATTGCACGCAAGATAAGACCAACCTGCAGAAACAAGAGGCAGAATATCATAATTATAAGAATAACCTTTCAATTTTGGTCGTCATTCTTGCAAACAATTGGCAGTACGAGGCATGCTTTCATCAATGACCATGATGACAAATGTAGCCAGCCTCCAAATTAACCCCGAATCAGCCATTTTAAGTTTGGACCAAATTGCTAATGAGCTAGCCTCATCTTAAATTTGGACCAGATTAATAAACTTAATAAAATAAAATAAAAAATGCCCGACACAAACACCCTCAAAACTTCCCCCCTACCCCAATACACACACAATAGTCACAATAATCTCAGCCACTACAAAACATTTCACCATGTCAGAGCAGTCTGAAATGTAATGGCGCAAAATTTTAAAACTAAACATATAGCCACAATAACCACTAATACCAGGTATTACGTGGAAAATAATACTGGTCTACCAGAGCTAAAAATATATTTCATAACGTTGTGCAATCAATTGGCACAGTATAAACAATTCAAACAGTAAAAGATAGGATGAAAAAGAAAATATTACCTCCTCCGGAGTTAATGGACATTTTCCAATGGCCCTTCTTTCACTATAAATGAGTTTCTTCTCTGCAAAATTTTCCTTCCGGTACTTCTTTAATATTCTTTGCTCTTCAGGAGTAAATATATCAAAGCAACTGCACAGATTTTATATCCAAAGTTACAAATTTTCCACCAAATATTTGTAAGATCTCCATCTTCTGATTCTAAAAAGAAAATTTAATCCCCATCAATTCTATTTATGTAATAGAAGCTACATTCTTAAATGATAGGCACAGTCTCGTAAGATCTTTCTCATAGCTAGTGCCTACACTAGTGGACAAATTAGTTAGAGCATTGCAAGCTATGAAGCATGAGTACTTCAACAAACATGCCGTACTCGTATCTCATATATAAAACACGTATCCAAATTTTTTCTTAGTCGTACCTTAGCTAGAATAGTATTTTCTTCTATACAAGGTGAAGTCAATTTCACTTGACTTTTTTAAATGCCTAGCATGATTTTAAAATTAGGCCTTGGTTGTAGGTTAATTAATATAATGACAATTAATTTTAGTTTATACCTTACTTTTGGCAATAAATATGAATTGTAGGTTCATCTTAACAACTAAACCATCCAACTAATCTTTGCATTATTCTAAATTAAATATATATATACATATTTTTTTTAACGAATGCACCAAGCCATACATGTAACTTACTTTTTTAAGATTTTACTGTATCAACGTACCCGTATCATACCAGTACCCATGCAAATGCTTCATAGATTGCAAAGTATATAAGAGGGAAATCCAAAGTTAACACCAAGGGCCTAAACCCTAAAAGGCTTACTAAATGAAGACTCACATCCCTACACAATTCCAATGATCAGAACTACAATTTTCTTCATACAAGAGCACCAAAAGTGCACCTTTTCTAAATACTCAACAACGGCCACCCACTCAATGCTTCTCAACATAGCCTTATCGTACAACATTTCACAGAGGCCTTTACAGTCAAATACTCGGCAATTTATCACATTGTAGGAGAAACGTATAAGAAATTTATGCAAACCATAACATAGACTAATAAAAGAATCATCATAATGACGTCCTTTCTCATTAATGATTAACTACCTAAAGGAAAAGATTAGACAATCTTTAAGCATCAGACCTGTGGCCTGTGGGAGAACCCCTAAAATTTCCGGAGTCTATAAAGTTGAGGCTTAAGCTGTTCCAATGACCTTTACCCTTATTTACATGACGTTAAGCTACCTCAAAAAATAAAATAAGTAAAAAACAGAAACACATGGTGGGCATGGGTATATGTTTAGGTTGTAACAGGAACACCAGCATCTGGGGCCACTTCTAACCAATGAATAATAAGGCCTATCGTTTAATCATCCTCCATCAAGATTTTGTAATAAGGTTGAAAAAATGCAACCCATTTTATTTATTCTTATTACTTAGATTATCAATGTGCCTTCACCAACTTGCCCTATAAATGGATGAGAGTTAATGTGAATTAGCCTACATGGCCAACCAATTTTTGGACTTCCTCCACAAAAAACTGTCCGTCCCTTACATGCACATCAAGCAGAAATTTCAGCAAATCTATTAAGATAATTAAGTAACAACATACCCAGCAAATGCCAGCATATCCATCTCAAAACGAAGATGTATTGACATGAAGTGACCTTCTGCACGAAGTTTAGTGACTATTGAGTTACTTAACTTCATAATCTGTGGCTTAAATCTAAGTGCATGGTAATTAACTCGGCATCTCAGCCGTTGGTATTCAGGGTTGTCAATCTCTTCTGCCAAGCGATGTGAAAAGGGAGTGAGGTAGATAGCACCATGTTCCTTCATCTTCCCTAGAGCAACTGTGGTGTACCAACTTATTGGAGCATCTCTAGGGGGGCGAAGCTGAGTTGACAAAGAAGTTAGATATTCATAATCTGCCAGCAAGATAAAGCATTGTGTGCTCTTAAGTCAAAATCAATAAAGACTAGATTTAAATGTCACCTGATAACCTTTTATCTTCTTGGTCTTCCCTTTTACCCGAGCTTCAGGAATGCTTTCCACAATCTGGACATCGTACCTCAACGCCTTGATAAAGTGCTCAACATCATAGATACCTTGGAATCCACTGAGCATAAGCATAGAAGTGATGATTGCATATGCTTTAATGAGATACACCATATAGTAAATAAGATAAAATATCTAGTCCCATACACAACAACAACAACAACAACAACAAACAAACAAATAAAAATATAAAAAAACTAGTAATCTAATCTCTATTACACACAGACTTCTTATTTAAAGCATATAAGAACAAATATTATCGTAATGGCAGCTATCATATCAAAATCAGATTGGCACTGCTTGAAGTTTTACAGGGATCACTGCCAGACTGATGCTCTACCATTCAAAATAATAAATAGCACAAATCCTCAAATTACATTGAACACACAAATGGTAAAGAAGAAAAAGAAGGAAAAAAATTGACTACTTAGCACAAAACCTCAAATCACATGCTTTTCAACACATGTTTGAAGCTACAATTTCTCAATTGACATAACTACATAACAAGTTTGACTGCTTAGTGGTTTTAAGTAAAATTAATCTCAACTATCAATTAAAACATAAGAAAAAGAAACAGAAAAAGCCCAAAGAACATCACTGATCCTCCGCTTACCATGCTACTGTAAAGCAAATGGTAACTCCGTGGTATAAGACAACAATAATAATCAACCATCAGCGAATACAGTCCTCAAAAGATAATGAACCAAACAGTTTTTTTTTTTTTTCTATGTATATAGGATAGGAACATTTATGAGCTTCCCTAGCCTGCCATATTTATCCAATGATGACTATGACTATTATGGAACAAAGAAAAAGAGGAAATCTATTTCACACGGAGCATGTTTTTCATGTTTTTTTAAACCTTTTTAAGGTCAATATGAGTCTTATTTTTATGTATTTAAATATTAGAATGCTGCTGCACTTCTTATTAAATTTTAGGTGTCATGCTACTTTGGTAATTTGAAGTTTGCTGGACAAGGGTTGTATGCGTCTAGCCCATGATTTCTCTTCTCTTCTATTCGAGGACAGGTTTTTCTTCTAACTTGTTCAATAAGGGGTTTTGGTTGTACGTGTGGTAGTTTCTATATCAAATGGTAAGGGAATTTGGAAAAATTAGATGCCCTAGGCTTTGGGTTTGGACCTAATGTTAGAAATATGCTTTCTACCTATCAAAAACCTTGGAAGAGCATTGATTTGGCGTATATCATAATGTATTTGAAAAGCCCCAATTTCCCATATGAACCCCTATAAATGGTGATTTGGAATGAGCATTGCTAAATGTGACATTTTGTATATTGTCTTCATTTTATGAAATTGAGTATTTGAGATACGATGAATGTTACGCATTGTGTCTTGGAAGGAAATATAAGAAGTGTTCTATTGAACTTGTAGATATTACAATATTATTGGAAATCCCTTGCATAGGGTGTTTTGACAAAATTGTGAGATGTTTAAAAATATTGGGTAAAATTATGAAATGCATATTTGAAATGTAAATTGGGCCTTTGGGCATTGCTATTTGTTATGAGAACTAGTGCAAGCCTTGAAATGGTTTGAAATGGGTAAACCTTGTAATGATTTTCAAAATTGCACTGGTGAGTTTGGGGTTGGTGAGGAAGTTGGGCTAGATATGCTCCACAGCATGCGGTGTAGGTACCAAATTTCATTCGTGTAGTAACCCGAGAAGGGGGGTTAGGTAACTCATGGTTGAGAGCTACTAACTAATACACAATTGACACTCTTCTATCAATGCAGTGCTATGATCGGTCCGTACGTCCCTGGAAATCATTGAATGAAAATAATGATTTAAGTGAGTTGGAAACTAGAGCCTGAAGCTTAATTTTATTAAAATAAAACAAGAAATTAAATTTTGATATAATGTGTGAGTTGTGAACTTCTATTAATTTTGTAATTGTCCAATTGCATTGGATAAATCATTTTCTTAATATTTTATGTATCACATCATGATCATGTACCTTATAATTTCATATTGAGCATGTTAGTATTATATCTCTACCAACCTTTATGCTCAACCCGTTGTCTATAAACATTTCAAGTGCTGGTGGTGATCCTCCTAAGATGGCTAGAGATCTTTTGTGATACATGTGAGGCCATTAAGCCATCTTTTGTGTAAGGCCTTGGGCCATTATTTGTGATGTAAGGCCATAGAGCCAAGGGCCTCTTTTATTGTAAGCCCTAGAGGACATAACATGTTAATTCGTTTATTGAACTCATATACCGTAATTCATTTAACATAAGAATGAGTGTATGAGAGGGTTCAAGAACGTCGTTGAAAAATTCGAAGATCTTCGATGATCCTCGAAGATCCTTGAAGAATAACTTCGAATTCTCTAGAAGATGATGAGAGGCTTAGATTCTTCAATAGTCTCAACTGAAGAACACAAGAGTAAAGGAGATGATGGAGATAAGAGATTGGGTGAAGAAGAAGGCAAAGTAGCTAGAGAGAGAATAATGGCAAGGCTCTCCCATGGATCTTCCACTTTCACTCTCAAGGTTGATAATGAAGAAGGGAAATTAGTTCTTTCCCAAGAGTTAATTCTTCAAAATCCATCCCTTGTAAAGCTATGGGTGGGTGCTATTTATAGGCACCTCATGATGTAGGATGGAGCCCATGTGCAAGGCACATGGGGAATATTCTCTCTAACCATCTTGTCCAAGGAGGTGACCTCTCTGAGGATGAGGAAAACCCCGAAGAGGAGATCAACCTCTCGGCGAACCCTTCTTCTTAGCCACACTGAACCAATGATCCCCAATCATCCCAAAGGGTCAAGAGTAGTCCCAGAGGACGTCCTGCCGCATAAGGGTCAGGGGGCCAGCCGCAAATATTGCCGAGTCTCAGGGACCCCCTAGATCATGCCACCTCGACCCGGGTATAGGTTAATTTAACCGAAGAGTGAATTTATCTCCACACACCGTCCTCGAGACTGGGTCCTTTGTTCGAACTCCATTACGCCTATGGTTCTGGTGCGTAGATCCCGGAAAGCTCCGAGCCCACAAGTGTTCTGAGACTTAGGGCGATTAGGCCCATTTGATGGCAATAAATCCGGGCCCACTAATTTTGGACTTACGATAAATTCGGACCCACCGACCTTGGACTATTGAGCCTAATTAATTTAATGGGCTCAAATTAGCTCCTCTTACAATGAGAAATCTAATTATGTTACAAGATTGCATGAAAATAAAAGGAATTGGATATAAGGTTGTATATTAGATTTCAATGGGAGATTGATAGCCTGAATCATTTGATTACCTTCAAGAAGTGCATCTTGTTGGATGGTTACAAGTTGGTCAACCCACTTTGACCAGCTTAAGGGACTTTTCTTCATTTCTTTGACTCATTGGTCCTTGATCCATCCCTATCCCTTTAACCTTTATCACGAACTCAAGTTACGGAATCTAGGGTGTGAAATTAAGCCTTGAGGGGTGTATCAGGAGAGCTACAGTGGATAAGTATAATGCACCTTTCGAGACATGGTGCCAGGATTAAAGGTTTTTGTCTTCTTGGTATTGTCCCTCTCTTTGAGACTATTTGAGGCACAGGTTCCCTCAAGGGGAGAGTGAGGCATCTCAACAGTCCCTTGAATCTAGCCTTCATAGCACAAGCCCTCCAAAGATCTTAAGCTAGGATGCCTACACCCCGCTCCTGGTCTAGGCAATTGTCAAAGCCTTCTTAGTAGTAATTAAGGTACAGTTTAGACATTCCATGCTAACCAGGCAATTATGGGAGATATGGTGTTCAATTTGAGCAGGGTCCATTGTTCTAGAGGTGTGGTGTGCTTGCTCAGCTACTTGATTATGTTGAGGGGATTGTGAACATGTTGACCTCAGGGATGCTCGAGTGAGGGGCGCTATGAGCAGTTCGAGACGATAAATAGCCTGAGGTTGGCCACCACGTGTGCCAATAGAGATTGGTGATTCAACCCCAAAGAGGGAGCATATGGAGTCACCTCGTTGGTCCACGTGTCACCTCACAAGGCTGGAATATAGCACCATGTACAAGGGAGATGTTATCATATTGGTGCCTTATGGCCTTATCTTGCCTGGTCTCGTGTACCTACATGTATCTATTGTGGTATCAAGGACGAAGCCAGGGTTTGAAGATAGGGGGGGCCAAACATTATGTATGTCCAACTCCAACTACATTTACATTTTTTTTAGATTCTAATTTGCAAGTTGCAATGCATCAAAATATATCAATAGTCAATAAAAATAAATATACTTTGAAAAAAAAAAAAAAAAGGCAAAAATTGACAAAACCCATCATCTATCAAAATGGAACTCAAGGTTCTTTTTTATCACGGAATTCATCTATGATTGAATCCTTACTAAGGCCTCGTTTGGGAACAGGCTAATTTAGTAACTTTTTGACTATTTGGCTAAAATATGAGCTAAAAAAAACTAGTATGTTTGGGATGACTTTTTGACTTTTTACGAAAAGATGTGCAAAAAGTAGAGAGAAAAGAGAATATTTGACTTTTTGGTATGGGTTGTTGGCTTTTTGGCTAATTTAGTAACTTTTTGACTTTTTGGCTAAAAATGAGGGTTCCCAAACGAGGCCTAAGTGTTTTAGCATTTAGTATGAAAAGTAATGTTTGAGTAGGTGGAATAGCTATACAGATAATTACATTGGGTATTGAAAAAGGTTCGTTGAAAATTGAATAGGGGCCAATAGAATGCCTGGTTTGTTGAAAATTGAATAGGGGGGGCCAATAGAATGCCTATCCCTCAAACATATATAATATATATATATATAAAGGCTCTAGAAAACAGAGGGGGAGCCATGGCCACCTTTGGCCATAGTTTAGTTCCGTCCCTGTGTGTTACATCCATCAACATATGGCCATATTTTACAATATATCTGCGTTTTTTGTTCAAGAACACGGATATATCACAGCACCTCATGAACATCAGTTGCTTGTTGGACATATTACAATGCAACTTTTTTGCAGATTTTTATTTTATGTTCTCAGGTTTCCTGACTCCTTGAGGTTCAGGATACACAGAATTTCATTCAAAAAATCTCATTAGCAAATCAAATGTAATGCACAACATACATAGTCTTTGTAAGAATGAAGCACTCGATCAAAGTGATTATGTAAAGCATAAGTTACAAGACTGCTGAATAGATACCTGTCATCATGCCAAAAGGAGTTTGCGTCCAACTCAGGCAGCACAAGCGTAGCATTCATAATCCGTGCAGCAAGAACAGCATTACAAATCTAGAACATCACAAGTTGTATTTATTAGCACATATTGGATAACCCTATAAAACACGCAGTTACTGAAATCAATCAAATTGTTTGCTAGAAGAATATAAGCAATCAGTGATACATATTGAATCTAGAACAATGGAAATTGTCCAAATGTCATCTTTAAAGATCTGATATAAGAGATCAGCTAAGAGAAGAAAAGCTTGGTATTTGAGTCTTCGACTATGGTGTGAACAATTGTCCATTCCAAGTGACCATGGTATGTAGTAAATGATTCAAGGCAATAAGGATTTGATAAGGGTTCAGATCCTTTCTTTTTTAAATCAATCAATAAATCTCTCTACTTTGTAGAACTTAGATACTTCATATTCCCAACAAAGTGATCTCCAGAAACACAAACATATATAACAGCAGAAATTTACTCCATAACCCAAAAAACAACAAAGCAAAACCACAAAAGGGCCATGATCCAATGTTGGCTCAATGATGCAGGGTGTTGGAACAGATGGACGTAGCCAAACCTTTGGCATTAGTTGCACTTGTACAAAGTGGTTGCCCACGCATTCTGACTCACATTCTGACTTGGCAACCTAACCTTTAACCAATCACAGCATGCAATGGCCCCCTAAAAGAGATCTAATTCATTATGGAAATATCTTCAGTATCATGGGGATATGGTAAAAATACAAAAAGGTAGTAAGGGTAACATTGACACTGTAAATGAGACGAATTGGATGAATTTCAGAGATAAGCTTAAAGTTTTACAGTTTTACTACACATCATGCTTGAATCCTGCTACAACAAGAAATTATTCCCTATCAGCAGAGAACTTTGACCTCTCTTGTGAGCAACTTACCTAAATTGGAATTAACTAGTAATCCTTTCGCATATGAACTAAGATATGGTGTAAAAGTAAATACAAAGGAGAACAACTAGAGGAAATGTTAAATGATAATATGAAATCCAAATAGGTAAGGTCATCAACATGTTGAGACAAAATCCAGATTAAATAAAGAAACCACTACATATTTAAACTTCAGCAAAAGATAAGCCAAAGAAAGAAAGAAAATATATATATTGCAGCATAACGTGAGTTGCACAACCCCACAAATGTTGCATGGTAAGAAGTTAGAGCATGTGTAAGGACTGCCTTATAGATCACAGCAAGCATAAGATACAGACCGCACTGCGTTGTTGATTCAGACCACCATTACAACGAACACGCAGATAGCCATTGCTCTCTTTTAGAGGAGCTGCCACAATGTGAAAGGCAAAAATAGACATCAAGATCCAAACTGCAAAAACACCTAACGAAAGAATCATTCCTTGTAAGCATATTGAATGGGAAAATTAAAGTACTTACGGGGCCAATCAGATCGTGGAGCAGATGATGGTCTCCAACCACCAGAAGCAGCAGTTCCCCATAAAGTCTCTAAGTTGATTTGCTTAATAAAGAAAAACGTAATAAATCAATTTTTGAAAACATGCTTGGCATATTTAGTGAAGCACCACAATCAAATAATAAGAATTCAGAGAGACAATGCACAGGTAATTTGCATTTACAATGACCATAGCCTCGTGATTTAATGTTCTATGCATAAAGCTCGTTCACTAATCCAGCTGCACTATCTATGAATACAACCTGAGCATGAGACTTAAATGGTATTAGAGCATTTACATCCAACTGGCATTATCTAACAGGAAAAGCTTGTCATCAACATTCCAGAGCTGAGCAATAGCAGGCCAGGTTGACCAAAAAAAAAAAATTTCATTTCTAGGGGGAAAAGGTTATATGCAGTGGATAAGTAAATAAGCACGCGTTAACATGTGGAAATTATAGTTAGCACAAAGTGACTAGACAGATCATCCTAACCTAAGTGACCTAAATTGAAAGCTCAATCGCCTAGACATTACTGAGGCTAGAAATAGCATCCACTTACATGTATTACCTGACGTTACCTGTTATCACACTGTAAAAAAGAAATTCTGGTCTGCTCTCAGTATGTTACTATTGAGTCTTGGGCATGCTCTAATTTGGCACCAATCTCATAGAATTTTATTTTTATCTGGATTCTTAGTGATAGGGAGGGAGTCTCTTGAATTGGCATCTTTGTTCTCTCTGCTTGATGGGATTTCTTTGTCTCCTTTCACTTGTGCTCATAGAGGATATGGAACATCAATTCTTCTAGTGTTTTCTCACGTAAAACTTTTTTTGATAAAATCATTGATGTGCTCTCCGTTCCTTTGTTTCCATTTCACAAGAGAATTTGGAAAGCAATTGTACCTCTTAAAGTGAAGCCTTTCATGTGGTCCTTGGCTCATGCATTATGACCAATGACATTTTCCGAAAGAGGAGACCTAATCATTTCCTTTGTCCTCAATGGTGCATAATGTATAGGAGGAATGCAAAATCGGTGAATCATTTATTTCTTCATTGTTCAGTGGCTCTCAATTTATGGCAGCGCTTTTTTGGCCTTTGTTATTTACAATGGGTGGCTCCAAGTGTTTATACACATATGCTTTTAATTGATTTTTGCAGCTTTGGTGGAAATAGGAAAGCCAAATCATTGTGGTTCTGCATTGTCTTTGCTATCTTTTGGACTATTTGGTTGGAGAGAATTGAACGGATTTTCAAAGGCGAGGAGGCGATTCAAATTCATTATGGGAGAATTGGCTTCGTTTTGGACTTATGTGTCTCCCTCATTTAAAGAAGTTTCACTTTTTCTGATTTCAAAGGATTGGGGAGCTATTTGTCAATCTTAGTTTTTTGGAATACTGGTCGTCTTCTTTGGTCTTTGTTGTTCTCTCCTTATTGTATGAGAACAACTTGTCCTCCTTTTGTTATCTCCTTTTACTTGATTAATAAATTTCCTCTTATTGTTGATCAAATAAATAAATTCTGATAACCTTAACCTAGTCATTCTCCACTTCTTGCATAGAGTTCAAAATTAACTTCAAGTAAGAACCACAATTATTGAAAAATCAATTCAACTCATAGAACTCCACTATTCCAATTTTCCATCTCAGTTTCCAAACCCGCTTTGGACCAAATTCTATCTTGCTCCATCAAGATTCAATAAGATAGCTAGATTTCGGTGCCAAAATTTAAGTCTTTGCCCTACCTTTTTTTGTTATAATTCAGTTCAGATAAGAAGAGCCCCACGACAACCATACATCAAAACCCTAGGACCATCCTATATAGCTAAATCTATTGCGAGCATACTTAGTCATGGATTCCTTTTAGAAAAAATATGGCAACACAGTTGATGTTCATAGGATTCTTTTTTTTCTTTTTTTGGAAAAACAAAAAAACAAAAACAAAAACTATCTTAACTATTTGAGTTCATTTGAATACAACAAATTAGTATTCTCTTTAAAGCTACGAAGGTCAACTTTTTTCCCCTCTTTTTTTCTTTTCTAGCTACACCATCAGAAATCATCCCAACGGCAAGTGGAAGTCACTTCTCTTTGAAAACTAGTTTATAATCAATTTTTTGTTTTGTAATGATTTTGCCATTTCGACCGTTTACTTTTACATATTCATGAATTTTCCATCAAAACACAAATACATATACAGAGGCAAACCCTTGTAGATTTTCAAAATTAAGGCAAAGCCCACAAAAATTCAAGGTCAAAAGCACAATTGAATTGGTGAAGGAGCTTAAAAAACAGACCTGAGATGGAGAAAGGGGCTGGTTGTTAGTCTTGATGGAGAACAGGAAATAGAGGGTGCAGATCAATAGAACAATCAGTGCAATAGACAACTTCCCAAACAGTCCCTTGACTCCTCCGGTGAGTTGCTGCTTCAGCTGGTGGCGATGGTGCCCTCCCACTCCACCTCCTCCTCTCTTCAACGTCGTTGATCCATCCCCAGGCCCAGGCCTGCAATTCAACAGTAGATTCAAAGCAATCCCACATAATTTATATATATATATAGCGAGAGAGAGACACAGAGAGAGAGAGAGAGAGAGAGATTGATTGGTGTTGTTTGTACCTCCTCATTTCGAATGAAAGCTTTAGATTCAAGTTTCAGTTTGTTGTTGTGATGCAGAGATGCTAGTATAAAGATAGTTGAGCAGTTCTAGTGAAGACTTTCCCCTCACACTGCCTTTCGTTTTATATTTAGAGCATGGGATGTCTCTCATATGGCGGAGGGGTGCAACTCGAATCAGTTTTTTTTAGGGTTTGGGTAATAATATATTGTAATTTGGGCAGGTTTGAGCAAATTTTTGACGAATTGCAATTTAAGTTAGCCCTGGGCAGAGATTGTATGCAACCGAGCAATTCAAACCCAGTTGCATTTTATATACTTTTACAAAAATTATAATACACATATATAGGTGGCACTTATATTTTATTTTTTTCCTGAAATTTGACCCTTAGATTAAAATCTTATATTTGGACCATTAGATTAAAAGTAAAGATTAAACTTTACCTACTCTTTTCTTTCCTTTTTGTGCCTCATACTCTCATTTCTTCCTCAAAGAGTTGAAGAATGGCGGAGAGAGAGAAGGATTCTATCTGTGTAGATGTTCCTGCTATTAAGGATTCTAAGTAAGCAATCCAGTTATACTCTTATATCTTGATTAATATTTTACTAGTCTAACTTGTATACTGATAACATAATGTTTATCCTAGCCTTCATCTATTAATTGCAATAGTTTAATCATGATGATGCTGATCATTTTGGACTGTGGATCAAATCCACTGAAATGTACCATTGTCAATCTTGTATTTCAAGTTTGGATGCATTTTGCTGCTACATTTGCGGAAATTCAAATAATGATGAAATTAACTACTTATTGAATTGTGGTAGTCAATGCTTACTCAGGGTATGCATCTATACATATCATATTTAACTTAAGTTTTTTCTTAGTTTCTCCTGTCAATATGAAAGGATAAAGAAGGGCTTCTTGTTGTAATGTCATCATATTTCTTGTGAAATTTGAGCAATTCGGGCTAATCTGAGTTCATATTATGCAGCTCAGTCCAAGCTTGGATAGCCAAGCTCGGGTTGATGGTTTGGCTTAGACGTGCTTGGGTATTGCCAAATACAATTCGGACTGCACCTGGACAACCCTCCAACTCGAGAGAACCTGCCCGAATTGCACCCCTACATATGGGCATAATTTTATATTTTTTCAGTCATAATTAAAATAAAAAATAAAAAATAAAATTTTGAGATAAATTCAATATAAGGAATGTGTAAGGTAGTAGATCAGGTGAATATTTTTTGTTGATAAAAAGTTCACACCTTGACATTTTGTTTCTAATTTTACCCCTTGATTTTTTTTTATCTATTTGACTTTTTATTAGCGATCTGTTTAAATTTATATTTATTTGTTCAAATTTTTTGTCCAGATGTTCAAATTTATATCTATCTATTCAAATTTTTAACTATATGTTCAATTTTTTCCCCTATATGTTTAATTTTTCTTCTCAATTCTATCTATCTATTCAATTTTTTCCTAAATTCTATTTATATGTTCAGTTTTATATCTAGCTAGTCAATTTTTTCCCCTAAATTCTAATTTTTGACCATCTATTCAATTCTTTCTCCTAAATTCTATCTGGTTGTTCAAAAATTTTTTTTTTTTTCCCATCAATTGAAAATCTATGCCAACTTTTTTATTTGGGCAATGGTAGAGGGCCACAAATTTTGTGGCTCAAATGGCTTAAAACTGCTAAAACGACGTCGTTTTGAGCACAAAACATGTCAAAACGACGTCGTTTTGACAGTTTTGAGCCATTTGAACCACACAAATTGTGACTCTCAAACATTATTCTTTTTATTTATCTGTTGCAATCATCATTATTCTAGATCTATCTCATAGATACGCACACTCACAGATATACATACATATATATGTATGTATCAGTTATATAAGTATAAATACAATTGGACAACAAATACTAACATACATACATACATATATACATATACATACACATAGATACATACATATATATAGATCTATGTGCCCTACATACATATAGATACATATATATATATATGTCTATGTCTATTTATATCTATGCCTATGTCTATATATACATATATACAGAATGTAGATCTGGATCTACGTTCCCCTACTGTAAGAGAGAAAGGAGATGGACTAGTTTTGGTGGCGGTGAGAGAGGAAGCAGTGGCGAGAAAGGGAAAGGAGGAGAGAGGAGGCAAGCAGCGGAGGCAATGGTGGAACTGCCGCAAGAGAGGGCGGGCGAAGGGAGTGGCAGAGACGAGCTGCAGTGAAGCGGGTGGTGGAGGCAACAACAGAGCTACAACAGTGAGGCAAAGAGAGAGAGAAAGGGAGCAGAGTAAAGAGAGAGGGCTGAAAAATATGGTATATGAATACTGTATGACATGGATATACATGGATAGTTTGGTCTTTTTACACTAGCTTGTCTTCATGGACAAACTGTTTTTAGTGCCTATACTTACTGACAAAGAAAATTCAAACAATAATGTTGGAGACCACTAAAAGTGTTGCTTTAAAAATACCATTAGTGATGTGGCAGTAGACGGGATCTACTGTTTGTGTCTTGTTTTTTTTTATTTATTTAAAGTGCTTGCCAACTCATTAGTGGTGCTTTAGAGCATCATTTTTAGTGGAATGTATCATTACCCAAATTCAAATATGGATTTTTGGCCTGAGTATCCTTAAAAAAATAAATTAATTAATTATCACCAAATATAAAAAATCATAACTAAAATATCAAATTAATATCATAATTGAAAAAAAAAAATAGTTATAATTAAAAAATAAAATGATGCATATGGTATAAAGGTGATTTAGAGTATTTCAAACACTTAACACTCCATTTAAATCGAAATGTGAAGTGGGAAAAGAAAATGATTGTGATTTCTTATCTAGTGTTGGAGGCCCGACTCGATCAATTAAGACTAAGGCACGTTTGTTTTCAGAGATAGAATGGAGGGAATTTATAGTGAGGGGATTAATAGTGAGGGGATTGATAGTGAGGAATTGTTAAATTATTTTTATATAAAATAATAAAACAAATAAAAAAATATAAAAAATTAAACATTAATATTTAAAAAAAATTCCCAATATATAAAAACAACAATGATTCATCCCCCCTTTTCCCCCCACCCCCTTTGACCCCCTCTTTCTCTCATTGGTTACATTTTTTTTTTCTTTTTCTTTTTTTTCCTGCTCCTCCAATCACCACCCGCCACATGGCAAAGGGGATGAGGGGGTGACCCCCAAAAGGGGGTCTCAAGCATTATTCATATAAAAAATAAAAAATAAATAAAAATTTATAATCTCCTCACTATTTTTCTAATACTATCTTTATCTCCTCCTTACCAATCCCCCTTCTAAGAGGACTACTAATACCAAGAGATTAATAGTCTCCTCTCCATCTCTCAAACAAACACCCCATTAGTAATACTAAGGGATTAGTAATCCCAATCCCCTCCCTATAACCTCAAACAAACGGGACGCATCGCCAGTACAAGGGACAACACGATTGGTGCATACTTGAGACGACCGGTTGACCCAACTCAAAATCCAATTATGAACTTTTTAATTACAACAACCTAAATATATACTATTGTAGCTGAAATTAGCTGAGCTGCTAGTAGCAAACTTACCCTCAAATGGATCCTCATTAGGGAGAAAAGAAATGATTATGATTTTTCACTATTATGTTTGGATGAATAAAAAGAGAAGATAATGTGATTTCTTACGTATCTTATTTGAATATAGTAGATAAGAAAAAATAAATGAAAGTGTTGTATTTCATTTTGCCCAAATAACCTTCCATATTAATAAATTATGTTTTTTCATAAGGTTAGTTTTGATATTTTAGAAAACTTTTATTAAACCTAATTATTTTCTCACCAAATCTCACTATTTTTGATGAGAAACAAAACACAGATTTGATGAGGATAATTTTCTTACCATCGCACATCATTTCTCACATATTTAACCATCCAAATAAGTGAAGTGGTTTCATATTTTCACTGTTTCTTTTCTTTTTTCACCAAACCCCTCCATCCAAACATAATGTAAATTTCAGTTTGGTTTCAGAAAAGTGAGTCTAAGTTTTTTATAAAAAAAAAAATTGAGTTTTTTTTTTAATTTTTTTTTATATATTTTTGTTTTTAGTTAAAAATTTTAATATTTTAAAATATATATTTTTTAGATGCACCTAACGTAAAATACACTTAAAAAAATATAACATTTATAGAATTTTCTTAAAAAAATTCATCAAATACAAAAAATATAAAAATTCAATAAATTTTCATATTCTTACATATTTATTAAAATTTTAAAATATTTTTCACCAATATGATATTGTTTAAGTGCCTCTAAATTATGTGCATATAGAAAGTAAAAAAATTTACTTAAAATATTTGCAAGAAAATCACTAAAAAAAATAAAATAAAATAACTCAATTTAATCAAAACAAACAATGTGTTTTCTTTTCCATGAAATTTGACGTTGCTAAAAAAAAAAAACTTAAAAAATTATCTTCAATCTATTCCTAAAATGTTCATCAAATTACGAAACAAACATTGTTTTTTCATTAAATTAAAATTTGAGTAAATTATATCATTTATTCCTATACTTTAAATAAACTACAAAGTTCTGGTAGTTTTGATTTGAACAATTTAATCCTTATACTTTTAAAAGTGTAATTTTATTATAATGTTATACTTTCGTCACTTACCGTTTGAATTTAGAACAAAAAAAAGATTATGAGTAGAATTAGAGGGAAGAATATAAAATTCAAAATAAATTATAGAGTTAATTACCTAAAAGTCTTATCTATACATTTGGTGATAGCGTAGGTCCTATCAAACAATTTTTGAACCAATAAGTCCCATGTACAGGTAAAAAGACGTTTTACTCTTTAATCCCAAAACTGAGAATGTTCACAATTTCAAAACTGAGAATTTTCTCAATTTATAATTATCAAAACTAGGAAATTTCTCAATTTTTTTTTCTAGTATGAACTGAAAATATTATCAAAACTAAAAAATTTATAATTATCAATTTTGAAAATTTTCTCATTTTTTTCATGATTAAAATTGAGAATATTATAAATTGAGAAGGTTCTCAATTTGACATCACAATTACTATCCCAAATCCCATCACCCAAAAACTGAGAATGTTCACAATTTCAAAATTGAGAATGTTCTCAATTTATAATTATCAAAAGTAGGAAATTTCTCAATTTTTTTTCTAGTATGAACTGAAAATATTATCAAAACTATCAAATCTAAAAAATTTATAATTATCAATTTTGAAAATTTTCTCAATTTTTTCATGATTAAAATTGAGAATATTATAAATTAAGAAGGTTCTCAATTTGGCATCACAATTACTATCCCAAATCCCATCACTCTCTCCCCCTCTCTCTCTCTCTATCTATATGGTTGTGTATACATAATTGTCTATATATATATATATATATTGGTTCAGATGTCTTCTGTTCGTCTAGATCTGACCACCGAAGTCTACCCAGAACCCTACACTTCATCATCATCGGACGAGATCGACCATTTCGATCTCTTGCCTGATTCGATCCTGTTCCTGATCTTCAACAAGATCGGCGATGTCAAAGCCCTAGGTCTCCGACGACGATGCTTCTTCCGTCTTTGGATCCTCTGACAAGTCTCGCAGAGCTTTCTCGAACCTGTTTCGATTTGTTTTCGGTGGAATCGTCAAGCCACTCCAAGCTCTGGGTGGTGAGGTTGACGTGGTCGAGGTCGGTGCTGGAGCCAACGATGCTCTGGACAGAGGGGAAGGAGGAGTCATACGGGGGAGACCAGAGACTGGGTCTGTGGGCAGGAGAGAGAGAGAGAGTCTGGTTGGTGAGGAGGTCTTGGAAGGATAAAATGGCTTATTAAAAATTAATAGGACTTAAAGGAGTAAATAATTTTATATAGAACTTAATGGATTATAAGTTTACAAAATGAGACTTGTATGTAAATACCCCTAAATTATAATAACCAACCATCAATTATCTCTTAATTGAAGTGCAACCTCTCTCTCACAGTAGGGCAACCTCCCTTAATTGGAGTGCTTCAAATGCACCCATCAATTATCTCTTTACACTTGCAAAGTATTTTTTGGGGGTAATGTACAAACATTTTTTTCATAATGTACAAGGATTTCAATTCATATAATGAATGTAAAGAGAGACTTGACAATGTGTTAAGAAGCATTCCCTGAATTACTTTTATATGATTTTTCGTTTTTACCAACAATCACAATAGCTTCACAGAGATGAGGCAAACGTAATCACATGTTATAAAGGTTAGAATGTTTGGTATCACTTGCTACTTACAAGTTTATGCATGAAATAAAATTAGCTTCAATATATTTGAAAAATCAAAATTTTTAAAAAATTGGGTGAGTAATTTTAGAAATTAAAATTTTATTTTGTAGTAAGGTTCATCAAATGGGATATCAAAATTCAAACAAAATTATCTATGGTAAAGTAAATAATTGTGGGGGGAGTGAAATTTCGCAATCAAGGCAACTCAAGAAGAAACAAAAGAAGATGGGCACAATCACAAGGTACCTCCACGAAAGTCTAAAAGGACTACGATATAGTGTACAAGTTCACTTTTTAGATTCATTTTATAAATTTAATGATATGTAATTGATATGATTGATTGATAATTAAAAAAAATAATATTTTAATTGATTGTCATATTACGGAGCTTGAAAATTGGGTCTAATTTTTTTTAATCTTGAAAAACAATTCTCAAAAGATTAAGTGGGCCCACACTGAGAAATTTGTCGGAAAATAAAAATCATAATGGCCTAACAGACAGATCAACTATGAGAAACGCTGGGTAGCAATCAATAAATGAAAAAGCAAGCAAGGAGGACACCTACAAAAAAAAAATTATCGACAATGTTACGTAACTCAAATTTTGTGGTTCAAAAGTGATTTAAATGGTCAAAACGACATCGTTTTGAGTACAGAACAACATAAAAATGGCCAAAACGACGTCGTTTTGGCCATTTGAGCCACTTTTGAGCCACAAAATTTGAGCTACGAGACATTTTTCAAAAATTATGTGAGTGTTTGGAAAATTATTATTTTTTTAGATATTTTGGCTATTGACTATTTTAGTAGGTTATTAAAATTTTTATGTTTGGAAAGATGAGATTGATTTTTATTTAAATTGTTATATTGAAAAATGTATTTAAAATGAGGATGGCTGGAAAATGACCAAACTGCCCATCCAAAAAACAATAAAATTCAAAAGGTAGCAATACACGTGGCAGTGGGGACACTGCCACCGTCCAACCTTTGTTGACTTGGGTTCACAAATTTGTTTGTAACAAATGAATTCAGTTGATGCTAGTTTGACAAAATAAATGCACATATTTATAAAAAAATTGTATATTAATTAGTATGTCAGCAAATATTAATTAGTATACCAATAAATTTCATTATAGAAATTATAAATATCCAAAATTTGTCACTCTCTCTGTGTCCCATAATATTAATTTCTTATTCGATTTTTTATTGTCTCAAAATATTAATCTTTTTTTAAAAATTAATGAAAAAAATAATATGAGAGAGATGACAGATGACATATGATAGAGATGACACCCCCTTTATCAATTGTCACTTTTTGTTTTTTTGGATATGAGCTACACAAAAGGTAAAAATGTCTTTTTATTAACATAATGACATCCAGTTGAACAGAAGCTTGGTACCTCAGCTACAATCAAGCTACATGGCTTTTTTCGTAAAGGTGACTAAAATAGCCTGACCAACGAGTTGCCAAACACTACCAAATAGAAGGGGAAGGCAGCTTGTTAGGTACACTACAACCAACAATATCTATTTTACTCTTTCAATATCTTGATTAAGTACTGATTTTCCGTCGAAATACTCTCCTAATCAATACTTAGGTTGAGAAGCCTCTAACAATGTTGTTCGTTTTTGCAAGCCCAAGGAAAACAAAGTGCTCACTTTACTCTAATCCAATGTGTGCTATCCACAATAATAACAAACAATATTAAGGCTCCGTTTGGCAAGGGTTTTTGTGGCTATTTTAGCCACAAAAGACAAAACAGACTATTTTAGCCATAACAAACAAAACATCACATCCAACTCATAATTATTACACTCTTCTCTCACAAAAAAAATCAAAAAAGCCAAAAAGCCCTTCCCAAACCAAGCTTTTTAACCCAAGCTAAAATAGCCAAAAAAGTTAAAAAGCCAAAAAGCCAACCCACTTCCCAAACGGAGGCTAAATGAAAAAAAAAAGAAGCTAATTGTAAACCAAAAAAGTGTTTCACTTTCACTCCATTGATCTACCATTAATATATATATATGTTATTATAAATAATTCCTGTATAACTATGGTCTCGTTTGGGAAGTGGCTATTTTAGTAGGCTATTTGGCTTTTTGGCTATTTTAGTAGGCTATTTCAGTTTTTGTATTTGGGAAGTTGAGATGAATTTTATTGGAGTTGTTGTATTGAAAAATGTGTTGAAATGATGTTTGAAAAGCCAAAAAGCCAACCCACTTCCCAAACGGAGGCTAAATGAAAAAAAAAAGAAGCTAATTGTAAACCAAAAAAGTGTTTCACTTTCACTCCATTGATCTACCATTAATATATATATATGTTACTATAAATAATTCCTGTATATATAAAATAATAAATAATATTTAGTTCGAGCCATTGTAGAAATCCGACCTTAGCTCAGTTGGTAGAGCGGAGGACTGTAGTTGGCTCAAGTTTCCCACAGCATATCCTTAGGTCGCTGGTTCGAATCCGGCAGGTCGGATCGGCCTTTTATTTTGCAAAAAATCATTTTAATTAAATTAGATTTCTGTTTTGTTTTGTTTTTTCACAAAATTCCTTTATCCTTCATCTTGGTTGCCATTATTTTTATCAAAAGTTCCAAACATACATAAAATTTATACAAAAATTTTGATAAGAATGATGTGACAATACTATTATTGTAAATAAATTCATCTTCAATGGTGTTTTTTTTTTTTTTTGGAGGATGGGTAAGTCATAAAATAAAATAATGAAATATGTAAGTTTACAAAAGGTATATCCCAAGCTATTACAACTTCCTAAAATCTAAATAAATTTCTAACTGTTTTCCTATATAATAATGAAATTATTCGAATTATTAATTGAAATATATTTACAATCATTTTTATTGACTATCATAAATAAAAATTTTATGTATAAATTATAGAGTTATATAAAGTCATAATACATATAAAGTAAAATTTAATGTCACATAATTTTTCATTTTTTTAAAATTCATAACATAAGTTAATTTTCTCAGTCAAAACAAATTAATTATCATTAAATAATAGGTTTATTTATTTTTTTAAGAATCTAGAATCAAGAAATTAATTTAGTTGTTAGTTAAGTAAACTAAAGTTTGGAATTCACTTGCACAAATGGAATTTTTATTTTATTTTTTTGTTACAATATTTGAAACATTTATATAAAAGTAAAAAGAATACTAAATTAAAGTAATGTTCAATTATTTCTACTATCACCATCATATTATCACCATCTCACGATTTTATACATAAGATGGCCACTTCTCTATCAAACTCCGTCTCTTATAGAGAGAGATGTGAGACTTGTATGTGACATTGTGAATATATGAAGTGAAAGACATGCATTGCAAAAAACCAAACACCAAACGAAAGAAAATAATAAAATATTTTTTTTATATCACTTCACATTTTAAATATACTACTTGAAATAGAAAAATATATACATAATATTTAGCCTGCATACACAAAAAAAAATAAAAAATAAAAAACTAATAGCATGAAATATGAGTAAAACTTTCTAAATAAATCATTTTTGAAAAAAAAAAAAAAACATGATCTTTCAAAAAATTCGTTTATGAATATCAAAGAAGTAAATTTAAAAAAAATAAAAAAGAAAAACAAAAGACAAATAAAATTTTGTAATCTTTGTGATAGTGGACTTCCGAACAATTTCAATTATGCAAAATGAGATGTACAATAGATGTACTCATCAACAAATTACATATAAATCGTATCAACTCTTACAATTATAAATCACTAGTAGATAGCACATGCGATACGTGTGTAATTCAGATAACTAATTGAAGGGGCTAAACGTGAAATGGGTCAGGTCCAAGCCTTGAACCGGCCCAATCCGACAAAGTCCGAATCCAAGTGGGTCAGATGAGTATATGGACAAACCAGTTGAGCCCAACTTCATGATCAACAGTCCACCCAAGTCCTCAAGTACTTGGGCCCAACCCGCAGTGGAAAGGCTAGCCCAGCCGTAGTGCTGGTCTTGTGACGCCCCAAATTTTTTTTTTTTTTTGAAACGTCATAAGATTTAAATAACAATAACTTACTAGATAAAATTTTTAACTACTAGTTAGGAACTTTTAAGTTCTTACAAAGCCAAAGTCCAACGACAAAATAAAACTACAAGTTCACACACAACATCACAACATAGTTTAATCCTAATACAAGGGATAACAGGATTTTATTCTGATAAAATCTTGACTCTAAGTCAGCCAAGGTTTGATATTGGCAGCAGCTCCAGTTTCAGCTCCAGTCCCTTCTTCGACATAATCTGGCATGAAATGCCAGGGCAACAAAATATATGCCATGAGTTTTGTGACACAGTAAGAAAACGTAACCAACCTACCATTCTTTTTGAGAGAAAAATAATAAGATTCTAAACATGAGATAACAATATAATTGTACACATAAATTACAACCCTTAGAATAATTTCAGTAATTTTAATAAATTAGGTGACACTCGAAATCTCGCCAAAGAAATTTAACTTACCAACCACTAAGCATGGCAACGGTTAATTTGAAACCCTCCCTTAGTCAAATATTTAAGTGTTACCAACCGTAACTACCAGGGATGCCCACGTCCGGAGTTATTTACCCAAGTAGTGGCATCCGTGGTCTGCCCCAAGAAAACGGTCTGGCAGGGGTAAGTAACCTCCCTGTGTGCCACCTGCACATCCACCCTTATTCCAAAACCGAATACCGAAAAGGGTTCAAATAAGTCTCGTGCCATCTTAGAGTTTCACAACATAATTTACGTGAGAATTCTCAAAATCAGGGCTCACCCTGAATACCCGGTATTAACCCTTCATTAGTAACTCATTATATACCGTTAATCCTTTTGGTTAATTTATATACTAAACACAAATTATTCAAATCTCAATTACCAATAACGTTATACCAACTAAAGAAAAACTCCCAACATAAAATATTATGCATGTCACCCAATAATAGTTCAATGTACAAAATTTAGTAAACAATTACTTAAAACCATGGTATGAACATAATAACTTAAATACAAGAAATAAACCATAAATGCACACCTGCACAAATTTTTGATTTACTAAATTAGACTAGTATAATATGAAAGTGGTGATTTTATCCTGTCCAGAAATTTTTTTCAGAATATATGTCTTGCAAGTAAAATTTTAAATACATTACTTATACAACTCTAAAATTCATATCAATCTACAGAATAATCCATAAACATGTTATGGTCATTTTTTAGAAAGCATTTTCCAAAAATAAATTATAAATAATTCTTAAAAATTCCAAGGGTGTTTATGACACAGATTTGTCACATTTCCTTATATTAATTCCATGCTTAAATTTATAGATCAAACCCATAATCTAAAAATTTATCATGAAAAGAAACTTCTCAAATTTCATCTTTTAGTTAGAAATTACCAGATTTGGCTTAGTATAGAATTTTAAATAAATTTTCAAATACAAGGTAAAATCTGTCACACAGTTTCAAATTTAGTTAAAAATTTGTATAAATTCGTAGAAAGCTCAAAAATTGTTTCCAAAAATTTATTGGTAAACTAAACATCATTATCAACAACTTTGTAGAAGGAATCATCTCGAAATTTTGAGTAAAAAATTATCTAAAAATTAGGGTAAACATGCTGGCAGATTCAAACAGATTATTCTCAACACAGTTTCAGATTAAAAATTTGTATGAATTCGTAGAGAGCTCAAAAATTGTTTCCAAAAATTTCTGGACAAACTAGATATCATTATCAATAACTTTGTAGAAGAAATCATCTCGAAATTTGAGTGTAAAATTATCTAAAAATTCGGGTAACAGGTTGGCAGATTCAAACAGATTATTCTCAACACAGCTTCAGTTTTAATTAAAATTTTTTATAAATTCGTAGAGAGATCAAAAATTGTTGCAAAAATTCCTGGATGAACTAGACATAATTATCAACAACTTTGTAGAAGAATTAATATCGAAATTTTGAGTATAAAATTGTCTAAAAATTCGGACAAACATGCTGGCAGATTCAACACAGTTTTAGACAACGTATCAAATGTACATAATCTGAAAATTTTCGATTATATAAAAAAAATGAGAGGGTTGAGAGGGTTTTCTTACTTAGTGGTAGGGTTGAAATGGAATAATGAAATGGTAGGAAAATATGCAACCTCAATCTCCTCCTCTTCTTCCACCAGAATTCCCTCTATTTGGATGTAATGGTTTATGCTTAGTCTAGAAATATGAACTCTCTGTGCAGAAATATGAACTCTACTAGATGCAATTTAAAGACTCCCTCCGAGGTTAGCTCTCTCTCCCCCACTCTCTCTCCCCCACTCTCTCTCACACATTTTTTTTTTCAAAAAAAAAATTCCATTCGCTTTCTCCAATTTCTAAGAGCAAGCTTTCCCTAAATTGTATAAGCTTTTCCCTAAATTTTACAAGCTTTCCCTAAATTTTATAAGCTTTTCCCTAAATTTTACAAGCTTTCCCTAAATTTTATGGCTATCCTAAATTCTGAAAGATGGTGGGTTTGGTAGGAGCTGTGGGTTGTTTGCCCACGGTTTGTTTGTTTGTATTTTTTATTTTTATTTTTATTTATTTATTTATTTTTTGTGTGTATTTGTAGGGGTTCTGAAAATTGATACCCTAAGATTTTTATCTAAGGTATTTAGTAAGAATAATTATTATATTGAATCATAATTAAACTAATTTATAAACAACAAATATTAAACACTCACAAAATTATCATTCTTAATAGGGTCTTTGTTAGTGATAGGATTTGGTTAATTTAAAACTAATTAATTAATTAATTAATTTATTTATTTTCTTTCAAGAATAATTTAAATATGGGTTTTCACAGGTCTGGGCCGAGCTGCGAAACGGAATCTGTGGGCCGAACAGATAATGGGCCAACCCATCTCCATGAATGATCCTGAAAAAGACCAAGCCGAGGCACATCAGTACCGAATTGAAGTACATGAGTACTGAGCTGGAGAAACCTCACAAGGAAACGTGGGAGCTGTGAGTGCAAGCATGTGCAGATTGCCACCTCAGCTGGTCCCCCACACCTAAAATCACGGAAGTTGTTGAACCAAAGGAATGTGATTTGTTATCAGCATGCCTACAATGAGTATATGCAATCAATGACAACTACCAGGTGGTCCCCCACCTGGAGCAATGCTGAAAGGACACCTGGCAGCATCCACATTCCATGAAACCACCTTGAGAAGCAAGTAAGGAATACTATATATATTTCATAAACTTCACATTGAAGGTAATTGAATTGAACTGAACTAAGGAGAACTGTTTTAATCACACTTAACATACATTCCTTCTCCGATCACTGATTCCCACGCCGGAGGGGTTATCCGGCCAACCTCGGCCAGGCAGCTCTAACGGTGCTTCTTGTGACAGGAGTCCCGGTCCCTAGATAGTCCAACTGAGTGCGGAGCCCCGATCCACTTTCATCTAGTGCGGAATCCGGTACGCACAATTGGTGCGGTGAACGTGGATCACTTTATCTCTGAGCTCTGCATTCAGTTCCGGCAATGGAGATTGAGGACATTCCGCCTTCAGCACATACTCCACAGACGGAGAAGATGAAGGACAAAGGTTTGGCACTCCTAACAGTTCTGGGGAGCAAATTGGAAACAATAATCGAACCCCCGAATCCGTCGAGCATCGACTGCCCTTCGCTGGAGGTTCTTCTCATCATTTCCTTTTGGAAAAGGATTATAGAGATCGAATTATAGATTCCATGGGAATGGAGACACAGGAATTGAAAGCTCAACTTAAGAAGGTGTTGGGTGATCCGACGGAAAAGAGGACGGAAACAGAGCCCTCTCGTTTGCAACAAAGGAGCTCGTCTAGAGAACTACCAGTGAAAAAATTCCCCAGGAATGACTCCGGGCAAGGAAGCCTACCCATCCCAGCACAGAGTAAAGCGGCGAGTAGCCACACTCGTGGGTCACGCCGGAGGAGGGCCAAGAGGCAGAAGACGGTTAGTCAACAAACTGAATACCCTCCTCAGGACCTTCACACTTGGCTGATTGGCAATAGGCAAAACAAGCAACATCGAGATCATCTGGACCGTACTGTTCACTAGAGAGAACATCAAGCGCTGGACAGGCTCGTCTCTTCGCCATTCTCTCCAGAGATTGAGACCATGAGACCTCCAAAGAAGTTCACTCCACCAAAGTTCACTTCGTACGATGGGAAATCGGACCCTCTGACACATATCAGCCATTTTAGACAGATGATGTCCCTATGGAGCTGAGATGAGGCATTGATGTGCAAAGTCTTCCCATCCAGCTTGGGAGAAACCGGACTCCGATGGTTCGATCGACTCCCCGCTAGATCGATTCATGGTTGGAAGCAGCTCTCAGAAGAGTTCCTAGCCAGGTTCGTCTCCAATATTAAGATCCCAAAAGAGCCGGATATACTATTCGGCCTCAGGAATGAGCAAGAGGAAACGCTGCGCAATTATGCTAGGAGATACTAGGAAGAGTATAATGATCTGAAAGAAAATGTGTGTAGCGAGCAGATGGCCGTTATGTCCTTCAAACATGGTCTGCGCCCGGAAAGTAAGTTGAGACAATCACTTACCAAGCGCCCGACCACAGCTTTCAAAGACTTGCGCGCCAGGATTGAGCAGTATGCTTGTCTCGAAGACGATCAGATCCCCATCGAGGTAGAGTCAGCAGAACAAACAGCCCGGTAGAAGAAGAGAACGGATCGAGGAGAACACCGAGGGATTGCAGTGAATGAGGTGGATAAGTCCAAATCCCACGAAGCCGTTGTGACTGTGTTCAAAGAGCCAATCTATTGAATCCTGGAAAAGATCAAGAGAGAGCCCTTCTTTGTTTGGCCGCCAAAAATGTTGGGAGATCCAGCTCGGCGCAATCAGAAGCTCAGATGCACCTGCCACCAAGACAGGGGACACATGAATCAGAACTGCAGGGCACTAACACTTGGAAGACCTGGTGGCAGCTGGACACCTAAGAGAATACATTGATCAGGATAAGGAAGTGGCCGAGCTGGGGAACCTACCTCCAGAAGCAAATATTGAGCATCCATCCCGGCTGATAATAAATGTGATCCATGGGACAACGGCTCAGGAATCTGAGGAGGCACTGAAGGAAGAGATCGCTAAGGCTACGCAAATTCAGCGAATCATGTCAGTGGAGCCGGCATCGAAAAAGGTGCGTACAGTACCTAAATCCCCCTTGTGCACTGTTTCATTTACTAGCAAAGATTTAGAAGGCATATAGCACCCACATACTGATGCATTGATTATAACTGTTGGGATTGGGAAATGATTTGATGTAAAACGAGTCCTAGTAGATCAGGGCAGTGCAGCATACATACTATATTATGATTTGTTCAGAAAGCTCGGTCTCTCCGAGCAACATCTCACCCCAGCGGCAGCCCCGTTGGTCGGTTTCAATTCACAGCCGGAATGGCCGCTCGGCAGAATAGTATTGCCAGTCGTAGCGGGGACAAAAACCCTCCAGATAGAGTTCTTAGTTATTAATACACCATCCCCTTATAACGCCATACTTGGCCGTCCGTGGATTCATCGAATGGAAGCAGTCCTTTCAACCTATCACCAGCTCATTCGTTTCCCAACGGAACACAGAGTAGAGCAGATCTCAGAGGATCAAGTTGCGTCCAAACATTGTTTCATGGCAGCATTAAAGGCAAAACAGCTCTGCAATCGGGTACAGACGGTAGAAGTGGCCGGACAGCCAGTCTTGGAAGATGTGGGGGGAACTCCAGAGGAAAAGATGGTAGAGGATTTGGAGAAAGTCTTGGTAAGAGAAGATGACCCGAAAAAGTACTTCCCTATCGGTTCCTCGCTAGGCGCTGATGAGAAACTTCAGCTGCTGGAACTGCTGAGGGAAAATATGGAGGTATTCGCGTGGTCAGCATATGATACTCCAGGGTTAGACCCAGAATTTGCTTGCCACAAGCTCAACATCAATCCTTCAGCTCGGCCCATTGTACAGAAATGTCGGAGATCCTCAGTTGAGCACACCGAAGCAGTAATTGCCGAAGTCGAAAAACTCCTGGCCTCGGGAGCAATCAGAGAAGTTCAGTACCTGCAATGGCTGTCTAACACAGTTATAGTCAAGAAGAAGAACGGAAAATGGAGAGTTTCTGTCGATTTCACTTGCTTGAACAAAGCCTGCCCTAAAGATAGTTTTCCGCTGCCTCGCATTGATCAACTAGTAGACTCGACAGCAGGGCATGAGCGCATGAGCTTTCTGGACGCTTATAGCAGTTATCATCAAATACCACTGTTCGGTCCGGATCAAGAAAAGACAGCGTTTATCACTCCGAGAGGGACTTACTGCTACAGAGTAATGTCGTTCGGCCTCAAGAACGCCGGGGCGACCTACCAGCGAATGATCACTCAGATGTTCAAAGACCAACTAGGGAAAACCATGGAAGCCTATATAGATGATATGGTAGTAAAAAGCAAGTTCGCTACAAACCACCTCACAGACTTGAGAGAAGTTTTTAGCATCCTGAAAAACCACCAGCTTCGCCTCAATGCCTCGAAATGCGCCTTCGGGGTAGGAATAGGGAAGTTCTTGGGATACATGGTCACTCACAGAGGAATTGAAGCGAATCCGGATCAAATCAGGGCAATACAGGATCTTGAAATGCCAACAAAGTCTAAGGAACTGCAGAAACTAGCCGGAATGACGGCCGCACTGAATCGGTTTATTAGCAAATCCTCAGATCGGATGAAGCCCTTCTTCCAGCTTTTGAGGAAAAAGACAGCATTTAAATGGAGTAGTGAATGTACCGAAGCACTGCAGAGCCTCAAAAGATACCTCAGTACACCTCCTCTGCTGTCCACTCCAGAACCGGGAGAGGAGCTGTACCTCTATCTAGCAGTCTCATATCATGTCGTGAGTGCAGTATTAATTCGAGAAGTTGACAAGGAACAGAGACCAGTATATTATGTTAGCAAGACTTTACTAGATGCCGAGACACGGTATCTACCACTGGAAAAGTTAGCTTACGCGTTGCTTATCGCCTCAAGAAAGTTGCAACATTACTTCCAGGGACATACCATTAACGTCCTCACTGAATTCCCCCTCAGATCTGTATTCAGCCGAGCCGATTCCTCTGGCCGAACAGCAAAGTGGGCGGTAGAACTTGGTGAGTTTGACATTCGGTATCAACCTAGGACAACAATCAAGGCCCAGGTCTTGGCAGATTTTGTCGCAGAATTTACTCCCATCCAGAGTACCGAACTGGGGAATCTGAGTTCGGCACAGGTGCCATACGCCACCGAACAAGGAAAACCCAGCGCTTCGGAAGCATGGAAACTCTTTATTGGAAACATCTGGCAACTCTACGTCGATGGTTCGTCCAATAACCGAGGCTCGGGGGCAGGAGTAGTTCTTATTTCTCCAGAAGGATTTATTTGGGAAAAGGCTCTCAGGCTAGGCTGGAAGGCTTCAAACAACGAGGCCGAGTACGAAGCGTTATTGGCTGGCTTGCGTAGCGCCGAACACTTTAGTGCAGAACAACTTCTTGTTTTTAGCGACTCACAACTAGTGGTAAACCAGCTTTCTGGGGTCTATGAAACTCGAGATGAAAGAATGGCTATGTACGCAGGCAAGGCCAGAGACCTACTCAGAAAATTTCAATCCATACGAGTGGAATGAATCAATCAGGATAAAAATAGCCACGCAGATGCTCTGGCATGCCTCGGCTCATCAGTGGATACAAAGGATGCCAGGAGAGTTTGGGTTGAGTTTGTACCAGAACCAAGTATTGCATCTCCAGTCCTCTGTAACAACTTAGAGCCGAGCTAGATGGATCCAATATTGGTCTTTCTAAAATTTGGTAAACTCCCCAAAGACAGAAGGGAAGCCAACAAGATCAGGCACAAATCAGCTCGATTTTGGATCTCACCGTCTGGGATGCTATACAGACGCTCCTACCTCCTATGTGTGCATCCATATCTTGTCGAGAATGTTCTCTACGAAATTCACGATGGGATTTGTGGATGCCACGTTGGCAGAAGGTCACTGGCGCACCGAGCCCTCACTCACAGGTACTGGTGGCCACGGATGCAACAAGATGCACAGCAGTACGTACAGAGGTGCGACAAATGTCAGAGGTTTGCTCCACTCATTCATCAGCCAGCCAAAACTCTCACTCCACTCACCAGCCCATGGCCCTTTGCGCAATGGGGTTTGGATATTGTCGGACCTTGGCATGAGGCACTAGGAACAGGCGATTCTTCATTGCTGCAACCGACTGTTTCACTAAGTGGGTTGAAGTCGAGGCGCTGGGAAGTATCAAAGAGGCGGATACGAAGAGGTTTGTTTTGAAAAATGTGGTAGTGCATTTTGGCATTCCGCAGGTACTGATTGCGGACAACGGAACATAGTTCGATGGTAAGATCTTCAGAAAATTTTGTGCCGACCTCAGAATTGAGTATAGGAACTCTTCTCCAGGGTACCCGCAGAGCAATGGTCAGGCAGAAGCGTCGAACAAAACTATCATCAACGGAGTGAAAAAACGGCTTGAACATGCCAAAGGCAAATGGGTTGAAGAGTTACCTCACGTATTATGGGCCTACCGAACTACAGCACGACGCCCCACAGGAGAAACACCTTACTCTTTAACCTATGGAATGGAGGCCATCATCCCACTCGAAGTATGTCTCCCAACCCTTCGGTCTGAATTATTTGAAAGCTCCAGTAATGAGGAAGCTATCGCGCAAGCACTGGATATGGCAGAGGGCTGAAGAGAGGTAGCGCTGATCAGACTTGAAGCATATCAGCAGAAGCTCATCAGAAGTTTCAACCAAAAAGTTTTCCCAAGGCAATTTATACCAGGAGAATTGGTTTTGAGGAATGTCATGGATCACAAACGGGTGCCTGGTGAAGGCAAACTTGGGCCGAACTGGGAAGGTCCCTATAAAATCACAGCCGTTGTTGGAAATGGAGCTTACTACCTAGAGGATTTGAATGGCAAAGCAATACCTCGGCCCTGGAACGTAGCAAACCTCAATAAGCACTATCAGTAGAATCATCCCCTAACTTCTCTATCAGGATGTAAAGGCACTTATTTGTTGACCAATGCAAATATTTTCCCACTCCTCTCAGATTTATCCAATTCTTGTAATTAGCTTTGATGTTTATCAAATGGAATAAGCTTTGGCTCCCACCAAACGGAATCAGCTTTGGTTCTTACCAAACGGAATTACCTTTGGTTCTTACCAAACGGAATTACCTTTGGTCTCTACCAAACGGAATCAACTTTGATGTGTATCAAACGGAATTAGCTTTGGTCTTTACCCAACGGAATTAGCTTTGATGTTTGTCAAACGGAATTAACTTTGGTTTTAACCCAAATGGCCCAGTTTCAGAACGACTGAACGAAATTTAAATTTGGTTAGCACTCAAACATGCTAAGTGGTATAGCTTGGTGGAAAAATGTTTGGCAACTAAATTGGAATTTAGCCAAGTGGAATTGTTTGGTGGAAACCGCACTAATGTATCTTAACTAAACATCTCTGTTTAGCCAAGTGGAATTGCTTGGTGGAAACCGCACTAATGTATCTTAAGTAAAATATCTCTATTTAGCCAAGTGGAATTGCTTGGTGGAAACTACACTGGCATATCTTAAGCACACATCTTTGCACCTACAGAACTTTTTAAGTATCAACACATCAACACTTTAGTATTGATTCAAACCAGCAGAGTTGGAACAAACTCAACTGAGCTACGTCAAGAGCAAACTTCTAGCGTCAGCCTTACTCAGCTCCAGCTGGGGGCAAACAATTGTTTTTTTTTAAAACCTACCTAGACCTGAGTAAGACATCCCTCTTTGCATTTCTCTCATTCCAATGCACTTGTACTATCAAAGTTGAAACAGACTCAAGCAGTTCTATACAAGGGACAACTCTTCAGTATCGATCTTACTTAGCTCCAGGTGGGGGCAAATAATTGTTTTCTTTCGAAACCAACCTGGACCTAAGTGAGACCCACTTACGAACTCAAAGCACAGCCATACCACATATCCGTTAGCCACGCCGATCACTAGTTCGGCCCCGAGGTCCCAACAGTGCTCGGCCGAGGGCAAATAGTGCAGTGCCACACCGAGCATCAGTCCGGCCCCAAGGCCCCAACAGCGCTCGGCCGGGGACAAGCAGTATAGAAATCAGACAGAGCATCTATTTAAAGACAGTATAGAATCAAACCGAGCACCTATTCGGCTCAAAGGTCCCAACAGAGCTCGGCCGGGGGCAAGCAGTATAGAATACATTCAGACATAAAAGCCAAACAGCATCAAATTGCAAGTTCAAAGAGAAAATTATATCATCCAGCAAAGGGCACAGAAGGCCTCACAACCAGCAGCAAAAAAAAAAAAGAAAAGGAAAAATTGTCTTGATAAAGTGAAGAAAGAATGCCCGTCATGGAAACCGAGCCACAATACACCAAAACAGAAAAGTAAAAAGTTCAAATCCTTTCAACATCAATTTTCATCAACAGTGGGCAACTCAGGAGCAGCATCAGCAATTTTGTCCAGGCCATCTGTGGGAGGAAAATTAGAGGAAGCTCAAACTTCCTGAGAAGTAGGAGCCACCTTAACCACATCTCCCGTGGCTTCGATCTCTAGGGTTTCAACCCCTTCAACGTCCACCGTTTCAACGGCAACATTCATGCTCTGGGTCTTGCTTGCAGAATCATCTTCTGGGGAAACATCGTCTGGCAGAATAGCAGGGGTAGAAATAGTCTTCAAACCCAAGGATCTCGAAGGAACAGGGACATCATGATACAGGGAAGAGCCTTTAGGAACCATCGCAGCGGCTAAGGCACTCGTCCAACCTTTTACAAAGAGCTTGTCTCGCAGCACTAGAACCTCCTCCTTGTACGCCGGCCCAGCTTCATCCCAGCCTTGTTGCCAGTGCTTGGCCTCTAGCGCAGTACGCTCGGCAGCCATCACGGCAATAACGGCCTCCAGTTTGGCCACCTTCCCCTCGAGTTGAGCCTGTGTCCCAATGGCAGCCTCCTTCGATTGTTCAGCAGAAGCGACAATCTTGTTCAAACGAAAGGCTTCCCTCTTAGCGGTTCGGCGTCCTTCCTTCTTTGACTCCAAGTTTACCGTCAGTCTCTCTACGTTCATTGCAGCCTCCAACACGGCCCTTTCCAGCTCTTCAGCACGGGTAATGGACAGGTGCATTCTCTGGATACACTGCAAAGGACGACAAAGAACTTAGAAAAAAGGAAGACAGCAACGCAACAGCGAAGTTAAGTAAAGCGAAGAAAACACTTACAACAGTCATCATTTGAAGGGTCCCCTTCAAGATAGGAATGTCACGAGGCCCATTATGGTCGGCCATATCAACCGGCAACAACAAAAACTTGGTCAAATCAAAGGCAAAATCTTGTGAAGCGACAACTGAATCAGAGATGGAAATGGGCCTGCCCTCATGCGATATTGGCGGCTCCCATTTCTCAAAAGCATCATCCTCAGCAGGATCCTGAGAAACTTCCCCCACCACTGCTTTGCCAACCTCCCTTCTTCTATTTTTTGCTTGTGCAGCGACTGAAGTTGAGGGCTCGGCAGCAGTCACAGGGGTCCCAGAAGCTCCAACTTCCATCTTTACCTCCATGAGGCTCTTTACCTCGGTCTTCTCCAGAGGGGTTTGCAAAGCACCGGAGGCTCCGAAGGCCTCGGCCTCTAAATCCACCAACACCCTTTTCTTCGCCACAGACCCGCTCCCTGCGAAACTGGGGACAGGGGAGGGCGCTCTCTCAGAAAATGCATCTTGACTCCTGCGACGGCTCGAGACCAGAGGGGTGAGAGACGTGTCAGTCTCGGTATCAGAGTCCAGAAGGGCAGCAGCGAGCCTTGCCTTCTTTGGAATAACAAAACGGTAAGTTGACTGGTAGTCCAATAACTCAGGTACAGATCTCTTTTTATACCTCAAGGTAGCTTTGATGGCTTTAGCATTCTCTCGGTTCGGCCTTCGTTGGAAACGGGAGGACTCTGCAAAAAGAAAGCAACCCATCAGATTAATATTCAAAATAGAGTAAGAAACACCAAAGGCATTAGAAGGAGAGGCCCGGACCTGGGTAGCCGTCTTTCTGTGGCATCCGTTCAGACTGAAACTCGGTTCCGGCGGGGAACTCCCAATTTCCACCAACTTGTAGGAAATCGTCATTGTGTTTATCTAAATCAGGTAGTCCAGTAACTAAGTGACAATCAGTCGAGCGAACACGCAGGTAATATGTACTATGGTCTTTGTTATGAGAAAGGGTGTAACATCCCAAGATATCCCATATGTCAAGGTTCAGGCCCAGTCGTCTATTGAGGGCAGATACGCCGCAAACAACACGGAAAAGGTTCACAGATACTTGCATTGGGGTTAGCTGGACTTGATGCAGAAAACGGCGCACTAACGGGTCAAGAGGAAACCGAACCCCTCCCTCGACTATTGCCGCGATGGGAAAGGCAACGGTGTTCCTCGTACCCATACGTTTGGCGTCTACTTTCGCCAGTGAAAGGGTAACGTCATGGGGAATATTGTAATCCAAACGGAATATAGCCATGGCCTCCGGGGTATCAACCAAGGAACGAAACTTACCAATTCGACCAACCTAATGGGACAGAAGTAGGATTCAGATAACAGAGTATGGGACACGGATAGCAAGTGGGCCAAACAAGATGATTAAAACAGAAAAAGGAAAGAGAAGAAGAGTCATGAGACGACTTACATAAGATAGAATATATATAGGTAAAGAGATAGATATCAAATTTCATTTGAAAATTGAAGATAAAAGTAAAATAAACATCCTAAAAAAAATGAAGGGAGAAAGGTAAAGATAAGATATTTGTAAGAGATTATATATAAGTAGAAGCTGATTTAATTTTGTTTGTTATATCAAAATAGAAGTATATATATTTTGAATAGTTGCAAAATAAATTTACTTTTTATTAAAGTTGTAATAGAATAAAATATATTTAATTTTTAAATTGCATGCTTGATGATGATTTTAAATAAATAAAAAATACGTAAATAGAAAATTTTAAAATTGATGGTAGTCAATTATCATCAATATAGACTACAAAATTAATTTAATAGTGATCAATCATTAACCAATAGTTTTGGATAAAATCATGGATAACCGATAAAAAAATCAACAACCTTAAGGGGTTAGTTTAGTGGGCAAAACTTGGGGCCGTGCTCTCTCTAAGTCTCAAATTTAATATCTAGTAGTAGCAATAAGCTCATTTGGGCCATGTCTATATAGGGCGTTGCGTTTACCCTGGCTTTAAATGGGACTCCCGCAAGTGAGCAGTGGGATTGATTCTTCGGGATTAGTCGGGGGTGCGCATAAGTTAGGCCAGACACTTAGTTATCAAAAAAAAAAAAATTCAACACCTAGCAAATTAAATTTTGTAAAATTGAAAAAATTGTAAATTTTAGAATAAGGTATTGGAATTCCTAAAACCATATAGTTTCATATTTTAGTTAATTTTAAAATTTAAATATTAAATCCAACAAGATTATGCCATGTGTGTTAGTTCAAAATTTATATATGATTGAATACACTAATAGATTTGAGCCACTTTTATTTTTGATATTGTAAAAACATTCAAATTTTCAAATTTGATATGTTCAAATAAAATTTTAAATTAAATATTTTTATATGTACCAATCACTTTATGCCAAATAATTTTTTATTTTTATTTTTAAGGTTTTGAAGCTCTTGTAAAAAAAAATCAAAATTTCAAATTATGTAACATCTTGAAATAATTACAATAATCCAACTCCAAACAACTAATACAAGTGAAATAATTGAAATAATAGGCTTTCATTAATCAGAATTAATATACAAAAGGTGATAAGGAATGAAAGCTAAACAAATGTTCATATACCTTAGAGCATGTTTGTTTTGAAGGATAACATCATGGGATTGGACTATTAGTCCGGATGGACTAATCGTCCGTTGTTTGGTATGAATTTTTTGGTCCGAACTAATAATCCCCCCGGACTATTAGTCCCATATTTGTGGGACTATGCTATCCCATGGGGGGTGGGATAGAAACCATGGGATAACTCATCCCATGGGATTAGCTACTAATATTACATTTTTGCTCTCTGACATTTAATTATGTATTATGTTTAGTAAAATTCAATTAAATTTAAATGTTTCAATTTAAAAATAAAATAATTTTATTTAATTTTTATTTTTGTTTTATTTATTTAATTTTTTAAAATAATTTTTTATAGATATTTTATTGATGTTTTATTTTAAAATTTTGTTTATATTTTATTTAATTTCATTATTTAAATTTTAATAGATGTTTTATTGTATTTCATTATTTAATTATTATTATTATTTAAAATAAATTTATTTAAAATTTTAATTAAAAAAATAACATATATTTTTATTGATATTTAATTTATTTAATTTTTAAAAAATAAATTTATTTAATTGTGCAAAAAATAAAGTAAAATAAATTTTTATTTAATCTAGCTAAAAAAAATTAAAATATTAAAGATATGTTTAATATTGCTATTTCTTAGTAAATAGTTGAAAATGATAAAATAGTCATTTGAGCATTTATTCTTCTCCATAATATCCCAAACAAACATTGGATAACTAAAAATAGTCCAATCTAGACATCTAATCCCATGACTAAACAAACATAGGATACAAATCCAGTCCAACCAAATAGTCCGGAGACAATGTATCCCAAGACTAATAGTCCGATAGATTACAATCCCTCATTATCCAGTCCGTCCAAACAAACGCATCCTAAAGGTTTACATCTTTCCAATCCAAGGCTTGAGTACATAAAAAATGAGTCATAAGCTCAATACAAATAAAGCCCTAGGCTTGTACAAAAGTTAAATACAAGATAAACAAAATTGAGTCTTCAGCTCCACAATCCTCCCAAGTTAAGTCATTGGTAGAGGTATATCATCAATACCTGAAAATGATTTTTCAAAGTAAGGTGAGCCAAAACCCAGTGGAAACAATCTAACACAATATATGAATCTTAACAAAGATATAAATATGATAAGCATAACCATTGCCCATAACAAAATCATTTATAACCTTTTCACAAAACCATACCATGCAGAGCTTTATAGCTTAATTCATTTTATCTCAATTCATAAGCCATTCACCATTTCATTTAGACAACCAAACTGAGGATACAACTTGGTGGGTCTCTAACCAACACAACTGTTATACAAACACTTCCATGTTGCCATTTTACGAATATTTCGTTTGCGGGAATATGTACCCATGTATACGCGCGGTTTTCGGGACTTTCACCCTGGACACATAGGCTAACTTAATTCAATGGAGTCCATCTCATTTCTTCTCCCAAACATGATACATTTACAATGTATCAAAGACATAGTTATAGTTAATAACAATAGATAAGTGATTAGTTTCAATTCACCTAATCCTCATGTAATTTCTACAACAATCATGGCTATCTTCCACCGATAGCCCAAAACAGATATTTCTAAACAGATATACAATATTCAAGATAGATAAATTATCCAAATTTCCATAGGTGAGAGGTAATACATAACTAACTCCACCATTCATATAAACATCCATCCAATTTCATATTCCCAATACCAATTTCATTTATTTATACAAAATAACTATTTGAGACATTTTAAGGCAAAACTCCATTTTCTTCCAAAATCTATTTCGGGTATCAAAATCAACAAATTTATCACAACACAAACTCACATCTACTCCCATATACATTTGAAAACCTCTCTTTTGATTTTACACCAAAACCCTAGGTTTGTTCAAAATCATTCCAAATTTCAATATTCTTTACACATCAACAAATAACTAAATTAAAACTCATAAAAGAGTGTAGAAAGTCCTTACCTCAAGTTTAGAAGACGAGCAAAGCAAGAAAGAAACTTCAAATACGCCGAAACCAAGTGTTTTTTGGACCAAAGTGAAGCTCTTGAGACGCTCTACCTCTTTCCCAAAGACACTAGGGTAGAGAAACCAACAGATCTAAGTGAAAATATAGAAAGAGAGAGAGATGGGAAGTTTTAGAGAGAGAGGCTCTAGATCTAGGGTTTTGAGAGGAAAAAATGTGAAAAAGTGATGTAGAAAGATACTGCTGTGAACTGATATACGTACAGTACGCTCGAGCGTTAGACACAATATGTTGTTTCGCTTGAGTACAAGAAGTGACACTCAAGCGCAGAATGCACACTCCTAGTAGTTTTCCAGACAATAAACCGACGCTCGAGCACAAGAAACTGCTCGAGCGTAAAATACACTCTCCTAATAGTTTTGCAGACTTGCAAAAGTACTGAGAGTTTACAAAGTTCGCTTGAGTGCAAGAAGTTCCACTCGAGCGAAGGAGTAAAATTCTAGACAACAAATGTTTGAAAACCAAACAACCAACCTGCTCCAAATACAACCACTACAATCCAATAGCCAAACTCAAGAAAGTAAGAGGGGAAAAAGACATGAACAACACTACGAAACTATAGCGATCCCGGTTGTCCCTTTACTGCTCTGTTGTATTCCGGACTCGATTCCGTGGAGTTGGTAGTTGTATCCATCTTGTTGTCATCCTTTAATTCCATTTGTTTGAGTTATAGGATGTGTTGGGCTTGTTTCGAACAGGTGGGTTGAACCTTGGTCTGAAATCTTGTTGCCAAGTTTTTGGTCGTTCCGCTCGAGCGGGTTTTGTTGCGCTCGAGCGGATATTGCACACTCCCAGTTTTTTGTGTCCCTGCAAAACTTCTGCAGGTGTGATTTTTACGCTCGAGCGGGTTTCTTTGCGCTTGAGCGGTGGCGCTCGAGCGGGTAGTACCTTTTTGGTGTAAATCCTGGGAAGGGGAAATCTACGCTTGAGCGGGCTGGTTTTCGTGCTCAAGCGGATGTACTTTATTCTTGTGTCTTGGCGCTCGAGCGGGTCTTCTTGCGCTCGAGCGTACCTAGTTTTTGTTCTTGACGCTTGAGCGTTGTATTCTCCGCTCGAGTGGGAATGTCGTATATCAGTTGGCAACTGGGCGTTTTAAATTCACTTTTTACTTTCTCTCTCTCTCTCTTACTTTCTAAAAAGCCATTTTGCGGATGTTGTTTGGGAGGAGATAGGGGATGGACTCCACTGATACAGCTCATATGCTTGTCAGATAATGTGTTGATATAGCTCATATGCTTATCTTTGGAAGTGTTGATACAGCTCATATGCTTATCTTTGGAAGTGTTGATACAGCTCATATGCTTATCTTTGGAAGTGTTGATACAGCTCATATGCTTATCTTTGGAAGTGTTGATACAGCTCATATGCTTATCTTTGGAAGTGTTGATACAGCTCATATGCTTATCTTTGGAAGTGTTGATACAGCTCATATGCTTATCTTTGGAAGTGTTGATACAGCTCATATGCTTATCTTTGGAAGTGTTGATACAGCTCATATGCTTATCTTTGGAAGTGTTGATACAGCTCATATGCTTATCTTTGGAAGTGTTGATACAGCTCATATGCTTATCTTTGGAAGTGTTGATACAGCTCATATGCTTATCTTTGGAAGTGTTGATACAGCTCATATGCTTATCTTTGGAAGTGTTGATACAGCTCATATGCTTATCTTTGGAAGTGTTGATACAGCTCATATGCTTATCTTTGGAAGTGTTGATACAGCTCATATGCTTATCTTTGGAAGTGTTGATACAGCTCATATGCTTATCTTTGGAAGTGTTGATACAGCTCATATGCTTATCTTTGGAAGTGTTGATACAGCTCATATGCTTATCTTTGGAAGTGTTGATACAGCTCATATGCTTATCTTTGGAAGTGTTGATACAGCTCATATGCTTATCTTTGGAAGTGTTGATACAGCTCATATGCTTATCTTTGGAAGTGTTGATACAGCTCATATGCTTATCTTTGGAAGTGTTGATACAGCTCATATGCTTATCTTTGGAAGTGTTGATACAGCTCATATGCTTATCTTTGGAAGTGTTGATACAGCTCATATGCTTATCTTTGGAAGTGTTGATACAGCTCATATGCTTATCATTGGAAGTGTTGATATAACTAATATGCATATCTGTTGAAATGTGGATACAGCTTGTGTGCTTATCTGTTGAGATGTTGATACAACTAGTATGTTTATCTATTATAAAAAGGAAATGTTTAATATGAGTCACTGTCTCATATAAGTGGTTGGCCAGGTTCTAAGCTGTTGATGTAGATTGTGAAATTGATAAGAAATGGAAATTGAAATGAAACATGAACATAGTGGTCATGAAATGGAAATGGGTTATGAATTGGTTTATGGAAATTGAACATTTATCAATTGCTAATGTCTTAGTCATTGCTCATACTGTGTTTAGCATATCTCTACTGGGCGTTGGCTCACCCTTTATGGGACATTATTTTCAGGTACAAGTAGCATGCCACCTCCAAGGACATAGCTTGGATGATGATGAGAGTTGAAGACTCCTTTTTGTTTATTTGTTTGTATTACATGTATATCAAGCCAAGGGCTTATTTTGTATCGAGTTAGTACTCTTCTTTTGTGTAACCAAGTGTTGACTTGGAAAGCTGTAAGCCCATAAGGCGTTTGCTTTTGTTGTTAACATGTAATACAGTTGTAAGAATTACTCTGATGAATAGAAATGGTTGGTTTCTTTTATATCAATGCATGTCTAAAGTGATGGGTTTTATGTATTATTTTGAGGGCGTTATAGAAACCATGAAACCCGAGTCCAACATACAAAAGGGTTGAGTTAAAATCGAAATCGCTATAAATTAGATTTGTTTAGGTAGAGTTTAATTTTTTTTTTAAAATTTAAATTAGATATTGAGAGGCAAAAGAAAGATTTTAATTGAGAGATAGAGATCAAATTTGTTAAATAAGAAAGATTTTAACTAAACCGATAAAAATCAAATTTGTTAATTTTATCTGTTTATATATCTTATTTTAATTTTTTTTATTATGTTTATTTTTTTAAAAAAATTAGAAATTAAGTAAATGAGACTTTAGAGAATGCTATAGTACTTAAGAGTTTAGTTTAAGAATCTAGATGCCTCTCATGTTCCACACTAATATATAAATATAAAAGATAGAGGCCCCTTATACACGACATTCTTATATATTTTTTGTGTGATAAGAAATTATCTTAACCTTAAATTATGTCTTAATGGTAGCAAGTCATGATTTTAGGCTATCGTAATAGATGTTAACAATAATTAATCCACAAAATTTCACAATAAAATTTGATATGCATAAAAAATTGTTAATTATAAAGATTGTTGGAGGTAATAGTATCACAATCACTTGATATCATAAATAACATACATCAAATTATAATCTCATGCAGGAAAAAAAAAAGCATTAAAAGAGAAACTCTATAAACTCAAAAAAGTTATCATAAATTTACCTAGACTTTTAAATCAATGGTGTATATTATTAGAGAGATGTACTCGAAAGGAGGGTAGTTTTTGGCAGCCTTTCTGCTCTGCTCAGTCTCTCTGTTCTGTCTCTCGAGGAAGACGAAGATCGAAGAGAGTGATGAAGAAGAGATAGAAGAGAGTGAGGTAAAGAAGAAGAAGCAGCCGAGTGTGATTAAGAGGGAGAGTCGTATGTATATATGTATAGCTATATATTGATTATCTAATTTTTGATGCCATTTATCAATTGTTACACTTATTTATTTTGATGATTTATTTAATTATATTTTAATTTATTTGAAAGAAAAAAACAGAATCCAAACTTTATTTTGATGATTTATTTAATTATATTTTAATCAAAATTTATTTTGATGATTTATTTGAAAGAGAAAAATAGAATCACAATTTATTTTGTCCTATTATTTATCACCTAAACCTTTATCTTAAATGTTGTTAGAATGTATTTAATATTTGATTAAATCAGGAGTTCAAACAACTCAAAACAAAGGTTCAAACAACTTAGCACAGCAGCAGGCCAAAAGGTTCAAGTGGAAGATATTCAAATTAGTAATGATGGAAGTACAACAGCTATAAACGGCTATAAAAGTTTAAAAGGTCAAAAGGTTCAAAAGGTTCAAGTGAAAGATATTCAAATTTGCAATGATGGAGTGAAAGATATTCAAATTGGTAATGATGGAAGTACAACGGCTATAAACAGCTATAAATTCAAATGACTACAACGGTTATAAACGGCTATAAACGGTTATAAATTCAAATGAATACAACGGCTATAAACGGCTATAATTTTCATTATATATACCAAAGCCTTTAATGTAAACAAGTTACAAAAAAACCTGAAAATATTCTTTGATCTATAATCACTCACATCTATTTTCAAAAATTATACACTGAGCCTTATAGCTTTAAATCCATTTTTCCTGTGTGAGATTTACAGAAAAATCAAAGTTTCATTTTATATATCTATCTTTGAGAGATCTTTATTGTAAGCTTTCTTTGAAAGCAAAAATACCATTTCATCTTGTAAAAGTGTTGCAAACACTGTGTTCTTGAAATCTTGAGAATGATTGTGAATTACCTAAGATTTGCGAGGGTTTGGACTTGTGAAGTCTGTGTAAAATCCGTGGAGGATTGCTCCATTTGTAAAGAGGTTGCTAGCACCCCTGTGAAACTAGAAGATAGTGGAAAATCTCAAGTGAAGCTGGAGGAGTGGACGTAGGCCGAGTTGAAGCCGAACCACTATAAATTTATTTGTCTCTCTCTCCCTTATCTCTTTATTTTATTTTAAATTGCCATAGTTATATTTCACATTTTTACTGTGTTAAAATCATTAATTGACATAATTGTTAAGACATTTATTTTAATTATTTTTATTTCATTAATTATATTTATCTATTGTGCTAGTCATAATTTTTATTAGGGTATTATTAATTTTAATTGTAAAAACCTAATTCACCCCCCTCTTAGGTTGTCTTTTGGGTAACAATTGGTATCAGGGCCTGGGGCTCTTGTTTAGATTTAACAATCTTGAGTTTTTGATCCATAGCAACCATGTATTCTACTTACTCTACTGTAGGACAAACTAGCAATAGGCCACCTCTCTTTGATGGTAGTAATTACATTCATTGGAAAGAAAAAATGACTTTGTATCTTCAAGATACCAATTATGCTTTGTGGCTCATTATCACTAAAGGTCCTAAAATCTCTACCAAGGTAGTAGACCATATCAGTGTGCCTAAACTTGAGGATGAATTTGATGAGCGTGATTATAAACTCCTTCAAGCTAATGTTAAAGCCAAGTTTATTCTTGTGTGTGGACTAGATGCAAATGAGTACAATAGAATTTCTGGATGTATTACTACTAAAGAGATTTGGGATAAACTTGAAATCAGCTATGAAGGAACTAGCCAAATAAAAGAGTCTCGGATTGACATGCTTATTCATGATTATGAACTCTTTACTATGGAATCATTTGAATATATTTCTGTGATGTTTTATAAATTTACCAATATTATTAATGCTCTAAAATCTCTTGGTAAATCTTATACTAATGATGAGCTTGTAAGAAAAATACTTAGGTCTTTACCAAATGAATGGGAAACTAAGGTTACAGCTATCCAAGAAGCAAGAGACCTAACAAAATTAGGCGTTGAAGAACTCCTAGACTCACTCATGGCTCATGAAATTTCAATGATGGATGGAAATAAAAAGGAAGCCATTTGGGGAGAAAATGATGGAGTAGCCAATCAGTGTCTCATGGCTCTTGGAGAAGAAGAATTTACTCAAGATGAGATAATTTCTAATTATGTAGAACTTGAAAGTGCTTTCAATGAATTACATGACATATTTAGAAATATTTGTGTTGAGAATTCTAAATTAAAAAAATTAGTTTCTTCTCTTTCAAATGATGTTGATGTTTTAAAAATGGAAAATGCTACTTTGAAAAATGACTTTACGTCTATTGCCAATGAGAAAAACATTTTGAAAAACAATGTTGAGGATTTAAACAAAACTCTTGAAAATTTTGTAAAAGGAAAAGAAAACTTCAACAAGCTTCTTGGAAATAAAAAATATGTCCTTGACAAAGTAGGCATTGGTTTTGATCCTCTTAAACCTTTTATGAGATTAAATGTTCTTGAGACTAATCCCTATGGACCCAAGAAAGTATGGGTACCAAGAAAGAAATCAAGATATTTTGTAGGTGGAATCTCAAAGAACACCAAGGACTTCAAGAGGAAATGCACAACAAGAGTGTTCAATCTAAAGAGCAAAATCAGCTCCTACAACAAGAAGAATGATGAAATGAAAATCATTAAGATAAACAATAGAGGTAATATATGGGTGAAGATTCCAAAGAGGTAAATGAAGGTATAACTCCTAACACACCTTTAAGCTTAAAGTTCTATATTCTTTAAGGTGTGATTTGTGTACAATAGGTTGTGTCTAATCATTGCTTCCATGTAACCTAATTGTACTAAGTTTGCTAAGTCATGTTCTGCTAGTTTCTTTCAAACATTCATTAAACTAAAAAATGAGAAATATATTATTTTGATGAATTCCTATTAGAATATGAATGATTCATGTATTCATTAACATTGCATATCATGTCATCCATTGCTATGAAAAAGAGATAAGAAGTGATAAATTTTTTTTTATGAATGTAACGCCCTCAAAATAATAACATTAAACCCATCAATTAAGAGATTCATTAACATATGAAATAACCATATTCTTCCATTTCTTTAGAGTCTTATTACATAAGTATTACATGTTAACAACAAAAGCAAAATGCCCTATGGGCTTACAGCTTTCCAAGTTAATACTTGGTTACACAAAAAGGAGTACTAACTCATACACATTAAGCCCTTGGCTTGAATTTACATGTAATACATCAAAAGTAAAGCGACAAAAGTATGTCCGCCTCTAGCCTCCCAAGCTATGTCCTTGGAGGTGGCATGCTTCCTGTACCTGAAAATGATATTCCCATATAGGGTGAGCCACAGCCCAGTAGAAATACACTAAACCAACCATGAACAATGACTAAAATATTAGCAATTGATAGATGGCCAACACTGATACATTCACATAAATCACATATTTATGTCATACGACTTATGAGTCCAAGTTACCTTCATTTTCCCCTTTTTAACGGATAGACATATAAGCACTACCCACATTCTCAACAGATATGTATAACAACAATATCCACAGATAAGCATACACGCTATATCCACATTCTACAACAGATATGTATAACCACAATATCCACAGATAAGCATATAAGCTATATCCACATTCTACAACAGATATGTATAACAACAATATCCACAGATAAGTGAATCTACTTCTCAATCGCCTGAAAAAGGTCTTACTGTTTTAAATCAAAAACCTCCTTTAGATAATATTTCTAATCTACTTGAAATTGATACAACTGATAATGAAATTAATCAACTAGCCCAACAATTTCAATCTGCTACTCTTAATAAACTTCATTATCCTAAACCTAATCCCACGTCTCTTACCAAAAATTGGTACTCTCGACCTACCCCACCTGATCTCCAACAAGAAGAAACTAATCTTAATAATCAATTTTCCGTATCTGCTAAAAAGTTATACGAATGGAATATTGATGGTCTCAGTGAAGATCAAATACTTCAAAAATTAAATCATTTATCTATGGTTACCAATAGTTATCTTAGTAACTACCTAGAATATACTCAAGCTGAAATTGTTTTGTTAATTACTTCTGGTTTTACTGGTATGCTCAAATCTTGGTGGGAAAAATATCTTACTGAAGATCAACGAGAATCAATCTTATATGCTAATAAAAAAGATGAAAATGATCTCTCAATCTTTGATGAAACACTTGGTTACTGTAAACCTGATGATATTAATACTTTAATTTATACCATAGTCAGACATTTCATAGGTATCCCTACTAATATCTATTCTCGCATACATGATCAACTTAGTAATCTTACTTGTCC
>NW_021029591.1:0-115608 GCF_004153795.1 Camellia sinensis | reverse complement strand
TGGTATTATTTTATTTTAATTTAATTTATTTATTTTATTTTGCTATTAGGCTTAATTTCTTTTTTTTATTTTTTTTTTCTCATTATTATTTTTTGTTTGGGTTTAATTTTCTTATTTTTTTTACTTTTTAATTTCATTTTTCAGTACTTAAACATAAAAAAAAAAGAGATAAGAAGTGATAAATTTTTTTGTGAGTATACTTTTCACATCTTATATATGACTTCATACTAATATGTTAATTCCTTTTTTAGTCACGTCTTTGTAGAATCAATTTTGATATCATAACATGTTTTTGAGATGTGTACTATCTATATTTTGAATGAGTTATGAAATTCGTTGATTATGATCCATCAACAATGTCTAAATGAAAAGAAGTATCATACGTTTGTAGAGACATTGCATCTATCCTATTGAATATCTTTTGAATATGGATTATATTAGCATACATTTCATGAAATGCTTTTGATTGATAAATTGTTGAATTAATTGTTTACAACATTCGTGTTGTGTTCCACATTAAGTAAAATGTTTTATCACACTTGAGTATGTGGATTGAATTGATGAAAATGCCTCTTGATAATGTTATGTGATTAAATGAGGTTGTTGCATCATTTTTTAATAAAACAAAGAGCATAACACTATTTTCTTATGCTATGTGTTACAACTTGAAAATTCTGAAAAATAGTATTCCAAACTCTTGTTTGATCGTTGAATTATTTTTCACCTTTTGAGTTTGTGATAAGAAGTGATTTGTGCTGTATTTTTATTGAGTAATAATGATTGTTCTATGAATGCTATATTTACACAAATCACATTAAAAAAGGGTAGCACCAACTTAGGGGGATAAATCATTTTGCTAACATACTTTTTAAACCTTTTTGAGATGAACTCCTCATGAAAGAAAATTGAAGATTGAAAAGCTTCCATCTCTTAAACCTAACGTATGCCTCATATACTCTCTTAAGCTTTTGAGGTAAAAATTCTATCTTATATCCCTTGAGCTAATACTGTTATTACTTTGATATGAAAAAGATTGATTATGCTTCATATGATTTGCAATGTATATTATTTGATGATGCTCTTACATAAAAATCATACCTATGCTTAAATGTGTGGTACATATTGAAATTCATGATTTTTCTTGGCATATGGATTGCTATACCTTGAACATACTTTAATTTTTTTGAATTACATTAGCTCCATGAGATTATATTTAGTTTAACCTATTATGAGTAATATTTGGTATTCTACATAATGCTTGAGCTATGATTGTTAAATTTTCTATATTGCATATTAGTATCCTTGGTAGAATGCATGTTGGTATCATTTTGGCATCCTATTTGATATTATTGACGAGAACATTTCAGTTATGAGCTTTCATTTATCATATCCCTATTAAATGTGATAATACTAGTGCCATCAATTTAAGCAAAAATCTGATTCAACACTCACGAACAAAACATATTGAAATTCGACATCATTTTTTAAGAGATCATGTTCAAAAAAGGGATATTGTACTTGAATTTGTAAACACCGACAAGCAATTAGCGGATATTTTTACAAAGCCCCTAAGCGAGGATCGCTTTAATTTTATTCGTGGCGAGCTTGGAATGTCGATTTCTACTTAAGAAGTTTTGTTATGACTGTGAAACTTGATTTTTTGTTAAAATGATATATGTGTATTGCTACATTGATATGGAAATATTTATATCAGTTGAATGTTCTCAATTCCTTCATACATTTATTCTCCTTAACAGTTTGCTCTTCTCAACTGTGTAATTTTTTTTTGGTTCTGCATCTTGAGGTAAAGTTAACTTTGTATATATTGGTTTTTTTTAAACCCTCATGGTATTTTTTTTGCATTACCATTTCAGTAACACCAACATCCCATTAAGTTTAATTTCTGCTGGTATTATTTTATTTTAATTTAATTTATTTTTTTATTTTACTATTAGGCTTTTTTTTTTGGTTCTGCATCTTGAGGTAAAGTTAACTTTGTATATATTGGTTTTTTTTAAACCCTCATGGTATTTTTTTTGCATTACCATTTCAGTAACACCAACATCCCATTAAGTTTAATTTCTGCTGGTATTATTTTATTTTAATTTAATTTAGTTTTTTTATTTTACTATTAGGCTTAATTTCTTTTATTTTTATTATTTTCATTATTTTTTGTTTGGACTTAATTTTCTTTTTTTTTTTTTTGCTTTTTAATTTCATTTTTCAGTACTTAAACATAAAAACAAAAACAAATCCAAATACAAATATTTACATATAAAAAAAAAACCTTCATTTTTTTTACGGCCACACGCCGATCCAAATAAGCATAAAAAAAAAAAACAACGCCCTTTATTTTTTTTGGGCCATACGCTGATCTTACTTACTCGCCTCTTCCATCGTTTTCTTCTTCTTTTTATCGCCTTGGGCGACTCTTGACGCCCCTACCCTCGTGTTTTCGTCAAGAGCGACGACTCCCCGTTGACTATCAAAGGCCAAGAACGACGTTGCTCCAAATCGGGCCATGGAGGTGGTCTTCCGTTTGAGCTCTTTATTTTCGGCCTTTAGTGCGCCTATTTCTGCTCGTGCATCCTTGTACATGCGCTGGAGCAAAGAGAGTTGGGCGTTGACTTGGTGGAGCTCACTTGTTCTGTTCTACAGTCAATGCGCCAATTTTGTGACTGTAGTCACCGTCTCCATACAGGACGTCAGTGTGAAATGATTTGCTTCAATATCTGATTGAGCTACCATGATTTGCTCAATCGACATCATAGGAAGGCTAGGAAGAGGAATGACAGGAAGAGTAGGAGTAGAGGCACTCGGTCCAGCCGAGCTTATGAGATCGTTCAGGTCCGGAAATAGAGTGAGGGGACGGGATGAGGAAGCCATGGTTTAGAGGTGAGAGCTGTAAACAAAATGAGTTACAGAGAAATAGAAGAGAACAGACTGAGGTTTGGCCTCCTCCATTCAGTTTCTTTTTTTTTTTGGTCTCTCGATGAGGAAGAAGAAATAGAAAAGAGTGGTAAAGAAGAGATATAAGAGAATGGTGAAGAAGAAAATAGAAGAGTGTGTGATTAAGAGAGGAGGCTGAAGAGAAGAAGACAAAGAGGGCGAGATAGCCGAGGCGAGCGGCAATCGATGAGAGCTGCTTTTGTCGGCCAATGAAGCAAAAGCCAGGCCACGTGGCAACCGTGTTTTGCGAAAAAAGAAAGAGACGCGATTTTCGACGGAAAAGAGAGACGCGAGCAAATCGTATATATATGTATATATATGTTTTGAATTGTATAGATGCCATTTATCACTATCATTTTCCTCCTCCTCTTCCTCCTTCAGATTCTGACCCATGATTTCCTTTTGATAATGTCACAGGGGGGAGAAATTATATGATGTTATGTATTATGGTATTATTTTTAAATTATGGTATTATTTGAAAACTAATCTGATACTTATGTATTTATAATTTGATATCTTAGTCTCATATCATGTCTCCAATTAAAGCTTATTTATTACACATGTGCTAACCTATGTATTTAGAAATGAATTCAGGGAGCATGACTTGAGGGGGAGCCTTTCTTACTCCCAAATCAAATCAAAACATCATCGTGTGCCATCATCAAAAAGGGAGAGATTGTTAGACTTATTTATTTTGATGATTTATTTAATTATGTTTTAATTTATTTGAAAGAGAAAAATAGAATCCAAAATTTATTTTGTTGATTTATTTAATTATATTTTAATCAAAATTTATTTTGATGATTTATTTGAAAAAAGAAAAATAGAATCACAATTTATTTTGTCCTATTATTTCTCACTTAAACCTTTATCGTAAATGTTGTTAGAATGTATTTAATATTTGATTAAATTAGGAGTTCAAACAGCCCAAAACAAATGTTCAAACAGCCTAGCACAGCAGTAGGCCAAAAAGTTCAAGTGGAAGATATTCAAATTAATAATGATGGAAATACAACAACTATAAACGGTTATAAAGGTTTAAAAGGCCAAAGGATTCAAAAGGTTCAAGTAGAAGATATTCAAATTTGTAATGATGGAGTGGAAGATATTCAAATTTGTAATGATGGAAGTACAACGGCTATAAACGGCTATAAATTCAAATGACTACAACGGTTATAAACGGCTATAAATTCAAATGAATACAACGGCTATAAACGACTATAATTTTCATTATATATACCAAAACCTCTAATGTAAACAAGTTACAAAAAAACCTGAAAATATTTTTTGATCTATAATCACTCACATCTATTCTCAGAAATTACACACTGAGCCTTATAGTTTTAAACCCATTTTCCTGTGTGAGATTTACAGAAAAATCAAAGTTTCATTTTATATATCTATCTTTGAGAGATCTTTATTGCAAGCTTTCTTTGAAAGCAAAAATACCATTTCATCTTGTAAAAGTGTTGCAAATACTGTGTTCTTGAAATCTTGAGAGTGATTGTGAATCACCTAAGATTTGCAAGGGTTTGGACTTGTGAAGTCTGTGTAAAATCCGTGGAGGATTGCTCCATTTGTAAAGCGGTTGCTAGCACCCCTGTGAAGCTAGAAGATAGTGAAAAATCTCAAGTGAAACTTGAGGAGTGGACGTAGGCCGAGTTGAAGCCGAACCACTATAAATTTATTTGTCTCTCTCTCCCTTATCTCTTTATTTTATTTTAAATTGCCGTAACTATATTTCACATTTTTATTGTGTTAAAATCATTAACTGACATAGTTGTTAAGACACTTATTTTAATTATTTTTATTTCATTAATTATATTTATCTATTGTGCTAGTCATAATTTTTATTAGGGTATTATTAATTTTAATTGTAAAAATCTAATTCACCCCCCTTTTAGGTTGTCTTTTGGGTAACAATTATTGTGGGACCAAATTATAAATAAATCTCAACAATTAATTATAATTTCTAAGTAATTTTTTTAAAAATTTAATCTAAATTTGTTTTATGCTCATAAAAAAAACTTCTCAAACAAATCATTAATTGATCCTGTTTGTAACGCCCTCAAAATAATAACATTAAACCCATCAAATAAGACATGCATTTACATATAAACTAATCACATTCTTTTATTCATTAGAGTTCCATTACATAAGTATTACATGTTAACATCATAACAAAATGCCCTACGGGCTTACAGCTTTCCAAGTTAACACTTGGTTACAACAAAAGAGTACTAACTCGTTTACACATAAAGCCCTTGGCTTGAAGTTACATGTAATACATCAAAAGTAAAACAACTACACTATGTCCGCCTCTAGCCTCCCAAGCTATGTCCTTGGAGGTGGCATGCTTCCTGCACCTGAAAATGATATTCCCATATAGGGTGAGCCACAACCCAGTAGAAATACACTAAACCAACCATGAACAATGACTAAAAGATTAGCAATTGATAGATGGCCAACACTGATACAATCACATAAATCACATATTTATGTCATACGACTCATTTTTATTCTGTAAATTAATTCAACTTTCTTAAATTCTTATATAACTTATCATGATTTCACATACTATGTGTTCGCATATAGTCTTTCCGAAAACCCCAATATCTATCACCTGTTTATCTTAAGGACTTACACTAGATGTGGGACGAAAGGTGAGTGACTATTGCAGAGTGAAAGACAAAGATAAGTTAGTAGGAAATAACAAGACTGGAATTAATAAACAGAGATGGTAATGAGAAGAAATTAAGCAAAAATAACGAAACAATAAATGAACAACATCAACAAGCTTGGCTCTGATACCAAAGAGAGGTAGAAGCAGCACATAAATAAAACAAGTTAAATAAACTAAATTAAATAAACTAAAATAAAGTAGATAGAATATCTTAAATAAGAACTGATAAGCAGAAATAAAATAAACTTACAATTGTTTAAATTAACTTGCAATTGTTTACTGGAAGTAATCGAAAAATACAAAATTGTTTACTGGAAGTAACTGGAAAATACAGCTTCTACATGCATCCTTAAAAACTGAATTTCAAAACAATAAACTAGAAATTTTACAGAAACTGAAAGAAACTGCAAAAGAAAATTTTGAACTCTTTCCAACTCTGATTTGGCCTTGATTGAGGAGCTTCTTTTGTAAGCAAAGTGGATAACTGTTAAGCTTATGTATCACTACTACAACAGATAAGCATATGAGCTGTATCAACACTTCAACCGATAAGCATATGAGTAAGAGTGAGAAGAGAAAGTGAAAAAGTGATTTGAAAAGTCACAAATTCGGGACTTTAACCCAGGTCTCCGCTCGAGCGTAAAACACCCCGCTCGAGCGGCCACTCACAGACTTCCGCTCGAGCGGCCAACCTCCCGCTCGAGCGCAGAATGCACTCGCTCAGCACTTTTGCAGAACCAGACCTCCGCTCGAGCTCCCAACCCTACGCTCGAGCGTACAACACTGCACAACAAATACTGGATGGGTGTATTCCCCGCTCGAGCGCCAACATCTCCGTTCGAGCGGACAGGCCAAAAATCTGGGCAACTAGTTTTGGTTTCTAAACTCAACCAACCTGAAACAAATCCGCCCAACACATCCTATAACTCAAATATGAAGTAAAAAGGATGTAAACAAGATAATAAACAACTACCAACATCCACAGACACATGTCCGGATCACTGTACAACAAGGGTAAACCCGGGGTCGCTATACTGTTGGTAACTCTCCATCTTTGATCTCCTTTGTCAGTGACACATGCATATTATATCAAAGTATAAATCCATCTCCATAATCATTTTCTCTATAACTTGAATAATACTTGCATAGTTCATACAACATTTAAAAAAAATAAATCAAGAAAAGATCTTCGTAGGATTATCAAAATTATATAAGAAAATAATTTTAATTCATTTTATTTATAAATATAAATTGATGACAAACTATTTGAATTGTACTTGAAGAAATATAACAAATAATAGCTTTAATCATTATATACCAACAAAAAAAAATTATATAGCCTACTCAATGAAAAAATTATCGAATGCAATTGAAGTCATGAATATTGAATTAAATCTATGGCTTTTAAATTGATAATATGATTTAGCAAATCAATTAATAATAACAGAGAGAGATCGACAAATATGTAGTTCTTCCCTACTGTCTCTTCCCTACTGTCTTTGTATTTTGTTCAGTAATTTCATATATCATATGAAAGTGTTACTTATCTTGATCCTTTAATAAAATAAGCACCAAAAAAACAAATTTGATAAGAAATTTATTCTAAACTTTATAATTAAAAAATAAAATTTTAAAAAGTGACTAATTGAGAGATGAGATTGAAGAAATACTATAACAAATGACAGTCTTATGAAAAAACAAAAAAAAAAAAAAGAACAAGAAGAAGAAGAAAAATAAAATAAAATAAAAAACACATAACAATGATCTAATGTAAACTATTTTCAACAACTAAAAGAATGAACATCAAATTATTTTCTTGGATAAATATATTGATGAAAATTAATTTTGTGAGTTTTTTGTGCTGCTTCCTCCCATACAGTCTTTAGCATCCCATTATTAATATTTTTCTCGTTCAGAGTTTTTTTTAATTTTTAATTTTTAATTTTTAATTTTTATCTTTATCACTTGATAAGTAATAACGAATAATAAAAATTATGAGGAGAATGCTAAGAATTTAGAAGGAGATAAAAAAATTATAGATAAAGACATTTCAAAAGATAAAAAATTTAAAGTAAAAAAGGTTAATGTGGGTGTTTGGAAAATTGGTTATTTTAGTAGGCTATTTTAGTTTTTAGTTATTTTAATAAGCTAAAATAGTTGGGGCCTTTTCCCAAACTAAAGCCCTTACATTATTTTATTTTCCAAACTAAGTCTAGTTTGGCCGAATTCCCAAACTAAGCTGAAACGTGTTTACTAAACATGCTTTAAGTATTTTTGTGGTCCAGACAGACAAAATAAACAAAATTATGAAAGCGTGTTTAGAAAGCACGCCTTTAATTAAGGTCGCGCGGTTACAAATCGCGCGTTTACTAATTATCGCGTCAATTAATAAAATGCAATTGAAAAATGCGCAACATGAAAACATGTTTTGAAAACACGCTTTTAATAAAATAATAATAATAATAATAAATTTTACACCCACGTCACACACATTCACACTCTTTTCTCTCTCTCTCTCTCTCTCTCTCCCACTCTCTCTCTCTGACACACACTTACACCCACATCACTCCACTCTCTCTCTCTCTCACACACGTTCACACACACTTATAATAAATAAATAAAAATAAAAAAAATTAATTTTATTCATTATATTTATTTTAATAGAACATATATGATTTTTAATATATATAAATTTTATTTTATAAAATTGAGACCAATATTAAATATATATAATAATAATTTATAATAGCAAATAATAATCAACTATATAAAATGATCACTTTTTTACTTTAATTCTTAAAATTTATTATTTTTATTTTAAGGTTTATTTAGGGTTTAATTCTTAATTTTTTTATTTTAGGGTTTAGGGATAAAATTTATTATTTTTATTTAGGGTTTAGGGTTTAATTCTTAAAATTTATTTATTTTTATTTTAGAGTTTAGGATTTAGAGTTTAGAATTTATAGTTTAATTCTTAAAATTTATTTTTTTATTTTAGGGTTTAGGGTTTAATTCTTAAAATTTATTTATTTTTATTTTAGGGTTTAGGTTTAGGATTTAAGGTTTAGGGCAAAGTGTAATTTATGATGCCAAAAAACATAATAAGAACATAAAAAAAAAAGAAGATAAAATTGTGTCGTTTTAAGGATAATAAAAAACACAATAGAGGGACACAACAGTGATCCCGTGGCCAAAAAAAAGATAAGGCTTTAGTATCAGACATCACACACACTCACACTCTTTTCTCTCTCTCTCTTTTTGACACACTTATACCCACATCACTCCACTCTCTCTCTCTCTCTCTCACACATCCACACACACTTATAATAAATAAATAAAAATAAAAATAATTAATTTTATTGATTATATTTATTTTAATAAAACATATATAATTTTTAATATATATAAATTTTATTTTTATAAAATTAATACCAATAAAAAGATATCAATCATATTTTTAAAATGAGACCAATATTAAATATATATAATAAATAATAATTACTCTGTGCCAAACATTTTTTGTTTTTAAATTCTTAATTTTGAAGATAGATATTTACACTGAAAATATATTTCAAACATAAAACGGTTATAGGAAAACTGTTTTACAATATGGCTTTAGCAAAGTCGTTTTTTAGAAAAATTTGTTTTTTTGGTTTGTCAGTGTTGGTTTTGGTTGAATACATGTTTTTGCCCTGCTCCCCAGTCCAACACACACAGATGAAGTCGAAGAGAGACGAAGAGAGTGCACAACAGAGGAGGGTAATCACTTTTTTGGGTATCACCGTTGAACAGATGAATGAGTTCAGAGATTTTGTTTGTTCCCTTAAATATTTTTTGCCAAGAAATATTTAAATAAAACTTCACACAACATATACAAAGTATCTAATTTGCTAATTACTACTACGAACAGGGAAACAAAATAAAGGTATGATTATAACACTTATAACACTTCAGAATGACGTAGCTAGTTCAAACATAAGTATCCCACAAAAATAATTTGTGGAAACATTCAACATAACACAGTACATAAAATAAAGCGACGAGTACAATACTTAACAGTTACATAGACAACTATTAGACAAACCTTTCACAAACTCATTGCCAGAAGAGTTATTTTAACACACACAATAGATAATTATGGATAACAACATATAATTTAGTAGACAGATAGAGGCCTAATCCTCGCTCAAATCAGTAATCTCAGAGTCCTAACAATTTGAGAGCTCAGGGTTAGAGAGAAGTGCAGGATCCTCCTTGATAGCCTTGATAGCCTCAGCATTTGGTGCTGTTCCTTTCTTCTTGGCATCCGGCTAAAGTATAGATAGTTTCATATCGCGGGCTAACCTATGACGCATTTGAGAAATCTCACGTCGAAGTCTTTTACATAGTCGATCAACATTATCTGGATCTTCCTTTTGGATCTCAACTGAACGTGCTTTCGGCACCTTCAGTCGATTTTCCTGACATAATCTTTCCATTTGTACTCGCTCTATAAATAGTGCGGGCCACTTCAGAAGTGTAGCGTCTGCTAAACCATATCCTGTTTAATTATCAGATGGATCCTCCACGAAACCACATGAATCTCGATAGTACTTGGGCATGATAAAATGTCACTTCCTAAACCTATTATGATAAGCACAAGAGGCATCTAACAAAGCAAATGGTGTTTCATCTTTAGCATCGCCATTTCCCTTTCTCGTTCCTCTTCCTCGGCGTGAACTCTCACCTTTTTCGAAGTTCCTACCCCCTGCGAGTCCCCTTCCTGTTCCTCTTCCTCGTCGTGAACTCTCACCTCTGCGATTCCTACCCCCGGCCATGAATCTATACTCCATTTGATTTTTTCTCAATAAATGAACGATAGTTTCCTAGGGCAAATTGAGTGGAAAGGTTGTGTGTTTACCATCACTCCTTTAGTCCTTTATATAGTTGTTTGTCAACACTATTGCCACGTGGTCGTATTAATGTGACTTAGATGAGTTCTGAAATGTGAGAAAAAAACAAAGCATCTAGGTCGTGCTACACAAAGTCACATGCCATTAAAAGCCCACATATACCAACACATCTTTATGAGTTATCGTTGTAAGGAATAAACAATCAATGCTAAACATGCTCCACACAATCAGTACTTCAATTGTCACTCAAAAGTGACTACTCACTTTGTCAAAAAAGGCTAATCACCTGTACGCTGTTTATTGTGGCCATGTGAACTTAGCCATTTCATTGAGTCCTTTAATTTATTACGTCTGTTAAAGTCACTGCATCACTGCATCATTGAGAAATGTTGAACGTATCACTGCGATGACTTTGACGAGACTACTCACTGTATGAAAAAAGCAAGAAGTCATACCATAGCTACTGTGTCCATGTGAACTTCAGCAATTTATAACGGGATGAAGGGGTGTCAGAACAAAACAACAAAACAATTAGACCCTTTGTGTTTAAAAAGCCACCCTATGCAGCTTCAAATAGATTGATAAATCTTGAAGAGAAAATATTATAGAGTTAGAATGTATTGAAGATTAATTTGTAGTGGAGTACTTTTAGATGTGTTTTTGGATGTATAGAACTTGAAAGTGTTGCATATAAAAGCTAGCCTAGTATGCAGACAAGAACAACACCGACTTAGATCAACACATCGTTAACTAAAAATTTGAGAGAAATGATTAAAAAGTAGTTCAAAGAGATTTTAAGAGTAGTTAATATAGCAACAATTCAAGAAAATCAAGGAAGTGGAACAAGTTAAAAGATATCTGCCGAACCGAAGAATCCAAACCCCATCATGCACATCTAAATAAGCGATAGAGAAATTAAATTGAAACTAAATTGGTTAAATTTCTCCAATTAAATTAAATTAAATTAAATATGTAAGGTGAAAAGTGAAATTAAATATATTGTCAAGGCAAAAAAAATTGAATTAAATTTGTAAGCGGAAAAGTGAAATTAAATTTCTAAGTGGATTTGAACTTTGTTTAAAACCTTCAAATATGCACTGAGTAGTCAATAAAAGTCGAAGTGATAACTCCTATAAAGTTGATGCATAGTTGTTCAGGTCATAAAGGTTGACGTGACAACTTTTTTACAATAATTTTAAACATACAGCTACCATGTGAACCTCCTGAAGTATGACAAGTCATTGTCGGCATGTGAGTTTAGAGTTTATAAGACATGAATACTTGCGTCTATCTCAATTTTGAATTTGTGCATGTTGCAACAACTGTGCATATGTGGTATAAATATAGTATCATACCACAACAAAAGTTTTGTAGATATATCGAGATATATCATTATGAGATATACTGTGGTTGATCTATATTCAGCAATGGGTTGCCATTGGGTTGCAGATGGAGATGAATTTCAATACCCATTAAATCCAAATTTGCGTTACTCACATGCCGCCATCAATACCATAAGAGCTGAGTGGGAATTTCTCATAACTTGAGCAAGCGTTCTCGTTGAGCTATGCCGTGAAGTTAATATTAAATTTTCTCGACGGTTAGCCATGCGTATGTCAATTGACACTCCACAGTTGTTGCAAAGGGTATTGCATCGTATCCTCGACGAAGTTAATTGCATGACCCAACATTTGCAAAGGTTCGAACTAATGAAGACCACAAATGAGCGTGCCGAAAATGGGTTAATGGATGATGCGCACCAGTACTTCACCTGGAGCATGGATACTATATATGAATCTGACATTGAGATGTCAGATGATGATGATAATGAATGAAATTGTTTGGATGAATGACCAAACCATTTCTCTTGTAATGGCTTTCTAATGCTTATCCACGACTTATTAATGAAGGGAGAAATTTCAATAGTTTTTGAATAGTTCTTGTAATTCTGCAAATAACAATTACCTTTGCTTTCTCTTCGTTATTGTTATTTTAAAGAACGCTAATTGAACTACGCTTTCATGATTTTATGCATTATTGAAGTGAAATATAGTGATGATACTAAATGAACTTGGTTGCATGTATGACCAAACGTTTTCATTCATTGTAATGGCTTTGCAATGCTTATATATGAGTTATCAATAGGAAAAGAAATTCGTAATGAATCTTGACATGTGTACTTATAAATGTAGTGATTTCATAAACTTCAGCTTCATATAACAAATAGTTGAAATACATCCGTAACCTAGATCAACAATAACATTGTCTTAGACCCCAATAACGAAGATACAACACAACATACAAACATATATGAAAGATAAAGGTGTTTGACTCTCATTCCTCATTTGACATGTAGTAGTTAGAGAGATATTTTTAATTGTTTAAGACATTATTTTGCTCAATCACTTTTAATTCTCTGTTGCTTGCTTCTACTATTTCGGTGGCTAGTTGAAGCATGAAACGTCGACATCTCCACATCAACATTCTGTTGTTTTCCCTCTTAATTCTGCTAACTTCTTTTTCATAGTCACCCACATTTTGTCTAGCCATGGTCAATGAACGACGATGAGGTACCGGTGCCCAAAGTTACGTAGATCATTAAACAGTCGTTCTTGCTCCGTTACCCTGAACGCCTATTCTGCTCGGATACTGGCATAATAATCCTTCGGACTCAAGTACTTTTCGCTCTTATAGTCATAAGTAAATGGAGGTAGTAGCCACACTTTTGGATTTCTTTGACGGCGTGAACTTCCTGTACCTCTTGAAGACATTGTTCATAAAAATAAAATAAAATAAAGAATACTAATTATAGATATATTACTATTGTTATGACTTGAACAATCATCGTACTTGGGGTAGTGCTATTTATAGACATGCAAAAGAGATGACATGGTTATGATAATTGAGATGTGGGGGCACTGTGGAAGAAGTGATACTAGTGATTATACGGGAAAGAAATAAACCTTCTCGTATAATCCTGTTGATCAAGTTTGCACTCCTCTGTACGTCGTCGCTTTATCACCTGAAAACACAAACGTGAGCTAGCCGGCGGGTGTGTGCCGGAAACCTCTCCGATGCCTAAGTCAGTAAGCTTGACAAATAGACAAAAGCTCTATGTATTCAAAAAGCAAAGTTGTGTTACCTCTCCAAAGGTGATGTTTGTGAACTTTTATAGGTTTCGTGTGGCACAATCCTAGTAGGACTTCTACTCCTCTACGCAAAGTCCTCCTAGGATTCATACTCCTGAAAGATAATGCTTATCCTTCAACACCCCCCTCACTGCTTAAACCAAGTGAGATGGTTTTTACCATGGCCGAACTCCAATATGACCGAAGTAATCATGGTTATGCTGAGCCGCTGAGTAGGCCAAACTATCCTTAGTTCGGTTCTTCCTTTCGTTACACCTTATCTTGGTTTTCCCATGTACAAACCATGGTGTGATCAGGCCGAGTTACCGAATAGTAAGGTTCTGGCCGTTCTAACCACAATACGCCATGACCGGGCTAACTCTGAGACCGGACTAACTTCAAAGTGTCTTTAGACCGAACTAATTTCAAGTCTCCTCCGGGCCGGACTAGCTTCGGGGCTCTTGGACCGGACTAACTTTAAAGCCTTTTTACTCAGCCCTTTGTATTGCGGCCCATGACGGCCCATTACCCAGCTCGGCCCAATTTTCATATAAATTACCCTCTCAATTGCCCCTTAATTCCATCTGCGCAGCATGATAGGGATTACCTGTCTATCAGTCGAGCTAAATTTTTTAAGTCTTTCCAGCCGAGCTAAAACTCTTAAGCCTTCCAGCCGAGCTAATTTCACACCGGGCTCTACTTGTCCGGTCAAAACGTCTCTTCAATCACAGTAACTGAATCGTTTTTCCTTCCCAGGACACGTGGCACGCCCTTACTGGCCAATCGCAGCTGTCACGTCGCCCTCGTACTTCACACAATTTGAACAGTTCCCGCCTTTTGCCCCTTCTCTTTCCACAAAACAACCCCTGGCTAAACAATTACTTATGCCATTCATTTTTCAACCTCTTTCTCTGAACCTCCATTGCTTTTTTAACCTCTGAGCTCGTGTTCTTCATTGCTGCTGCCCTTATCTCCAGTTCTTGCCTCTTCACCTGGTAAGCACTGTACCTTTATCTTGCCTTCCTTGTTTTCGTACTTTGTTTTGGGTGTTTTTGCAAAATACTTTTTCTTGCTCTATCATGTGTTTTTTAGGAAAAACTTCATAAGAACCTCATGAACTTCATGAAGTAATCTATGAAACAGTGTTTGATCCATAATTACCACATAACCGAACTAGAAAGTAGTTTGTAGTCAATGTCCTTCTATCAGACTTTAACCGAACTAGCATATGTTGGTACCAGTAGTTTCAATAAGTCAACCACTTTTTGATAGACCTTAGCCGAGGTAAACGAGCCGAACTAAGTCCGAACGTAGCATACTGAAACCTTATCCTTCGACCGAGCTGGGACTTTTGGGGCTAAGCCAGCTTTCTAAGTTTTTTAGACCGAACTCAGAAAGCTGCCCCTAGAGTCTCAACCGGTCTGACTAAGCCTTTTATTTAACCGAGATAACGAATCACTTGCCAAGACCGAGCTATCGGACTTCCTGCTCAATCCGAGCTATTATGCATTTTGTTGAAACCGAGACAGAACCTGTAGCATCCATATAGCCGAAGTAGGACTCCTATTTTTGCTTTTATTTTGTAGCACGGTCTAATGATCTGTGCTTAACCCCTTTGTTTTCCACTTTGCAGACTTTAGGTTGCCCAGGCATTCTATTGCGCGCCCAACCGAGCTACTAAGCAAAGTTTTGCGACTGAACTAATTTATATATAACTTATAAAATAAATGGGGAAGTATAGATTTTTAGTAAATACCCCGGGCGGTCTAGCCGAATTCCGAAAAGATTACAATATAACCGACGACGTCCACCTAACCTTAGCCGAAAAAGATGTCATACCTTGGGGAAACCAGGGCTTTGTACCTTTTACCCTTCTTTCAATAATAGAAACCGGGCTAAGATTTCCAGTCCAACCCCTTATTTGTGAATTCCTTAGGCAAACCAGACTATGCCCAACCCAGCTTTCCACCAACTCCTACCGTATAATAATGGGTATAGCCGAACTAAACCGCCAAGCAGGCATCAACCTCGGTCTAGCCGAAATCTTCCACCAGTATTCCATAGGTTCGAAGGAAGACGGTTGGGTGTACTATCTTAGAATACGCCGTCGACGTGAGAAAATAATAAAAAACATGCCGGATAAAGACTTGAATGACGACGATTTTTTCTGGGTGTCTGGGAACTTTGAGGATCATAGAGCCCGGATTCCCGGCCGAAGTATTAATTGGAAAAAAGGAACACCTGGTATAGTTACTTCGGTTTTCTCGCGTGCTTTACTATATTTCGGTTCTCTATTTATCAGCCGAACTAACAGTTGTCTTCTTTTGCAGATTCTGCCCACCTCCAGTCTCTATACAGTTACCCAGATCTAGCGACCTTACGCACCGTATTACGGTATCCAGAACGTAGTTGGGCCAAGCTGCTAAAGTTCGAACCGACCTACAGATACAGCGGCCGCCAAAAAGCGAGAGTGACCGACTTTCTGCTAGAGGAGGCCCCCGAAACGGACCCAAACTTGCCAGAAATTAGACTAATCCCACTGGCCGCTGAAGAAGAAATGGCCAAGAGAAACAGAGTCAGGGCCCTCTTGACCGAAACCAACAGACCCGAAGTACCGCCACCAAGCCAAACGCAACCTGCCGTTGTGGCCCTTCCTTCTCAACAGCCTTCTTCATCACGCCCATCCAAGCACGCCCGGTCTACCCCGACCGAGCAGCGTCTAGTGGACGAGCACGAAACCACGCCTCCACCGATTCCACAACCGGAACCTTCTGACCGGGCTGGCTCTTCCAGGTGGGCTCCGAAGCTGAAATTTCAGAACCGCCTTATTCAAGATACCGATTCGGTGGTTGCTGAGAAGGATCACTTGATGGCCTTCAATCTTGCCAAGAGTGTTTGCCTTCCAGCAAACATGGAACACCACCAGAATCTGACCGAGCTAAAGGCCATCCGATCGGCCACTAAATCCATGATCCTGGTATGATGCCCCTCGTCTCTAAAATTTTTTCTAAATTTCAGTTCGGTTTTGTCATTGATTTCTTTCCATTCATTTCAGTCTCTTCAGAAGAGCCAAATTGCCCATCAAAAGGTATTGGAGCTCAGGAAAACGACTAGGCAGGCCCTGGCAGAAGTTGAAGAAAAAATAACTAAGCTGAAGGAATCCCATCACAAAACGGCCGAGCTAGAGGTTGAGGTAGCTCCTCTAACCGGACTAGTTACCTCGGCTGAAGTTGAAAAACAGAAGGCGTTGATCGTAATGAAAGATAAGTACCTTCGTGAGCTAGTCAAGCTTGAAGGGAAAAAGGACGCCGAAATTGCCGAACTGAAGAAGAAGGTGGGAGATGCCAACGCCGAAGGTTTCAAGGAGGTGGAAGGCCTCTATATTCCATAATGTGAGGGAGCGAAAGACTTATTCTTCAAGTGCGGCTGGAGAAGTGCTGTGGAGCAGCTCGGCTGTGGGCCCGAAACCGAGGTCTATAATGCTCCTCAGTATTTCATTCCGGCCTCACTAGCGGAGTATGCTGCTTCTGTCTAACAACAATTTTTGCAAGGTTCAGATGATGAAGATGAAAAAAACGAACCAACTGTTACTCCGGTAGTCAATGAGCAAGGCAACGATCAATCAGCTCGGTTGGAGCCAACGGTTGAAAACCTGACTGTTGAGCCGCCGACTGACATAGTTGCTACTGAGACTGATTTTCCATCTGCAACCGGTGCTCAAGTTGATATTGACGCCGACCTTGAAGACCTTTTTAATTAATTTTAATTTTATTTTTACTTCGACTTGTAACCGGGCTTGGAGCCCTTCCCTTGTAACTGCTTTGAACTTGATCAATGAAAATCATCTTTTCTGTTTTGAACTCTTATTTCGATTGATCTGCATGTTTGCACTTGTAATGACTTTTCCATGATCTTTTCACTTCCAACTGTTATCTAGGTTTAAATTCCTGTTTGAGCTTGCTTTCTAATAGTAGTGTGGCTGAGATACTTTATTCTGGTTTTAGCTGAGTAATCTGACTGAGCTTACTAGCCAACCACTCTTTAGCCGATGTCCTTACTTCGGCTAAAGAGTAGTAAAAGTTGGTTTAATCTAGCCAACCACTTCTTTAGCCGATGTCCTTACTTCGGCTAAAGAGTACTAAGAGTTGGTTTAATCCAGCCAACCTCTAAGTTAGTTTTTCCAGCCAACTTAGAATAAAATGTTTGCAATGTACCTAACTTCACTAAAGCTAACTTTTACAGAGAACAACTTATGCTGAAAAGAATCGATTTGTTTTATTGAAAAAAAAAAAAAATTGTCAAATTAATATGTTGTCCTCTTAGTGATATTATTTTATCTTATTCATTTCATGCAACCCTGAGTAATATGTTGTCCATGACTTTGTGTAGTTTATATACCCGTGATGCAGTCACTTTGGTAGACTTAATAAAGAATCAAATTCATTATAGTTGCCTTTCTGACACCCCTCATCCCACTATGAGAAGCTCAAGTAACATGGCTTGTTTTGGTGTCACAGTGAGTAGTCGCATCGAACATGCACTTGCAAACCAAAATTACAATTTCATAAAGTTAGAAACGAAAGCGCAAAATGAACGAACGTGGTTGTCAGATAAAATAATAATTGTCGGTCGTCTTTTTCAAAATGCAATCCCTTTATATTCGAGCAGTGAGTTGTCAAATTAATCAGTAATGCAGTGACTGTTTGAAATAAATTCATCCCGCTATGAAAGCGTCAAGTTCAAATGGCCACAGTAATTTTTTTTTTTTTTTTCTGATGGTTGCTTTTTTAATTCACTAAGTAGTCACTTCGAATTGACAATTTCAATACAAATTGGTGTTTTCAAAAAATTATAAATTAAATCATAAAATGAAACAGATACTTTAATTTTCTTTGTTTTAAAGTAATACTGTTCATAAATAACTATGAAACAGAGTGCAGGTAAATACGCAATCTTACAACTCACTTCGACCTACAAAACTATCGTTGATTTTTTCACCAAAACAAGTTCACAACAAAACAAAACAAAATAGTTGCCTTTATGACGCCTATCATCCCACTACAAAACAAAATAATAAAATGGCCACCTGATATCTAAAGAAGACTGGCACTGCAGCCTATATTCTATCTTATTTTCACTTTACAAAACTTCACAGTCATCCCCTTTTCTTCTCTTTGTATTTTCTTCTTCTTTTTTTATTGGGTAAATTACACTTACCTCCCTTGAGGTTTTTAACAAATATAGAAATCTCTCCTATAATTTTAATAATTGCAGAAATCTCCCCTACGTTAACTAACAATATCAAGATTCTCTCATTTTTTGACTGTTGTTCACCCAACTAACTGAAGCTGCTGATGTCATCAAAAATAAATACTGAAATGCCCATAATACCCTCAAGTGTCTTGAAATGCCCATGAGCTAAGTTACATGAGATAAAACCCAATTTATTTTCTCTCTCTCTCACACAGCACTGTGAAACACACCCACAGCCAAAAAAATAAATAAATAAAACACAATGTATTATGTCCATATCAATACAACCACCACAGCCACTGACCACCTCCAATGATTTTTCCTATGAACTTTTCAGAACCAGCGAGTTTTTCAATGCTGATGAACTTTTTGATGCCGGTGCTGGGATAAAATTGAAAAAAAAAAATCTTCAAAACAATAATTTATTCTTCTCACTAAATAATTTCATTTAACATGTCCTTATTTCTAAAAGACATATTAAACCTTGGACTAAATAACATAGGCCCTCATAGGTGTAGACTTTTCACCAATTATCCTTTTTTTGTATATTAATTAAAACATTAAAACTAAATGGACGTAATTTTATATTTTTGTATATTAAAAATGGCTTCTATTTTTAGATATAATTTTTTTTATAGACTTTTATTCTTGACCCCTAAAGACGGAATATTGGCTTCATTCCTAATTACAGAGAAGCTCAATTCTCTTTCATAAATAAATAGTTTCTTTTTCATGATTGAACTTCCATTAATTAAGAACCTGTTCATAGTACCAGATGAACCTGTTCTGCAAGCTCGTAACCCAATTGACATGTGGATAGAAGAGATAATTGGGGGTCAGGGCCTACAGTGTCCAAACCAAGTGGTTGGTCCAATTAGGGAGCTCATACAGTCCAGTAAGAAGATGTAGAACATGTACCTCAGTCAAAAACTTCTGTTGCTTGGGGTTCTTCCAATACTGAGGGAAGTAAAGTTGAAATACAATCTCAAACCAGGCATGAGAATGAGTCACCCACTAATATCTGGAGTTCTAATAAAAATAGTGAGTCCAATGGTGGCAACGAGTGGGCTGTTCACAAAAATCAAAGTTTGGGGAACGACACAACGTCGAAGGCAAATGGCTGAGGGTCCAGTAGAGGAGGTTGGGGTTCTTCGAGTGAAGAGGGCCAGAGTAAAGTTGAATTACAGTCACAGATAAGATGGCAGAAAGATTCACCAGGCGATTCCTGGAAGAAGTCGAGTAAGAATGATGACCACAGTGGTGATGGGAAGAAAGGAATGAAGGGTTGGCAAGAAACAGAATTTGGGAGCTGGAGAAACAATCTCATTTGCAAGTGGTTGGTCTAGTTGGGGGGTTAATGCAGAAACATATGAGGTCTTTTCTTCAAGGGCGCAGAAAATAGAACATGTAGCTCAGTCAAGAGCTTCCCTTAACTGGGGCTTTTCAAATAGTGATGGTCTGGGTAAAAAATTTCAATCCCTTAACTGAGCCACTATTCAATTCCAGGAAGTCCAATAAAGATGACGACTATGGTAATGAAGGGGGGTTTGGGGGACTAATAAAGTTTAGACAGACGAAGTGGGCACAATAAAGCAATAAGAGTCGTCATTCAATTCCTAGAACTCAAGCACTGATGGGGGGGCTCATAACAACACAACATTTAGGGGCTGACAACACAATCTCAAACGCAAGTGGGTGGTCCACTGACACCGCAGTTATGTGAAGGAATGGGGTGCTTCACAAAAACTAAAATTTGGGGTTGAAAAAAAAAGATAATCACTTTCTCTAACCAATTCTTTCTCCTACCCCATAACCCTAGCCATCATATACACTTGTCCAAGTCATTCAATATTATTGTATTGTTTTTGTATAGTCCTCTATTGACGCAAAGTATATTAGTTAATAACTACGTATTCACCTTTTACGAGTAATTTAGTTATATTGTTTGACCCATTGTGACATCGTGATTTGAATATTTGAAGTATTTAGAAAAGCCTCAGAATAAGTAGGAATCAAAAATTGTAAAATTCTATTTTAGAATAAATAAATATAGCACATTTACATCCTTTGTACAAGTTTGATTTATAAAAACTATAACAAAAACTAAAAAAAAATAAAAATACTATACACTCCGTATCACACCCTCTAATGCCCTAACTTGCCCCCAGTTCCACAACCCTGACCGTAGACGTCCCTCCTCGGTCTTTTGCTATAGACTCTCTGAATATGTCGCTCCCCTAATCGCAAATACGGATCTTGTGGCACTCCCTCCCCTGTATGTGGCCCTCCAACGACTGTCTATGGACCTTGTGACTGTGACCCTCCCTCTCCTGCCTGTGTTGCCTCTGATCCTCCCTCCGGTACAACATCGGATACTGTTGTGAGCTGTAAAACTCCCTCATCTGGTGCAACTGTATCATGATCTGTAGCTGGACCTCTGCCTCTGCCTCTGCCCGCACCCCTACCTCGGCCGCGACATCCGCCACAACCATAACCTCGGTCTCTCCCTCTTGCTCTAGGGGGGGGGCTCAATATAGACCTTATCCTGAGTTTGGTAGATGTCAGTGAGAACTGCATCATGTGTAGTTATGGTCGCGGTCGAACTAATCCCCACAAAAATAGGTGTATGTAATGTGGAAATATGTGATGTAGATATATCAACTCCAACACTACACACACCTAAACTGTGTGGTGGTGGTAACTGGGTGGGTGAGGTAACAACCTAATGCATGTATCGGGGAGGTGTCCAATCAGGGTCTGCTACATAGGGCTTACGAGTATGTTGCGTAGGATGTACATGGAGGGAATCTGGAGATATGTATAGGGTAGCATGTGGTGGGGTCACTGATGTCGAAGGACCTAATGTGGCCGGCGCTGAAGTGGATGGCACTGACGTGGATGGTGTAGACACTCCATTTTTGACCAACCTTAAGACTCAGACATCATCGATTGAGCGCTTGATGATCGCGCATGTTTGTGCTCGTTTCGAGTTTCCAGAGTTTTCGGCTGAGTGCTTTGCCTCCGGGCCTCTGAACTCTTTGTGTTTTGGCTTGGTTTGTGGACCACGCCTTGTCGACCTTGCCTAGAGGGAGAGAGAGGTTTTTAGACCACTTTTTGTGGTCGTAGACCACTTTTCCCTCTTGTAGGCTAGTTGTCGGTTTTCGGAGCCTTCGGCCGCGCGCCTTGTCTCGGGACCTCTTATCGTTCTCCTCTTGGCTTGGTTTTCGGACCATGCTTTGTTGCCTTGGTCTAGAGGGACACTGAGGTCTTGTAGACCACTTTTTGTGGTCGTAGACCACTTTTGGTGCCCGTAGACTAGTTTTCGAGGCTTCCGGCCGCGCGCCTTGCCCCGCGAACTTTCGTCTTTCATCCTTTTTGGTTTGTTTTTGGCACAAACCTTGTTTTCCTTGCTTGGAGGGTGGAATAAGGGTTGTAGACCAGTTTCTCTCCCCGTAGACCACTTTTCTTCCCCGCCAGCTAGTTTTCTGGTCGGCCAGCTGGTCTTGGTGGTCTTTGGACCACCAAAAGTGGTCAACAGCCATGCCACCACCATGCTTTCTTTGTGCAGACCACCTCCCCCCCCTTGCCGACCACTTGGTCTCCTTGTAGACCACTTGTGCTGGTCGGCTGACCAGTGCAAGTAGTTGGCCGACCACTTCAATTGGTCGGCAGTTTTCCTACAGTTTCCTGCAGATATTTTCTTGCCAGCTGTGCCAGCTGTTGGGCACAGAAGGTATCCTTCATACACGTGTATGGAGGGATTGCTTGGAGCCTAAAGCTTGTTCAACAAGCTTGTTGCATGTTTTTCTATAAGAGGGAGCCTCCTCCCTCTTGTCTCAGGTTGAGAATTTTGCCTAGAAGCTATATATATATATATCATCTATCTCTATATTTCTCCTTTTGTCTCATATTTGTGCTTGAAAGTGTAGTTTCTTCACATTTTTGCACACAAACACCTACTCAAACACCATACTCTTGTTGCTAAGGCACATTGAAGCTGTTTTTGGTGTTTTTGGACTGCTTTTGATCCAAAAAAGTTGTTGGGGTTACAGCTTTGAAGTTGTTCTACAAGGGTGAGTTCCTAACCCCTTAAAGCTTTGTTTTTGTTTAAGTCTTTGGCCCTATTTTCATGCTGATTTAGGCCTAACTTTAAACTGCAAAAATCTTTGATTATAAGTGTTTAAAATGTTTGTTTAAGGCTTCTTTGGTGTTGAGGGTGGTCTACCCCTTCTTGTGCCTTGTTTGGCCTTGTTTTGTGCTATCCTTTTAAGCTATTGGGACCACCTCTTTTGGGCCTTCTCACCACTGAAACTCAGAGGAATTTTAGTGGTGGAAAGTGTATTTTGAGGTCCCAAATAGGAGGGGGTCATCCCCTCTCCTTGTATCTTGGATGCTTGCCTTATTGGTCTCATGTTTGAGCTTGGTTTTCTAGCATGTGTTGGCTTGTTTTCAACTTGTTTTTGGTGTCATTTTGACATGGCATACCTCTGTTTTAGCTTGGTTGAGTCACCCATTGCATGCTTTATACACTTGTAATGTAAATTTTGCATACTAGCCTTACATGCTTGTGTTTATAGCTCATCTTTCTAGCATGTTTTGGTCCGATCTCAGCAAGTTTTTGGTGTTATTTTAGCATTCCTTAACTCTGTCAATGGTTGGTTTGATAGCCTCTTGCATGCTCCTTACACTTATAGTGCAATTCCATTCACTAGCCTAACATGCATCATGCTTTTGACCATCATTCTAGCATGTTTTTGGCTCAACTCCAGAAGCTTTTGTTCATGTTTTACCATGCTTAAGCTCTATTTTATGTTGTTTTGGTCATGCATGCCTTGCTTTATGTAGTCGTAGTGCATTCTGGTTCACTAGCTTTGTGTTTCCAAGTCACTAGCATGCATTGCTTGGGCTATTTGCATGATTTGGCATCATTTGGTATATGATTTCAGTGCATGTAGTGTGGTCATGCCCTCACATCTTTCACTCATTCAATGCTTTGGAGGGTTGGTTCTTTATGCTTTAAAATGAGCCATTGTGTATGCCCTCTTGCCTAAGCTTTTGGGTTGCCATATCAGTGTGTTTTTGGTCTTGTTTTTCCATAATATAACTCTAATTTTTGTTGGTGAAGTCATCTCATGCTTGGTTTTGGTAGGTATAGTGTAATCTTCCTTATTGGCCTTACATACTTCATGCTTCATGCCCCTCATGCTAGCAGGTGTTAGCTCTAGTCCATACATGTTTTAGCATCATTTTGGCATGCTCTAGGACTGCTTTGGGTTGTCTTGGCCATATGGTTCATGTATTGCATAGTTGTAGTGCAATTGGCCTTGCTAGCCTTGAGTTTTGAGCACCATAGCATGCTTCATTTGTGACATGTACATGATTTGGCATCATTTAACATGATATTTCCGAGCATATAGCATTGCCATATTCTCACTTCTTTCACTCTTTGAGTGCCTTTAAGGGTTGTGCATTATTGCTTTGTTTGTGGATCAATGCGTATGCATGCCTAGACTTTTGAGCTCTCATCTCAGCATGTTTTGGTCTTTGTTTTGACCTATTTGAGCTCTGTCTATGGCTGGTTCAGTCATTTATGCCATGTATTGCATGCCTCTTGTGTAGTCCCTCTTGGTGGCCTTGTGCCTTAGGCCCTCTTGCATGCTATGCTTGTGTTGTTTGAATGGTTTGGCATCATTTCATACATGATTTTAGTGCATATAGTGTAGCTACACTCTCACATTTGTCACTTCTTCATCATGTTTGAGAGTTGTGCTCTTATGCTTAGTTGATGAGCCACTGCATGTGCATGTATTATCTTGCATTTCATGTCATCCTTTCATAGCATTTTGGCCACTGTTTTGGGCATGATTGAGGTCTGTCCATATTCAGTTTAAGTCCATTGAGCATGTTGTTTGAATGTTGTTGTTTGCATTGTGTTTGCATGCTTGTTGCATTGCATTATGTTTGCATGCTTGTTGTTTGCATTATGATTGGCATGCTTGAGTTGCATTGCATGTGTTTGGATTGGACGTCAATCTAAACACAAGAAACGAGGGACGTTTCATACTTGAAGTGATGAAACGTGCCTCATTTCTCGGTCATCGACCCTCTTGATCACGCATGATAGAGGTTAAGGCCCTTATGTGTTATTTGTGCATTCATTTACATTGAATTGTGCAATCTTGGCTTCTCGGCCACCGTGCATTGCGATGCTCGGTTGGTGGCCCGAGAGTCGAGAACCGCACTCCCTTGAGCTTAAGAAATGATAGGGAGAGTGGTTGTGCACACATACCTTACAAATACACTGCTGTGCCCCTTCTTGTTCTCTGTTGCAGCAAACTGGAGTTGGGCAGCATTTTCTGGTCGGCTGACCAGTAAAAGTGGCTGGCTGACTACTTTTTTCTGGTCTGCAGCAAATGTAAGTGGTCTATAGGTGGTCTATAACACCAATAAGTGGTCGGCAGCCTTCCTGGAGGTTCCCATTATGGAGTAGAAGCTATCTGGAGCTTTGTGCAGTGTCCTGAGATCAAATGCAAACAGAGGCAAGTTGGGGCATAGCGACGGATTTCCGAGCGAGGAACCAAATGCATGCATTGTTCAACTTTCCAAAGCAGAGTTGCGTAGTGTAGTTTAATGCTTATTTGTCTAGCTTGAATTTGTAACTTAATTAATTTGTTGATTAGTTAAGGTGTTGTAATAACTAGTTGTAGCTAGTCATTCATTTTGTTGTGTAATAACTAGTCTAATTAGCTTTATTAGATTAGTTAGCTAGCTTAGCTTAGATATAGCTTAGCTTATCATTCGGACCCTCCGTCGAGAGGGCGAATTTTGTAATAAGTGTGCGTGCGTGTGATGCATGTCTTCCAACCCCACGTCTTTCTCCCTTTTATTTACCAGCATTTGATGGTTAGTTTTAGGGCATGTTTCAATTAGCATACTTATGCTTCGCATGTTTGCATTCATTCATCTGTTTTGCATGTACTGGGCTCGGCGCATCATTCAAACTGCATTGTACTTCAAAACACTTTCTTGAATACGTGTTTAACAGCATGTTATCAAGTGTTGCATTCATATGCCATTCTAGATAGCCGAGCCTATTTTAGTCGCATTTTTGCATGTGTTGCATTAGGCATCTTAACATAGCTAGGATCATGCATCGATTACTAACTAGCTTCTTTTTTGGCTCGGAGTACACTGTGAGTGTTTACACTTTAGTATACTGCATGAGATGTGTATGTTGCCATGTCAGCATGCTTGCCATGAGGCTATGTGCTTAAGTGTTTAACTGCTTGAATGCCTGTGGATGAAGGCTTCATTGTTTGAATTAGAACAAGTCATCGAAATGTAAGTTTTAAGCCCACTTGAAGTGGCAAATCATGTTGTTTTCTAAGCCCACTTGAGGGTGGAAAAATCCACGGCTTAGCCTACTTGCGAGTAGCACCTTCAAACCATTTTCAAACAAACAAACATGAGATGTTTTGTTCCAATTTAGGCGATCTAGTCTATACTTGTATGCTGTGCGCATCACGTAGTAATGATAGATTAATAACCGGAATAAGAACGCATGTGTTTTCAAAAACAACATATCATGTTAGTAAAGGCCGATCCTTTGATCGGGCGGGCGAGCGGGGGTGCTCATTTCATGACCTTCCCCCCTCGTATCCAAGTTCCCGAGCCGAGGTAACTTTGGTAATGACGGACACGTGGCCTTAGGCACGAGTCAGGGTTTCCTAAATTTTCCAAAACAAAATATTTAGGTGGCGACTCTGAAATCTGACAAAGCAGTCCATGTTTGGCGCTTTTTGATTAAAATCGATTTTCCAAAACGATTTGCCGGATTTGGACTCTTTGGTGATTTATCAGTCTTACATTGCACTTCGTGAGACTAGATTCAGAACCGTGACAGAAGTCCGAACTGTAGTAGCTAGAACTACAATTCGCGCCCTCGCGCGCGGAGCGGAGTTCGGGGCAGTCTATAGTTTCTGGGCATTGATGTGTCTGGAGTAGTTGTTGTACTTTGTACACCGTAGTGGACAAAATGTACACGATCCCCCCCGATGTGCATGCTAGATCACCTCATATAATAAGTCTCGGATCTCTTCAACAGCCTGTAAGGCATGTTGTCCATCACGTCTCAATAGGGCGTTATCTGCCAAGTGATATGACCTCCCAGCTCGAACCACCTGAACAAAAATTCGGACGTATTAGGCTACAATTGATTGAAAGTAAATCAATTATAATCTTAATAATTATCTGACACATACTATGATACTCACCAATGCCTCAAGAGAAGGCCTAACTCCCTGATATCCGGACTCTGACAGGTGGCTCGGATTACCAACTAGTAGACGTGTATGTCGCCGATACCACAACATGAAAGGATCGGATGACGGGAGTACCTCATCGCTCTGATCAGCCTGTACGATTGTGTCCCGACGGGCATCCCATTTCTATATATACCGCATGTAAAACTGACTCCAGTCAATGCCAGCTCGGCCACACCTATCAGTCGAATACAACCGCCAGTCAGTGTCAAACCGGTTCGGTACGGACTGGATTCGACCAAACTGTCTGAGGACACAATTAGGGAGATGCCACTCAACCATGTCAAAACAAATAAGTGGCACTCTCACCATTCATATCTCTCGGCCTAGTCGGCAGTAGTCTGGCAGCATACTGAGAACCCCAGCATACGGCTACCATATAAACTACAACAACGACAAGTATATTAAAATTCACTCGTGAACTCAAAACATATACAATGAACAAGACATTCAATGCAATAAATTTCAAACCTTGCATTCGATTATCTGGTCGAACTGGTCTCTATAAACAACGACTACATAGGTTGATACGACCTCATGGCCGAAGTCAACCCTCCACCGGCTGTCTCGAGGTCCGGGTGGCAACTACTGCTCTCCTTGCCCCATGAGAAGCTCCCTAGGTGCAACCATTTGCCACCTAGATGGGGCAATGCGAATGAATCTCTCCCACGCCCAAATCTGCAATAGTTTGGACCCAATTACAATACTAATATATGTCATACAACATGAATTGACATGTACTAAAATTCTTACTAACCTGTAGCAATACAAGTGGTCCTCCGATCTCCTTCGCACCCACCTAAGCCGCTCGACACAGCATCCTATACAAGCATGCCAAAGCTGCGCCACCCCAGCTGTACTCGCCGATCTCGTCGGTGTCTCTCAGCAGTGGCAAGTACTTGAGCTTGATCAAGTTTTGTGACTTATTAAGAAGAAGTACCCCCCCAATAAGTCGCAGAATACATGCTCGGGCATGCTGCCATACCAACTTATCTGTCGCGTGCTCCGAAAGAGGACCAAAATGCTTGGCTAGCCACCTCACCCTCAGTTTACCTACCTTTAAGTCTGCAGGTGTAGGTGCTACTCCCAATAGCTCACCACATAGTGCTATCCACTGGTCCCTCGTAAATGCTGGGTCAATACCAGTAACTGCTCGGCCGTCAATCCGTAGACCATATAGGGCAGATACATCCTGCAATGTCACTATGGCCTCTCCTATCGGAAAATCGAATATATGAGTCTCCATGCGCCACCTCTCGGCCAGAGCTGTGATCAGTGAGTGGTCCAGTCTAATAGGACGGATACAGTACACACCATAGAATCCTGCGCATAATATATATTGAAGGACTCTATGGTCCAACAGATGCTCTCATAGGCCAGAATCTGCCTGGTGGCATGTCAACACTGCCTGTGCCTTCTCTTGCATAATAGAATGAATAGTTTAAATAATAGTATTATCACGTAAGATAGAGCAAAATGAAGGGTATTTTAATTGTAAGCGTAAAGTGCAACAAACATTGCATACCGGATGCGCCCATATATTGTCAGCCCGATGTGGATGAATGAGAAGTGGGACCTCCTCAGGTAGATGTGCCATGAAGCCTATACAAGTGAAATACTACATCATAACAATAAAACTCTCATTTAATCATAACAATAAAACTCTAATTATTCCATAAATTACGATTTTTAAAAGGAAAGTATGATCAGCTATTTCAAAATTTAAATTTATGTGATACTATATATGGAAGCAATTCACTAAATTTAATTATTTTTTATTTAAAAAAAGTCTATTGGTTAACTCTAATTTAACTATAACAATTAAACTCTAATTATTCCATAATTTACGACTTCTAAAAGAAAAATATGCTTAGTTATTTTAAAATTATAAATTTGTGAGCCACTAATATGGAAGCAATTCACTAAAATCTAATTATAATCATAAAAAAACTCTATTATTCTATAATTTATGATTTTAATATATATATATATATATATTTCTATTTGAAGATTTAAAATTATGTGTCATTAAATATGATAAACAATTCAACAGAATCTCAAAATTTATAAAAACCTTTCAAATGGTCACGTTATCTATCCTATAACTAATATAGAAATCTTTTTCAAAATTATTTTAGGACCTAAGTTACATAAGCTTAATAATGACCATGAACATAGTGCAGTAACATGTGGATAGTTTTCTTACATAAATATTTGCCAAAATTTTGAATGAGAATTTTTTTTTTAAAAAAAAAGGTTGATGATTAGATTTATAGCATATTTGACAAAATTTAATTATTGATTTTGTAATGATAAAAGTTTCAATAAAGTATAATTTTTTTAAATTACATAAATTTATTCATAAATTTTAAATGTGAAAAATGCTTGGAGTATTTGAAAATATTAAATTTATTCATAAATATTAAATTTTCAAATGGTAGAAGAACTATTTGATTAAGTATAGAATTTTTTAATACACATTTTCAATCAAATACACAATAAAAAACTTAGGCCTATGTGCTAGAGTTAAATTGTTTTACATGCATATTCAGTTTAATTTATTTGTTTAGTATATTAGTTGTAAAATTTTTTTAATATAAAACAATTAAAATATATAAAAAAATTAAAAATGATCTATTTAGAGTTTAAATTAAGAAAATGGCTTTAGGGTTTGTAAAATGTTCAATTGGTCTAACCTCTAAAACATTAGTAAATATAATTAATTAATAGTTTAACATGGGGTCATTTGCATTACAAGCTAAGAATTCACATGGATTGTCCAATTACAATATCACAATTAAAAAGGGCGACCATTTTACAATTTCACAATTCACGAAACTCAGGTAAGCATTACATAATCTTCATCGACCAAGCCCCACCGGACATGTCCGCCTATCATGACCTGTCTGCTGGCATTCACTGCAACGAGCGATCAAACGCCTATCTGATATATCCATCTTATTCAGAATACGAGACATAGATTTACGACCCCGTTTTACTTCTCGCAGACGAGATGCATTAGGCATTAAGGTCCACTGCGGATTATCCCAATAATCTTGATGCGGTATTGGGTTGAATTTAGTTTCCCAAACCCTCATGTATATAGGAGGCCTATATACTGGATCAACGTACTCGAATGGATTGTCACTGTATTCAGACATAATAGCGAGCATATGGGAACATGGATAGTGTCTTATCTTGTATTTGTCACAACTGCACGTGGGTTGATTCATGCGCACAATCTGTGTATTGCGACCTCGTCCATGGCGAAAAGATGTTTGCACCTCAAAGATGAGGCGGGGCTATCAAACATTATTGATACAAACTAATTGTCATGTTTATAGGTGTAATTAACTTCACAACATAATAAGCACAATTTAGTTTACATTACAACCTAACCTGTCATATGATATAAACTGGAAAGTATTTCCCCTTGCGATGCCCTCCTCGATAGTTTTTTGCATCTCTCTAGGGTATTGGAACTCATTTCGCGCATCTATTTCTGCTTGGGTTCCTATCTCGTCAAAATATTTTACGAGCCATCGAAATGTAAACTCAACCAAAACTTAGATAAGTAGGTTCATTGCACCTTTCAAGACACTGTTGAAGCTCTTTGCATCATTGCTAGTCAATACCCCCCACTGATATCCACCGTTATACGCAAGAGCCCACTCCACAGGATTCATCTTGCGGGCCCAATCGATGGCATCTTGGTTAATGGTCTGTATCTGTTCTAAGTAGCCATTACACTTTCGTCGTTGATGAGCACTCCCTACTTTCCATATAAGTTGTTTCAGCTCCTTATTTTTGAACTTTGTGTTGAAGTTACTACAAACATGTCGAAGGCAGTGCCGATGATATCCAACTAATTAGAGCGAGGGATTCAGCCAATGCCGCCTCACAGCAACTAAAATACTCTCAACTCGATCAGATATTAAAGTCACTCATTGTCGGTCTATGACAATATGTTCCCTGATATTTGAAATGAAGAACGACCAAGACTCCAAACTCTTCGTGTCGATAACAGCGAATGCAAGCGGTAATAATTTGCCATTGGCGGTGATGATCGTTGCTCCAAGCAACACACCAGTGTTTTTGTCGCATAAGAATGTACCAGCTATGGTTATAACATGCCTACAATATCTGAATCCATCGATAACGGGTTTGAAAGACCAGAAAACAAAGTAGAAGACGAGCATGATGGTTGTACCTTCGGTATATCTACGCTTCCATTTTACGATGGTGGCAGGATTAGATGTCTGTAATGCATATATGAATTTAGGCAACTACCTATACGATTCATTCCAATCCCCGAATACTATTCTAATTGCCTTTGACCTTGCATGCCACACCTTCTTGTATGATATACTGTAGTTCATGGTCTTTTTGATATCTTCGATGACATTCTTAATTGGCATATGAGGTTGCCATTCTGCATACGACAATCAAATATGAGTTAGATTATTTGGGTGTCAACACTATAAACAAACATATATATATATATATATATATTTATTTTTTATACTCACTGCAACTTGTCCCAAAAGATGAGAAGCAATGTAACTGGAGTCAATATTAATGTGGTCCCTGTTCATCCTTGGGTATAAACAATGGTGCAGACCCCTATGCTGCTTTATTTCAAAAAGACCATGTTTCTTGTTAAGAGATGAACGCAACCACCAACTGCAATCGTGCTTGCAAGTAGACACCTAAAGGTCTCGCTTGGAGGTTACGACCTTATACTCTCGATTATTTCTTGCGTGGTACAATTTCACAGCATGTACAAGTTGTTTCTTATCGACAAAAACCATCCCTTTGTCTAACTCTGCATTTTCAGCGTTCCAGATCTGGTTACGGGGAACGACATCATAGCTACTCATGTCAAAATCACCACCCATGTAAATGTTCTCATAGAAAGGGATTTCAAGTCTAGGTGGGATGCGGACATTTTCGGGGTCAACAGGGCCGTCGGCATCATCTTCTTCATCATCATCATCTAATCCGGCCAATAAATTTTCTTCATCAAACATTTCATTTTCATCATCGTCTAGGGCGACATCAGGACCATACATGTCATTGTCAACAATAGTGTCAACAAACCGTACATAGTTCACCGTTTCCACTATACTCCCATCAACTTCAACTGGAGTGGTATGATGGTTGCAGGTGGGCACATCTTCTGTGTTATTGTGTAATTCATAATCATATCCACCACACGAACTTGATTCCACACCATGGCCCTCAAATGTCTGTTGTGTGTAGACCACTGAATAACGTTGATCTGATGTATACATAGGAGACCGAAATGCTGTCGTGTCAATCCCCTGTGTAGGCAATGTAGTGAAGGGATAAGAATCCATCTGTCTCATATTCGGGACATTGCGTACAACCTCTTTATCAATGTACACTTCCAAACAATTTGGTGGTTGGAAACTTGTATCGATACTTAATATGGTGTTCAACGTCTTATCGTCATTGATCGGTAATGTCTTATATCTGCTGAAGTTCAATTGGACACTTTCGCCGTAACTTGCCACCTTGGACATGAACATCTTCCCCAAATTGTTAAGCGTGGTGCCAAGTTGCACCCCATATATCCCTTTCAGCTCAACATCATATGACACACCTTCATCAGGATCGCGAATTATGTTTCCCCCCCCCCTCCAGTAGAAGATAATTGGAACGCTCTCCATACATTCGCTTCAATGAAACAAAAAAACTTAAAATATCAACAATATACTTATATTGGATTTTACTTCTAAAAGAATTATATAGATTTTAACTCATTCAATTACAATTACTTGTGAGTCAAGAATTTTATTTAAGTAATCATTAATTGTAATCCAACAATAATACAAGCAAACCTAAATAATTAACAAAAGAATAATTTTTTAAGTAATCATTGTTGATGTCCTAAATAATTAATTAATGAGTTAATACAAGAGTTAATACAATTAATATTGTTAATTAATGATTAATTTTTTAATTGACTCATTAGATAATATTGTTCTTAATATTGTTAACTTATTAAATGAGTTAAAAATTAATGAGTTAATATTAATAAAATTAACAATAATATTAATGAGTTAATATTATTTCATATTGTTACTTAGCTCATTAAATAATATTGTTAATGAACAATATTAACTCATTATTCTTACGCGTGTTTTGGGTTTACTGAAATGGGTCAATTTGATCTTACTTCTTTTTGTGTGTTTAGATGTTTGTGAGTGTGGTTTTTGGTCTTTTTATTTTTTGGCTTACTCTTCAAATCAAATGCACTGATTTTATTACAATAACATTGGATTGATTAGTTTGTGTGATTAATACTTTGTTATTGCAATATAAGTGTGATGTGTGTGTCTAAATTATATATACATAAGTGTGTTTCAGGTTTAGTGAAAGTGAAATTATATATACAGGTTGTTACATTTTATTAATTTGATTTTTGTTTTCTACATAATGTTTGGTTTATGGAATTTTTAGATTTCATTTCACTGATTCGCCAATCTTCCTGGTGACTAACAAGTTTGTTTGTGCAATTTTCAGAATTTATGTATCAATTTCTCAAAAAATTAATTTAGATTACATGTGATAACATATCAAATGTTAATGTCATTTGATTTGTTCATCCATTTTGTGCATGTCTTAATAAATAATAATGATTACTTAAAAAGAATTTTTTAAGTAAACCTAAATAATTAATGAGTTAATACAAGAGTTGATGTCCTGTAGCACCCCCAAAAAAATAATTTAAATACAAGTAAACCTATGAAATTTACGGTTCAACCACTTAAACAACACATACAATAAAATTAATAAGCCTAATTATTTCCAAACTTTCAAAGTTAACAAAAGGAAAAATCAAATGCTACTTATGGGCTAAGACAATGTATGTCCGTAATTAAGGGATTTGATCTCTTAATTTATGTTCATTTGTGAGTTAAGAGAAACTTTGGTATTTGCTGTGACAATACCCCAAAAAATGGCACTTGAATCTCTTTGGGCCTTTGTTATAATCAAGCAAAATATTAGAGTATAAAATATTGGAAGAAATGATGATGTTTTTATAGGGGCTTAGTTTGGGAAAACCCCCCAGAAACTTCCCATCTCTTTGATTAAAAGAAACCTCATTTCATTATCTGGGTTTCAATCTCCTAGCTTAATTTGTGTCTCCAATGCCCCCTTTCTTTGTAGGGTTTTGGGTTTATTTTTCATCCATGTTTAAGCTTTTTTTTACGTGTTGAGCCTGGAAGGCAAGAGGCTTGTGGTGGAAGGGTATTTTTGGTCATTAAGGGGGAGCTTCTATTTTTACACATTATTTTCATTCTATGCAGATATTTAATGAAAAATATTTTTATACAATTTTAATTTTAAGCAAAATTATTAATATAAGTATTAGGGTGCACATTTCATTTGAGATTCATATTTTCTTAGTATATATCTTTTAAAGAAAAAAAAAAATCTCAATACACATCTATTATAAGAAAAACACTAAACCTTACTTCTATTGTTACCTTCAAAAATATTTTTTTCTTACTCATCCCATTGTCATATTCCAAATATTATGATTTTTTCAATCCATTATCACCCTACTTTTGTTTACATTGTCACCTTACAAAGGTGCTCATATTTTCCAATTTATTATCAAATCCTCTCATTACCTTAGATTGGGTTCTTCCTCATTTAAATCTCACCATCATCATTTAGTTGTTATGAAAGATTTGCATGATGAAAGTATAATATATAAATAATTTAGAAAAGTTCTATAATACATCTCAAAAAAATGGGGTACCACTAGATTGAATTCATATTCCTTTGGAAAAAATTGATTATCACTTTGGCAAAAGCTATATACCACTGGATTGAATTCACAGAACCCTAGCCCTAACCCTCTCAAAACCCCAATTTGAATTCACAGAACCCTAGCCCTAACCCACATTGGTATCTTCCAAACTTCCTCTCTCACTATTCTACCCACATTCACATTTTCACAAACAAAATCAACATAAATAAAATTCAAATTGAGAGAGAGAGAGAGAGAGAGAGAGAGAGAGAGAGAGAGAGAGAGAGAAGCTCAGAGAGAGGGAGGAAGGTGCAGCGAGCGACAGAGAGAGTGAGAGTCACTGTGAGCAACCCAGAGACAGAGACAGAGAGCAGAGAGCGACAGAGAGAGAGAGAGTGACTGTGAGCGACCCAGAGAGAGAGAGAGAGCCGAGAGCGACAAAGAGAGGGAGGAAGGTTGTCTCTGGTTGGGGTTTTGGAAAAAAAGAAAGAGAGGAGGGAGAGAGCGTGGTTGTAAATGAGGGAGGGTGGGCCATTTCATAACGGGTTTTTGTTAAAAGCGTGTTTCCAAATCACGCGATCATTACCTGAAAGCGCTAATAGTAACAGTGCTTTCTTAAGTAAAGGCGTGTTTTCTAACCACGCTTTCATAATTCCACTGCCTGGGCCAGAAACATGCTGAAAGCGCTAATAGTAACAGTGCTTTCTTAAGTAAAGGCGTGTTTTCAAACCACGCTTTCATAATTCCACTGCTTGGGCCAGAAACATGTTGAAAGCGTGTTTTCAGCTTAGTTTGGAAAATTCGACCAAACTAGGCTTAGTTTGGGAAATAAATTAGTATAGGGGCTTAGTTTGGGAAAAGCCCCAAAATAGTTGTGTTTGGAAAGATAGTTGGATTTTTTTTATAGTTGAATGTGATATTTGTGAGAGAAAAAGTGAAATAATTATGAAATAGATGTAACATTTTATTTTATTAGTTATTTTAGTCTATTTTAGCCCAAAAAGCCAAAATAGCTTCTTCCTAATGTGATGGAAGGAGAAAAGAAAATGGATGATCTATTTACACACCACTAATACTCTCAGTACACATCATTATTTAGAACATATACAAAATAATTTTTAGAGTTTAAAAATGAGTGGTATTATTAGTACCCTATGAATTATTTTGGACTCCCCATTTCTTTGGACCTCTTATTTATAAATTTTGAAACTATTCAAATTTCTTTTCTCCCCCTAAATAATACCAAAATTATCCTTAAACATTTTACCCATTGAATGTACACCCCCCCACACCTCCATAAAAAACTCCTCTTCCAAAAAATCCTAGCAAAACCCACTAAGAAGAATACGAGTCTCATCCTTTTCAAAACCTATGAAGAAGAAGAATATAGCGATTCCAATTTTAACCTGACCCTTCTGTATCTTGGATTAGAGTTTTGGGGTTTCGTATTGTTGTTCGTGTCTTTTTCCCCTCATATTTCCTTGAGTTTGGCTATTGGATTGCAATGGTTGTGTTTGGAACAGATTAGTTGCTTGGTTCTCAAACTTTTGTTGCCCAGAATTTTACTCCTCCACTCGAGCGACACTTCTTGAGCTTGAGCGAGCTTTGTGAGCTCTCAGTACTTTTGCAGGTCTGTAAAACTACTGAGAGAGTGTATTCTACGCTCGAGCGGTGCTTTTTATGCTCTAGCGATCTTAGCTCGAGCAGCCTTTCTTGCGCTCGAGCCTTGGTCTGTTGTCTGCAAAACTACTGGGAGTATGCATTCTGCGCTCGAGCGTCACTTCTTGCGCTCGAGCGGAACAACTTATTGTGTCTGATGCTCGAGCGGACTGTGCGTATATTAGTTCGTAAATGTCACTTTTTACATTGTTTTTTCACCTCTTTCTCTCTTTAAACATTTCAAAAACCCTTGATCTAGAGTTTCTCTCTCTAAAACTCATCTTCTCTCTTCTAAAACACCTAGATTTGTTAGGTTCTTGACCCTAGTGTCTTTGGGAAAAAGGTAGAGTGTCTCAAGAGCTCTATTTTGGTCCGAACAAAACTTGGTTTCAGCATCTTTGAAGTTCCTCCATTTGTTTCCTTGATCTCTAGCTTCAAGGTAGGAATTTTCTACACTCTTCTATGAGTTTTAACTTAGTTATTTGTTGATGTGTAAAGAATATTGGAACTTTGGGATGATTTTGAACAAACCTAGGGTTTTGGTTTAAAATCAAAAAAGGGTTTTCAAATGTATGTATTAAAAATGGTTATGGGAGCAAATATGAGGTTGTATTGTGATAAATTTGTTGATTTTGATACCCGGGGTGGATTTTGAAAGAAAATTGAGTTTTGCCCTAAAATGTCTCAAATAGTTATTTTGTATAAATAAGTAAAATTGGTTTTGGGAATATGAAATTGGATGACTGTTTATATAAATGATGGAGTTGGATATGTGTTACTTCTTACCTATAGAAATTTGAATAATTTATTTGTCATGGAGATTGTATATCTGTTTAGAAATATCTATTTTGGGCTATTGGTGGAGGATAGCTATGATTGTTATAGAAATTGCATGAGGATTAGGTGAATTGAAACTAATCACTTATCCGTTGTCATTGAATATGACTATGCCTTTGATACATTGTAAATGTATGACGTTTGGGAGAAGAAATGGGATGTACTCCATGTTTGGGAGAAGAAAGGGGATGGACTCCATTGAATTAAGTTGGCCTATGTGTCTAGGGTGAAAGTCTCAAAAATCGCGCGTGTACATGGGTGCCGATTTTCGCGGACGAAATATCTGTAAAATGGAAGTATTTGTATAATGATTGTATCGGTTATAGACCCACTGAGTTGTACCCTGAGTTTGGTTGTCTGAATGAAATGGTAAATGTCTTACGAATTGAGATAAAATGAATTAAGATATAAAGCTCGATATGGCATGGTTTTGTGAAAAGGTTATAAATGATTTTATCATGGGCATTGGATATGCTTATCATACTTATATCTTTGTTAAGATTCATACATTGTGTTAGATTGTTTCTACTGGGTTTTGGCTTACCCTATTTGGGAAAAATCATTTTTAGGTGTTGGTGATATGCCTCCGCCAAGGTAGTAGCTTGGATGGATTTGGAGCAAGAGCTTCTCTTTTGTTATATTTAATTTGTATAGCCAAGGGCTTTAATTGTGTTGAGTTAGACTCATTTTGTTATAACCAAGCAGTGACTTGGAAAGATATAAGCTTTTAGGGCATATGAATATCTGTTTAGCCTTCGTCCCTTTTATTACGTGTAACACATACTGTAGATTCAGGATGAGCTATTTATGAATGTATATCGCATGTGTCACCTTTTGTTTATTAACTCTGATTAATAGAAGCTTATCGTTTCATTTATGTTACCTTGTATTAGTTGTCTTGGGTTAGATCATTATATAATTATTTCAGGGCGTTACAAAGAAGAAGAAGAAGAAGAAGAAGAAGAATCTTGTCTATGTTCATATAAGCTACAACATGGTATAGCTTTTTGACTAACTACTACAGAGAGAGAGAGAGAGAGAGAGAGAGAGAGAGAGAGAGAGAGAGAGAGAGATAGATATCTTTATTTTTTTGTTTTTAATCTCATTTGGGCTATCTGATATGCTGACTTGTTGATCAACAGCTTAACATGGTATAGCCTTTTGATGAGCTTTCGTTTTTACCATAACATATCCTTCATTTCTTCTCTCTATCTCTATCTTCAAACTATGGTAGTGTGGGTGGGTGTGTGTGTATGTGGTGAGAATTGAGGGAAAGCCATAAACAAAACACATTTGTAGTGTACCCAAAAATGGCGAGTTTCCTTCATGTTTGGACCTGTATTCCCGAACAAATAAGTTATGTTCGTAAATGTGTTCCCGAACAAATAAATAATGTTCGAGCCTGTATTCCCAAACTTGAAAAAAGAAAATTTCTGAGAGTGTTAAGAATTTTAACTGTTAACTCGCCATCATCCTGAAATAAATAACAATACAAATTAAATTTCAAAATGTGATCAGTAAAATAGGTCAAAACCTATGAATAATGTTCGGTTACCTGTTTCTGAACAAATAAACAATGTTTGGGCTTATGTTCCCGAATTTCGGTCATTTGTTCGGGAGTTCAGTTTGAAAAAATAGCGAACATATTTTATTATTTTTATCATTTTTTTCAAGAAACTTATCCTTACAATGCCAATTTCTTCTGAGCTAAGAACAACATCAAAGCTATGAACCTCCTCTAAGTTTTTATTGTGGTACTCCTCTCGTCTTATGGAGTTGTGATTGCTAGAAAAACTTCCAGTTATTGTCATTGCCGGAGAAGTGTAGTTAATCAAATAGTTGCCACCGTTATCGCCGTAATATTGCCTCCAAAGGGTTTTCAAGGTTTTAAAGGTGGGATATGGGGAAGATTGGGTGGTGATGGAAGTGAGTGCTCTCATAAACCCTGATTTATGATGTAGTGGGTGTGTAGGTTTAATTGTGAGATAGAGTGTCCCAAAATTAATGATGTCCTTCGCAGTAATTTTATTTGAGGTTATTATTGTAATAAAGAAAAGCTAAAAATTGAGGGGTCCAAAATAATTTATGGGGTGCTAATAGCAGTACTCTTAAAAATATCTTATTTCAAACCTTGACTTTCCATTACTAACCCTACATTAACACAACACTAATTATTTGAATACACACCATTACACACACCAAAAACTCTTCATCTTCACCACTACACACAACAAAAACCCCATAATTTTCAGAACAGAGACCATTTTTGTTGGTCTTGATCTCCATCCCTGGTGGAGGTTCATTCGGCTTCCATCTTCGATGCTGTTGGCCTCCATAATTTATGTTGAACTTTCGTCGTGTCTCATCTCATCATCTTGTTGTTTCATATTGTCGGCGGAGTATTTCATTCGGTCTCCATCTTTGCTGGTATTGATCTTTATTGTTATTGTTGAAATCTTATCTTTCGTTGTCGTTTTAGATTGTCATTCTCATCCTTGGTACATTGGGTGGGTATAAATTGTCATTTACACTTTCCATTCCCACAATCAATTTCAACATTGGGACGTTGGGTGGCTATAAAATTTTGTAAAAAATTTAACAAATCCATCAAATTAGTCATGTTCAAGAATATAGAGTTGAACAAACTTAATGGGTTTAAAAATTTAAATCTAAACAACAAATAAAAGTTTAATTTATTTTAATCGAACTAACTTAAAATGTTCAATTTTTTATCTATGAATATTTAATATTTGGTCAATCTTAATAAATAATCAAACAATGTGTAAAAGTTTAACTGTGGTTATCCGAACACAACAAACAAACTTATCCGAACACAACAAACAAACTCATCTTCCCAACATACGAATCAGATAAATAAAAAATAAAAAAGCTAAGTCATAAACTAACCTTTTCAATGTTCAAATCAACATTTTCAATATTTATATAGGAACCAATCATCTTAGTGTCATCCATGGTACGCAAATCTTCAAAATTAATTGATTTCAATGTTCTTAAACCCTAAATTTTCAAATTTGCTTTGAGTTTAAAAAATAAGTATAATGGAGAAGATAATGAAGTGAGCTAATTGTATGTGAAGAGTATTTTGTATTTTTAAATATGAAATTTTTGAATGGATAGAATACACCCCATGTTATCTTTAATGGTCATTTCATTGAAATATATTATTAAAATATAAATTTAATCTATTATGGTGTGTATTGAGAGAATATTAGGGCATCTCCAACGGTTTATCAGAATTTTCATTAAATATGAGTAAAAAACAAAAAAAAACGAATTCCTCTATTTAATATCGCCTGCTCCAACAGAAGAATTTGACTTTTCATTAAACCACTGGTCGACTGGGCAGATGACCGGCCAGTCGACCAGTCATTGTAAAAAAATGAAAAACCTGGTTGTGAAACAATTGGTTGTTGTTGGTAGCTTTGGTGATGCCCAGTACCACTACCTCTTCCTAATCTATACCCATTAACACCTGGTTCTGAAACATGTTTCTTGCTGATACAACCACCTATTTTTGCAACCTATCTCTTCAACAAAACCCAGATCAAAAAAGAGGATATACACAGATGATTTTCTTGTAGAAGGCCAAACTGAAGTTATACCCAATAAATACACTCTTCACATTTTCCCAATTCTCCCTGAAAATCCATTGCCGACCCTCCGAAGCTCCGTCCACCACCAATTTTCTTTTTCTCTATCGTTCGCTTCAAATTGACGTCTTCATATATAGTCCCAGTAGCACTTAAATTTTCACTTACTGTAAGCAAAAACACCATTTTTGTAGATCAGTTTCACTTCTCCAACTGTTTTTGGGAAGCATTTTGTTGGTGTTGTACTTCTTAATTGCATCATAGATAAAAGGTTTGTGTTCTGTTTAGAATTTTACGTTTAGTTGGATTGATTGACAAGATAAATAATAGAATTTCGCACTGTTCGGTTACTGAGAAATCAAAAGGAAAATTAAAAGAAATCATAAATTTTAAGTCTTGACAATTTTTTATTTTACTTCTACTAATTTTCAAAATTGATTACTATGAGTTTTGAATGAAGAGCTCAACTTAGTTGCGTTGGAAATGATTGAATTTGTGTCTTATTTTGTTTTGGGACTGTGAAGGTTGTGACTTGGTGTTTGTCACGGCTCTGAAGAGCAGGGACCATGGCTTAGGATTCGCGAATTTTGTTAAAGAGGTGGTTGACTAGGGGTCAATCTTTCAGTGTAAAATTTTTATAAAATTTTGCTTGAGGTGGTTATTCCAGAGGGTGCCCGGTCAGTCGTTTGGTGGGTCCACACTCTATACACAGTAAATTATTAGTTTGGTGAAAATTTTAGGGCACAAAAAGTACCTTATTTTCACCAAATTTGAATTTGATGATAGATTTGATGAACGGTTGGAGATGGCCTTAATGGTGTCGGTGTGTAAATAAAATCACTCAAAAAAAAAAAAAAAAACTAAATCAAAGTAAAATTTTTAGATATATATATATATATATATTTGATAGATATAGATTAATAAATTATTTTATATTTTAAATCAATCATTTAGTCTTCATTTAGGATATGAGTTGACTTTTTAATTTTTTAACTATCTTAGTGTGGGGTTAAAAAAGTTTCGTTTGAGATGGGTTTTTTTTAAATTTTTTTTTAACTTTTATGAAAGAAAAAATAAAATAATTAACCTTTTTACCTATTTTATTTATTTTTAGTTAAAATAGACAAAAAAAAAAAAAAAAAAAAAAAAAAAAAAAAAAAAAAAAAAAAAAAGAAGGAGAGAGAGAGAAAAAAAAAAAGGGCTCATACCAAACATAGCCTTAATTTTATCTTTAAATTTGATAAGAAATTTGTTCAAGCCGGTATGTTTTCTCCATACTCCGGAGGTGACTGTAATTTACCATCTCTCTCTCTCTCTCTTCCGTACAACAATGGCGGCAACACGTAGCCGCCTTCTCCTCCTCCGACGATTCCAAACCCTTCGATCCCTCTCCACCAACTCCGCCGCGGAGGCGAAGATGCCGCAGTTGCAAAGAGAGATTGAGATCGACATCGAGCACGAGGAGAGAGTGAAGCCTGCGAGAAAAGAATATGAGGAAATACGGAGATGGTGTAAGGAGAACAATGCCATGATAAACGCCATTCAGAAGGCTGCGGTCAAGGTCATCGCCGATCGCCCCAGATGGAATTTGCCAAAGGACCCCAAAGAGAGGGCGGCTAAGGTGAAGCAGTGGATGGTAGCGATTGACGAGTCTTCGATGACAATGGAGCAGAAATTGAATGACAAAATCGAGTTGGAGATACTGCAGACGCAGAGGAAGGACGATGCCAAGCTGGAGCAGCTGATGAGAGAGATCGATGAGTCTAATAACTGGCTTTTAAGGAGATGGGCTCGGAAAAGGGATTTGCTGCATAAGCTAGAAGACGAGGACGAGAAGGAGGCCCAACCTCAGCTTGCTGACCAAACCCTAGTATGTCATTGTTCATTTTTTGGTTCATTACATTACATTTTTAATCCCCAAACCAAACTGTGTTGGTGAATCTCTAGAAAATGTACACCATGAAAACACACCGCATGCATAACTTGTTGCTATGAATTGTGTTCTTAATCTAACACAAGGAAAGGAAGGAATATTTAACCAAAGCTTTCTAAAACCTTCCTGCAGGTCATCTTGAAATCAATAGGGCTTTAAACAAGTTCACCCTAGGGTTGCTCAACCTTGGCTTTAAAAGATTACCAGATCTAAAATTGGAGATTGAATGTGGACTTGTATTCTATACTCTGTTTCGTTTTGAGTTTCTTAAAACAATTTTTGAAATTTTTGCTTTTTGTGTTTTGTTGTCTATAGTGAACTTTTTTTTTTGTATTTCAGTTGATTTTTATTTTTTGTTTTTTAGATGCATATAATCTAAATGTACTTAAACAGTAAAATATTTGTAAAGAAATCTTTAAAAAAATTCAATAAATACAAAAAATAATAAAATGTATAGATTTTTGAGAAAATTAGTTATAAATTCATATTCCCACCCCTATAAGTTATTAAGGACAATAGTGAAACTATTGGGCCATAAGGACATTTGTTAGAAATTTGTTGGTCAAAAGGACATTACCACCCATGTGTTGAAATTTTTATTTTTAACCTAAATGTTGAAATCTTTTTTTATCTATTTAATTTTTGAATCTATCTATTCAAATTTGTATTTATCTGTTGAAATTAACCAAGCTTATTTTTTTCTATCTATTCAATTTTTTGTTCTATCTGTTCCAATTCTCATACACACACACAAATATATAGACAGAGGTCTATTTGTCAAAGTCTTTTTTTGAACCACTCTTTCTCTCTGTGTGTGTGTGTGTCTCTCTCTCTTTATTTCTCTCTCTATCTTTCAGCATTTACACCCTTTCTCTTTATCTCTCATCTTTCCCATTACCCACCACCGTGCCTTCTCGCCACCACAATCGCTGCCTCTGCCTCCGCCTCCGCCGCCGCCGCTGCACCACCCCTTCCTCCTTTCCATCTCTGATAGTGTCTCTGCTGCCTTCTCCATCCTCATCTTCGCCGCACCGTTGTTTTCCGATTCCAAAGCCCCTCACCGCTTCTTCTACTCTGCTTTGCCATCATCGACGATTCGATGGTAGCTCGGTTGCCACCATCACCGTTGTGATCTCTCTCACCGACCTTGATAAGTGCTACCAGATCCAAGCAAAGGGAGAGAGAGAGAGAGAGAGCAGCAACAAGGAGATCATCATCACCATCATCTGCTATGGAGAGAACCAACTTCTATGGGGTTTCATCTGCTAATACCTTTGGTTTCAGCTTAGATCCAAACCACATTGCGAGTTCAATGTCGGCTTCTTCATCCTCGCCGCACCGTCGTCGCTTTCCTCTGATCGGGCTCAATCCGAACTTCTGGCGTCATCGTCGTTAACTCCAGTCTCCATCTCTCCATCTGAAAACTTCCATGGTCGATGAAGAAGACAATCGATGGGGCTTAATTCTCTACTCATATCTACTTATGGGTTTTAGAGAGAAAAGTGGGTTTGTTTATGGAGAGAGAGAGAGAGAGGGAGAGGAGCTTGTAGTGAACCACGCCCGCCATTGTTAACTAATGTCTGAGAGAGGAGACGAAGAAGAGTCGTAGGAGTGAGAGAGAAAGAGAGACAAATACAGAGAGAACGAGAGAAGTGGGATTGTGAGAAGCGATTAGTTTTTATATTATAGATATCGGAAGTGTCCTTATGGACTTAATAGTTTCGCGCATGGACTTTTAGACGAATGAAATCCAAATTTGGACCTGTAACCTGAGCACCGTAGATTTTTTGTATCTTTTTTTTTTTTTTTTTTGTGTTTAGTGAATTTTTAAATGGTTTTTTTGATAAATTTTGTACTTTTTAAATGTATTTATATTAATTGAATCCAAAAAGTAAAAAAACAATTAATTAAAATATCAAAAAATACTAAAAATAAAAAAAATACGGATTGAAAATTTGAAAACTGTTTTTGAAAACTCTTAAACCAAATAGATTGATAGGTGGTTATGTTTTTTCTTTTTTCTTTTTTTTTTGTTTTTTGGTTCCTTTTATTTTTTTATACTAGGGCCATTCTCTTTATGCAATTTTTAATGACTCATTATTGTTAGTGCTAGGAATAGTTTGTAAGAAGTGTCATGAAGGAGCTTCCCCGACATGAAGAGAGTTTTCGACAAGGTGTGAACCAAGAAAAACCAAGCAAAGGATTGAAAACTAAAAAGCCAAAGTTTAAGGCTTGTTTGGGAATTGGCTATATTAGTTGGCTCTTTGATTTTTCATGAAAAATGTGCAGAAAAGTAAAGAGAGTGATGTGATAACTTATAGTGTTTTTTTGGCTATGTTAGCCACTCCCCAAACAAGGCCCAAGTCTCGACCACGTCAAGATCCTAAGAGTAGGTGAAATTTTCTTCTCATAGTTTGGTAGATCAATTTTAAAGTTGTGGTTGATCATAGTGGAAGTTTTGAGAGATTTATCCAAAAAAAATAGTGGAAGTTTTGAGATGCCCATTGCAGCTTGGTCGACCAACTTGGTCATCATGACCAACCAAAGCTATGGTCAACCAACTTGGTAAAATTTAAAAAAACTAGCCGTTATTAGCCGTTACAAAGGCTCGGCTATTTGTGCCAAATGCCCGCATTTGGTATTCTTTGATGATAAAAAGCTGTGTGAGTGCCTTAGCAACTCCTATACATTCTATGTGGTTGTTTGGAAACACTTATCTTCAGCTTAAGAAAAGATGGTTAAATTTGTTTTCCTCAAACATGGGGTTAAACAACCTAGTTTTTAAAGCTTATTTTGAGCTGAAAATTTAAAAAGAATTTCCAAAACCCAGTACAACTGCCTAAGCATATAATTCAAATTTTAAACTAAATAAGTAGCAAATATGTATTTTCAAAAGTCAGATTTCCAAGAGTTCTCTAACCTTGTGTGAGTGGGTGTATGCTTGACGGTCCTCAACACAAGTGTTGAAGAACTTACTTCTTAGAGCCTTCAAGTTCTCACATTGTGGAAGGTGATGTTTCTCGTCCTAGTGTCATGCTAGTTTGCATACACTATTTGCCATCACATGCTTATATTTTGGTCTCACATACACCGTTGGAACTCTAGGTGAGCATCCCAAGTTTAAGTGTTAAGAACTTGTGTTTTCGTTAAGAATTTGCTTAAAGAATTTGCATTTTAGCTTGGATCACAATGAGCGACACAAAACAAATCGAACATTGAAACTAAATTTACTGAAATTGTCAATTAGTTGAAATCAATATAGACCATTCTCTTAGACTTACTACTTGTGGTAACTTGTAAGAAAGCAATATAAAAATTTGATCAAATTTATTTATCAAAAAAAAGAAAAAAAAAAAAAAAAAGTCCATTACATGCAATACATTTATCAAAAACAACATAAAAATAAAACTTGAGCAAATTTATAAAGATTGTGGACTTGGGATATTTACAACATAAAAGATATAAAAAAATAAAAAATAATAGTAGTCCTATTCACCCCGTCCTATGAAGTACGGACACTTCTAAGAAGGTAACGTGTCGTGTCCGATATCGACACAACATGACACTCTTCGGATACTTCCCAACACTTTTAGACACACATGAAACAAATTATAAGTGAATAAAATAATTTAGAATTCAATGATAAAACAAAAACAAATATGTAATTTTAAACTTCTTCTCCTCCTTTAGTCTTGAATTTTTTTTTGTTTGACTTAAATATTCACATATATAGCATATAATAATTACTTGTTCTTATGTATGACATATAATAAATATATAAAATTATATCTTTTGCACATGTCCCCCATGCATCATGTTCAACATTTTTTAAAAATTTACTTGTCAGCGTGTTCATATCCATGATTCTTAGCCCCCCTCTAAGACATTTTAATTTACTATCAATGCAGACACTCTCTTAATGGGCAACACCAGAGAGTGAGATACCTAGCCTATATGATATACATTTCATGACCATAGACTCATCATCTAATGATGAAGAATTTGAGGATCAACCCTTTCTGACAATGGTGCTGATAACCACTCACTACAGCATGTCCCAAACCTCCTCTACTCACTTGTTCAGGAATGGAGTCACTTTCGTACCACCTGCTGATTTCAACACTTGTTTAGGTCTAAAAATTATACACACAAAACTCTAAAATTATATTTCCAACTGCCAACAAACTACTCGTACAAGTCGTGGAATAACAAAGTGCACTAGACTTATCACAAGGCACAAAAGACATTGTTTTACTATACAGGACATCATTTTCTCACCTTGAATTACTTGCATGTTAAACTCTCACCACGCAACATCACTCATGTATTTCAATCTTTACTCGCGTGTTAAACTCTCACCAAGTGACATCACTCACTCATTTCAATCTCTACAGTACACCATTCACAACACACTACTACACTAGACTTCCGAATCCTTTTGTACCACATTTGGTGGGTGATTATCACCACACCCTTGGTTAGATCAAGTTTAGCTGAAGAATGTAGGGAAGAGAGAATTGTTAAGGGAACGAATAACTACTCACGTGTGGAGAGATTATAATATAAATCTTCAATGACAATCAAATTGTAATATGGATCCTGGAAAACAGAGAGAGGCTGTAAGGGTTATTTGACTCATTTGCTTTGCATCAATATAATCTTTTTCTGTTGTTGATAAAACAAAAAATTGACAAGTTAATTATTATTATTTGAATGTTATCTTTTGGAGTGAATTAGATTTTAATTTGTTATTGTATTATGCGAAACATTGCATTTGTTTGGGTGATAATTTGCTACTAGTTATGCACTTCTTCCAATATGTTAATGGCATTTTTGCACATAGGTGGAAGGTGACCAAAGGTGCTTGGTAGAAATTGACAAGAAACATTTGACATGGAATAATGAAAAGGATCTTGTTCTTATCGACTCACTCTTGGACCAAATGCTCGGAGGGCAAAAAATTGGTGGTAGTTTTACATCATCTGCGTATGGAGCTGCAAGCAAAGCGGTGAGTACCAAGTTTAGCGTACATTGTGATTCCAATCATGTAAGGAATCGGTTGAAGACTTTAAAAAGTAATCTTGCAATGGCTAAAGATATGTTAGCAACTGATAGTGGATTCAGGTATAATCATTCAACACAACTGATTGAAGCTACAACAGGTGTTTGGGCAGCTTACCTCAAGGTATATCTAATTGTAAGATTGATGTAGTTGTGTTGTGTACTACAAAATTAAAATATTTGTTCGTCATTATTTAATATAATATTATATATGCTATTCTCTATAGGCAAAGCCTAAAGCTTCTCATTTTCAACATGCTCCGATTCAAAACTTTCAAAAGTTGTGTCAACTCTTTGAAGAGGATCGAGCAACTGGGAGTTTCGCTGTAGGTCCAAAAGAAAAGTGACATGACAAAACCAATTAGATAGAGTCACTCTCAGAGAATTTTGATGTGATTGGAACTCAACAAGATGACCAAACTACTGAAATATCTTCTTCCTCTAAACTCAAAGAAGAGAAAGGACAAATCACATGATACTCTGAATGAGGAAATAAGGTCAATTACGGATGGTCTACATGCAGTTGCAATAGCACTTGATCGTGGTAACCTTCGGAACTATACAGATGAACAATTATTTGAGGAGATTGAGAAGGTTAGTGGCATTGACTGATGCTTCTCGAATGAAGGTGTATCAAGTTCTTACTAAAGAAGTGAGTCATGCTCGAGCATACCTAGCTTGCCCTAGTGAACGCCGTGGTCTTTGGTTGCCTGTTAAATTTGGATCTTCAATCTTTGATGCATAGTACTATTTTTTTTTTCTTTGAAACTTTTTTATTTGAAGCTTTCAGCGATTTTGGTGAACCTATGAAAATATCATTGCGCTTGGATTTAATATGTTTTCTGTATATGGACTTTCTTAGTTACTTGCTGCACTTGTATGGTAGATTTAGGGCATGTATGTATCCTTGAGGTTCCAAATAATCTCTGTTGCATGATGGCCCTTTTTGCCCTTTTTTATGATGTTGTGGATGTGAATGTTATGTATTGTTCATCAAGTTTTTTTTTAAATTTTTTTTTATTTTTTAAATGCTTACGATATTAGGATACTATGGATCTGTAATATGGATTAATGCTTTAATAATATTAATTTGATCATCATTAATTAAATGTTGTCATTTTACTGAATAATAATTTTGGTATAGTTACAATTTATTCTTGTAAGTAGGAATTCTTGGAATCATGAGCTAATCTGAAACAAAACTGTTTCTTTGTTTTGGTTTTGGTCCAATTTTATAGGTGTTAATTGTTCGGTTTGATTCTCGAACTCACAAAATCGGTAGATTGTTTGATTTGGTTTTGCAAAAACTTGTTTCAGAATTTTTTTCTAAAATATCAATATGGGGACAGGAATAAAAAAAAATAAAAATACTTACTATTTTTATATAACTTTATGTTTTGGGTGGTTATAAATAAAAATTTTAATTTTTTTTTATTTTGATTTTGATTAAAATAATTTTAAATATTTTTTAAAAAAATTATGAATTCTTTTTTTGAAAAACAAATTAAAAGCATTTAGAATGATTTAAATAAGTATATTTTAAAAAAATTTACAAAAAAATATATAAAAAAATAAAAATATGATATGACTTGAAAAAGATAAAAGAATGTGTTAATATAGGGATACCAAATAATGCCTAAACAAGCCCTTTGATTCTTGAATTTTTTCAAAACCTAACCACAATCCTTTATTTTTGTTTTTAAAGGTGAAAAAAAAAAGAAAAGAAAACAACTGCTGCCTCATTTTTTTTTTCCTTCTTTTTTTTTTAAAAGTTAAATCTACTAGTCTCATAAATAAACTTTCTGAGATGTTCAATTATGTAAAAGTACAACTTAATTTTTTTGGTACTCGGTGATGATCTTGCCATCAGAAATATTTGAAATCAAATATTAATCACTGTGTTTGGTTTGAGTTTTTTGAATTAAGTTTTTTGAAAATTAACTTTTTTGGTTTTTGTATTTTTTTGTTTTTAGTGAATATTTTTTAAATTTTAAACATTTTTTTTTTACTTTTTTAGATGCACCTTACGTAGATATGCCTAAAAAGTAAAAAAATTGTGAAAAAATGTTTTAACAAATTAATAAATACATAAAAATACAAAAAATGTACTGAATTCTTGTATTTTTTTTATATTTTTGATATTTAGTGAATTTTTAAAAGATTTTTTTTACAATTTTTTTTACTTTTTAGATGTATTTATGTTAGGTGTGTCTAAAAAGTAAAAAAATTGCTTAAAATATTAAAAAAAATTCAGTAAAAACAAAAAAACACGGAAAATAAGAAAGTAGAATTTTCTGAAAAGTGTTTTGAAAAACTGGAAACCAAACAAGATAATTGTATTAGGAAAAAAGTATCCGGAAAATTCAGTAAAATAAAATTTTAATTAATTAAATTGCTCTCATTATGTCTTTTCTTTTTTTATTTTTCAAACTCAACCAACATAGTTTAGAATTGGAATCCTAGCAATTCTTTATCTTTTTCTTTCTATTTTCACTTTCCTTTTCAAATTCTTCCTCAAATCTTCTAATCAAACACAACCTAAAATAGACACTAAAGAGAATCGGACCTTAACTTTATGTGAGATCCTCAAGCCTCTCATCCCTAGATTAGCTTCACTTTTTTAAATAAGATAAATTATAAATACACCTCCTGAGATTTGTTTAAAATACAAATTATCCCATGTAATTTGAAAAATTATAAATATCCCATTGTCATAATTTTTTATTTAATAGAATTAACTGAAAATATGAAATTCTTAACTACTCTGCTATACAATAATGAAATTACTTGAATTATTAATTAAAATATAATTCTCACATTATTTGTGAGACCCCTAACTTTTGTTAAACCTATTAAGTCCCTTACTTTTAAATTATTTCCTTGAAGGCCCTCAGTTTTTGAATTAATTGTAATTTTAACCCTATGATCAAAATATATGCGCTAACTGAAAACTAACAAACCTTTATCGATTTCAGTAACTTAGGAATCATTTCTAATATTCTAATACTGGCTAATTGGCTCCCTAAATATGGAATTACCACTCAAAAACCCTAGGCTTTTCCGGTTTTATCACATTCGTAGGTTGATCGCCTTTTTATTCGAAACAAGAAATCCAAACCGAGTTAAACTCTCTAATCCTAATTTAATTTAATTCTACACTAAAATAAATGTTCCAACTCACAAATTAAATCACAAATTGACCCCAAACAAGTAACATTATATATTTTTATACACTTGTACCTTAAAATCTTTTTTTTAAACATTATATTTTACAAATTCCAACAATTGTACAAAAAAAAATATATATATATATATATATAACAAGTCCATCAATTCACCATCACTAGCCATCCATCACCATTGTAGGTGTAATGAGTGTACTTTGAGACAATTTTGAATGATTTAAGAAAGAAAATCTTTGACTTGGTACAAACTTATATATATATATATATATATGTATATATGCAATTAGGTTGGTTTGATTAGAAGGAAACCCTAACTAGATCATGTTTAGGAATCTAATTAAGGCTTCTAATCCTTCACTATTCTATTGAATTCAAACTAAATCCAAACTATCCTATTCAATTCCAACCAATGGGTATTTATGACCTTTTGCACCAAATTCATTATAAAAACAACCCCTCCCATAGCATTTTACATGCAAGAGCACACACATACACACTATATTCAGCTGAGAGAAAAAGAGAGGAAGAGAGTTTTGGTGGTAGAGGAAAGGAAAAAGAGAAGAAATTGTGCAAACACTTCATTAGGCAATCAAGTAAACCACAATACAACTCTCTCTTATTTTTCCTTTCAAATACATGCTCTTAGAAGTTTTAAACATTCATTCAGATGTGTTTTGATGGTACTTTTGTGTTAAAAATGAAAGGAGTTGAGCCTTGGTTCTACCCTTCTCACATTTCGTTTAATTGGTATAAGACTACCTTTTTTCCATATCAAACTCTCAAAATTTCCAAAGGCACACCTTCACCTTAAATTTCTGAGTTTATTACATATTATTTATCATGTTTTCATCACAAGATAAGTATAAAATTTCTCCTAGTTGACCTCTTTTCTCACCAATTTTCTTATTTCACGAACTGTGCCAGAACAATCTGTTTTACAGCCAACTTTTTAAAATTATAGAAAAATGTCAAAAAATCTTCTGGACCTTAATTTTATGTCAGAATCTTCCTTAAGGAGATAGCTTTCAAGTAAAATTGGTTTCATTGAAAAAGAGTGAGCGGTTTGTGAGAAAACTTGATTTTTGTAACGGTCGACAAATTTGGACAGAGCTGGAGTATTTCTGAAGTAACTAAAAATCTGGAAAAGCCATTCCGTTTCCAAAAATATTCTGAAAACTAAATAAAATTATCTACGAACCATAGGAAGGCCGGATTTGGAAAAAATCTGAAATAGTTCTTTTAATCTTGATCTTTAAGTGACTCTAAATCTGAAAATGTTGTTTACATTGATGTTTTGTGCTCTTGACTTTATGAATGTGTTTACTTATATATAATCATGTCTTGGTATGATATTATATATGTCATGGTTATGTATTTTTTTTGTCCTTTGAAGATGCTCACATTTATGCAAATTTATTTTCCTTTTCGCTTGTACTAACTAATTAAAATGTGAATTTCAACGAGAACCTTAATGGGATGGCTAATGGGGTTTCGATCACATAAGTATTGTTATGAGATAAAGTTATGTTCCAATTGAATTGATTAGCGGGACATGTTCCCCTTGAAAGTAAAGTCTTACGCAAGTAGTTGTTTCGGAATCCTTGAACGGAGTGGTTGTATTCGGACCCTAGGTGTTTATGGTGGATAAGGTTAGAGGAGGTTATGGGCAAGGCCCATTATTACTGTCTTTTTTGAGGCCCTGCAGTTTGTGCTACGCCGTAGATAACCATTGGTAGGCATCCCAGGTTAATTTTGCAACAAAGTAGCAAAAGAGGGGACATACCGAATAATCCCCGTCCGATTCTTATGGTTGAGAGGATGAAATCTCTTGGGGGATTTCTAGTTTACTAACATCTAACCTTATAATCCTTTATTATTGAATGATTATCATGCTTAATTATTTGCTTGTTATAATTGTGATGGTGTATTGGATTGGGAAAAATGGATGGGGAGCGTGTGTGTTTACTGGGTATTCAAAGCTCACGACGTTTCATACTAGGTATTAAGGACTATTAGACCAATTGAAGGCAAAACTGAAGTATTTGAAGATGTATGACTATCGTATGAGAGTTAGAAACTAGTTTTGTAAACACGATTATGAGATTGTAAGTGATTAATTGCTTGTTATATTTGAAACATGATTTTGTAATTATTATATATAACATTTGTAACCCATCCTTATACTTTGTCAATTCATGTAGGTCTTGTGTTAATACCTTGTCAAGATCTGTCAAAAATGTAGCTTTGTTATCTAAAGTGGTTGGACTTATAAGGGAGGCTATTTTGACTCCTCCGACCTTCCTGGGATCTTGCTTGGTTATTAGCCAAAGGACTCATTAGTGACATTTTTTACTCTTGTAACTTTAGATAAATCCTGTATTTAATTATTAATATATTATCTGATGTTCTCGATTTTTGGGGCGTTACATTATTAAAAATTGTTAATTAACATAATGATTTATTAATAAAAGAGGTTATTTGTTATGAAATTAAAATTTTCAACAGGCGGAATATAATTTCCAAAAACATAGGGGGTGATTCTTATTTTAAACAAATCTCAGGGTATATTTATAATTTATCCTTTTAAATATTATATGATATATTTTATTTATTCATTTTTTATTTTTTTGACTCTTACAAGTCAATTAGAAACTAATACATAAAAATGTTTAAAATTAATAAATTAAAAATAAATCCATAATATAAGTATATATATTAAATTATATAAACAATGTATATTTAAAAAAAATAATTTTAATCCTTCATTTTGTAGTAAATTCAATTACTTAAAAATTTAAGGATAAATTACAAATACATCTATCAATATTTGCTTTAAATATAAATATCCCTTATAGTTTTGAAAATTACGTCTTATCTTTTCAAATTTCTAATTACATAACAAATGTCCATTTTTATTAATAAACAATTAAGACAAATTATGAGAATAGGATATTGTTATTTTCGGAACTATAGTGGACAATCTGTATTTTAAGCAAATCTTAGAGAGTATAGTTGTAATTTATCCAAATTTTAAATATATATTTAAGAAGGGGGAACTATATGTAGGTGGGAGAAGGGAAAAAATATTTACCAACACATAGAGGGGTACGAGTGACATTTGCACCCCCACATCCTTTCATTTGCACCCCACCATAAACACACTTGCACCCCCATGTGTTTGTAATTTTTTTCTTCTCCTTCCATCTGCATGTAGTTCCCCATTTTAAGAATCACTTAAACTTTTAAATAACAATAATTGTAGCTTGTTTTGGAAAGTAGATTAAAAGCTAATTTTTTGACTTTTTTAAAAAATATTTTTTAAAAAAGAGAGGTGATGTGATTCAAAATAGATTAAAAGTAAAAAAAATGGCTTTTAACCTTTGAATTAATTTTTATTTAATACATTTAGTTTTTAGTGGTAAATTGAATTATCAAAATTAGACGCGTAAGAAAAACTGATGAAATCGAACCTACCGCTAAAGACCAATCAAAATTGGATTTTTTTTAATCTATTTTTTTTATAATATCCTATTTGTTCGATTTTTATTTCCCCCCTAACCAACCAAAATATTGTATTTAAATCTTTTGAGCATCAGAAGATAAGTCACTAATAATACATATTTGGTAACAAAAATTTGGTATGAAGGCATTTATAGAATAACTTTCACCCATTTTCTTTATTTATTCCTAATTTGGTAGGGAGGAATCTATAAATTTTTATAAGACTCTAAAAACTCGTATAAATCTCTCATTGACATCAAATTGAATAAATTGACAAAACTGAATCACAAAATGTGATCTGTTTCAATTCTTTAGCCAATGAAATTGCAAAGTTTAACATTGTTAAAATATCTTTCAATCTCGATCAAACCCAACCTTTTTATCCTTATAATCTAGGGCTACAAATGAATTGAGTTATTCACGAGTTTAACTCGACTCAACTCAATTCATTAAGTACATATATAAACTCAAATTTGAATAAGCTCAGGTCATTTATTATTTATTTAAATAATAAAATAAATATATTATTTATATATGAAATGAGATAATAAAAATAAAAAGGCTGGGCTTCCCTCTCGTCCGTGATCGGACTGTAGGGTAATGTTGGGCTAGTGGAGGCTACTATGGGTCCCGTTTCAATAATCTGAACCGTTCAATGTGTAGAAATCATCGAGTACTATATGTTTGTGAAAAACACGTTGATCGGATATCAATAGCTATCTCATCAGATCAGATTTCTGTTAGCCGTTTATTTTTTTTTTATACAAACTGATTTGATCACATAATTATAGATATCCAATCAACGTAATTTTTTACAGATATATAATACTCAACGAGTTCAACACATTGAACGGTTCAGATTATTGAAACAGGATTCATAATAAATTTCCATAAGTCGAACAGTATCTTCCAATCTGATTACGAATGGAAAGAAGTCTGCCCAAAAAAATATGTATAAATAACTTAATTCTGGTCATTTATTATTTATTTATTTATATATGCCAAACTCACACTTATAAATTAGAATTTAAAAAAATAATAATTTAGGTTGTGCTACAACCCACTAATATTGAGGTGCGAATTTATATCAAATTTGTTTAACCGGTGCCGATTAGCCGGTTAATCGTCCGACTAAGCGACTAACAGCACGATTGACAAGGACAACGCAATTGACAAGTACAACTGCTGTCAAGGACAACGCGATTGACAAGAACGACTGTGGTAGTAGACAAGGATTTCTCCGGTCGTCCGACCGGTCAACCGCTGATCACAAATTCACGCGATTCGCGCTGAAGCTGTCGAGGCTGAAGCATTAACCAATAATTTAACTATGCCAAATTTATGAAATTTGTTCTCTCTCTCTCTCTCTCTATCTCTCTCTCTCTCTTCCGTACAACAACGGCGGCAACAAGTAGCCTCCTCCGAATCCAAACCCTTCTATCCCTCTCCACCACCAACTCCACCGCCGTGGACCACCACCAGTACCTCCGAAAGAGGCGGAGGCGAAGCTGAGGTAGTTGAGAAGAGAATACGCGAAGAAGGTAAAGGAGTTGCGAAAGGATTATATGGAGGAAATGGAGTTGCTGAGAGCGGAGCGCAAGGCCACTAAGGCCGCCTCCAAGATGGCCAAAGCTGCCCAACGTCAGCTTGCTGAGACCAAGAGTTTCGCCAAACCCAAGTATGTCTCCCTTAACCCCCACTTCCTCATTTGTTGGTTAATTACCTTTTTTCCCAAGTATGAGTTTTGTGTTATTCTGATCCTAATAATGTTCAAATTGTTTCAATTTAATATAAAAATATTTCAATTTGATCTCCGAAAATTTGTGATTTTGAAGATAAAAATGATAGAGATTGACATATTAGAGCATCTCCAAGGCTTCATCAAAAGTAAAAATTTGATGAAAAGTTTGATACGATATGATATGATATGATGCATCCAATGATAAACTTAAAATTTTTATCAAATCTTGTTACAATCCCGGTTGACCCAACTAACACCTACAAAATTTGATGAAAGGATATAATTTGCTTGATTTGATGAAAAATTTAACTCTTTGATATCAATTTGATGAAATGGTTAGGGATGGGTTTTAATGCATTTTTCATCAAATTTGAATTTGATGAAACATTTGATAGAAGGATGGGAGATAGCCTTGCGTTTCTTACATTTTGCCTCTTGCATTTCTTACACTTTTCAATTAATTCAATTTTGACTCTTAATTTTAGATTTTGTATCAATTTGGTCTAATAATGCCGTTAATTATGACTAAATTGGTTGAGGCAGTTGAGTAAGTTTATAATTTTTACCAATACATGCCATTTATGTGCGTATTTTTTATCCAAAAAAATGTTAAGAATTGTAATCAATTTTACCAAATTGAGACAGAGTCATAAATTTAGTGTCAAAATCAGAGTAATTGAAATTATATGAACAAAAATGACACAGACCAAATATAGGGACTATTGTCATGATTTGCCCATTTTTTAAAGTGTTCTTATATTAATTACAAATCATTGCAATTTTTTAAGTGAATTTCCACTTACCCGTTACAAAGCTAGATTAGAAGATCAAATTGAAATATTTTATACATTGGGACTAAATTTACTCAATTTAGATTACCAAAATGTCACAAACAACCTAGTTTAGGACTAAAAATATAATTTACCCTTTTTAATTTGAAACAATGTTGATGAATGTTGGGTGCAGAATTTAAAAAATCACTTCCCTTTCCCATTGATGACAGTAGTTTAACTCTAAGGTTTTTTTTTTTTTTTTTTTTCCCCTGAAAATATGGGATGTTATTGGTCAAAAGGGATACGAGAAGGTATAGAGTTTTTGGTAATGCAAGAAGTATGGGCTGAAAAGGGGAAAACAGTAATAGGAGAGGTTTGAGGGAATTAAATATCATAGTCAGGGGTCAATTATGATGTTCATCCTATGGTGGCTAGGGACATTCCCAATGCTTGATCAAGATAGTTAATTGGAATGTGAGAGGACCTAGGTCCATTGCAAGGAGCATTCTATTGGAGGTCTAAAAACAATAGTTTCTTGATATTGTTCTACTTCAAGAAACAAAAAATTGAAGAGTTCGATATAAGGCTAGTTAGGAGTTTTTTTTTTTTGTTGGTGGGTGGGGTTGTTAATTGTTGCGATGAGGGGTAGTCTTACAAAAAGAAGTGTTGATAGGAGATTTTTCAGTTTTGGTGAGGTTTGTAGACCTTGATGGATCATAATGGTGGTTAACCAATGCGGACGGTGGTCCGAATAGTTCGAGGTTGAGCACCTTTTGGGATGAGTCAGGTTGTCTTCTTGGGTTGTGTTCTGCTAATTGATCTTTGGGCGGGGGCTTTAATGTCATTAGGATTTTGTCAAAAAAGTCCAATAGGATTAGAGTCACTGGGAGTATGAGGGATGATTTACTTGATCCTCATTTATTTAATGTTAGATTTACTTGGTTTGACTTTCAAGAAAATTTGGTCTGTAAAAAGCTGGATAGATTTCTTCTCTCTTTAAGATTGGAGAATAGGTTGTCAAGTGCAAGGCATGAAGCACTTCCAATAGTACTGTCTGATTATTGTCCAGTGGTGTCAAAAACTTGAACATGTAACTGGGGTCCTCCTATTAGGTTTGATAATACGAGATTGGATCATTCTTTGTTTTTGAGAGATTTTAGATAGTGGTGAGAAGAATCTGGAGTCCATGGGTAGGAGGGTTTTAAATTTACAAAGAAGTTGAGAATGGCTAAGGGAAAGCTTGAGTGTGGAATAAGAGGAATTTTGGAGATTTGAGGGAAGTGAAAAATGAGTTGGTGAAAAGAATTGATGAATTTTATAGATTAAAGGTTTTGCGGGGAGATGGATGAAGTGCTTAGAAAGGAGGGATCAAGGATGAAAATTGAGTTTAAGAAAAATATTTAGAGAAACATTTTTTTGGAATGAAAATGCTTAGATAAAGTAGTTAAAAGACGGGGATACTAATTTCAAATGATTTCATAAGGAATAAATGAAAATAAGAAAAAGAAGTTCATTAAGAAATTGGAGTTTGATTCTTGAAGGATCACTGAGAGGGAAGATCAAATTGTATTGACTTTTTTCCCTTGAACTTAAAAAAAATAAAAAAAATAAAAAAAAAAACTCTTCGGGTTAGATTTGTAACCCTATTTTAAGAAATTGGAGTTTGATTCTTGAAGGATCACTGAGAGAGAAGATCAAATTGTATTGACTTTTTTCCCTTGAACTTAAAAATAATAATAATAAATAAAATAAATAAATAAATAAACTCTTTGGGTTAGATTTGTGAGATTGGGAATTTGGGGTCTGGAGTGGTTTCCAATTAGTCAGGGGAGGTTCTCTTGGCTTGAAGACCATTTGAGGAGTTGGAAATTATAGAAGTTATTTTTTTATTCTAAGAGAGAGAAATCACTAAGCTCGGATGCCTTTACCATTGCTAGTTTCCAAGATGGTTGGGAGGTGGTTAAGGATTTGATTGAAGCTTTTTAAGAGTGGGATTGTTAATGGATTGACCAATGATTCTTTTAACTATTTGATCTCTAAGAAGGTGTGAGTTCTTTGAAAATTGGGATTTTGAGTCCTATATTACTTTGGTTATATGGTTGTACAAGATTTTCGCGAAAGTGTTGGCCAGAAAACTGAGAGCAGTTTTGGGAGATTCTCTATTTCTATTTCAAAGCGAGCTTTTCTTAAGGGCCATAACATTTTCGATTTGGTTTTGGCTGCAACTGAGGCAGGACAGGAATAAAGAATCATGCAAAACAAATGGTGCTCCCTTTCATTCTCATTTGGCATTGGTGCAGGATTTCATGGACATTGGTGATAGAGCCACACCTGTTTATGCATTTCATGTTTCTCTTACACTGTTAGATTAGAGCTCATCTATAACTGTAGGGATTCAAACTTCTAATGTGAACAAGTTCGTGGATTTTTTTTTTCTTGGTTTTCTTATGAACCCAAACCACAATCCAATTGGTAACCTACAAACTTGATAGTACTCAAACATATATAAACCCACAGTTGATAGTCTTTTGATTATATCAGATAAAAATTGATATGTAATCATTTTATGTATGTTGGATTCGGACCATATGACAAGTGAATATCAATACCCAGTCTTGTCTGCATGTGGACAAATCTGCTTGTATATTGTTATGGTATCTTGTCCTGAATCTGAGAACACAAAAATTGTTGCAACGTAGTTGTATCATAAGTCTTCTATGTAATAGCATATTTTTCTGGATAACAGATTTAGCGAAATTCTGTGGGATAGCTGCAGTAAATCTGTTACAGAATGTACCAGAACCAACTACCGAGCATATCTGAATCAAAATTCATAGGTTATTATCCTGTTCCGTTGTGCATAAACTAATGTTTTCGGTTATGCAGATATATTTATCCTGTGATAATAGCTCTTGCACTGTTCATGTTTTCTTAATTTGCTTTGTCATGCCTTCTTCATGGTTTTGTTCGCACTGTTTGTTTATTGATAGGGGTCACCTTTACCATATCCTGATGTGTTTCAATTTTGTATGGATACAGTCGAAAGAAAGAGCAGGGAAGCCTGAATATTGGATCATGAAGAAAATGAAAATCGAGGAGAAGAAGAAAGATAAGAATGAACTTGTGCGTTGGCAAAGTTCCATGTGGATAGATGAAGCTGAATTGGTGAAGAAGGTACTAGAAGCCATTGTTGATACTACTCCCCTTTGAGTACTAGGAAGCTTACATCAAATCAAATTACTAGGACACAACACTATCCATTTTTCAAAAAAATGTCTGTTAGAGGCAACCTTTTCTTCCCATTTTGTTTGTAATCGTTTTCAGTAACATGATGAATGCCATTTTTCCCCCACCTTTTCTTGAGTATTCATTGCGATGATAGGGTTATGTTTTTACTACTCAATGGACATGACAAGATTATCCTTTTACCCTTTAGTTATATTCGTATCACCAATTACTCGGTTACACTTTTCAACTGAGTCGTCAACTCACTCTCTTCTTACTTGACACCCACTGCCCATGCCCACCCCATCAGAGCCAATCACCACCTCCACCTTTGCCCAACCTACAAAGCACATTGGCAACGAACATCCCAGTAGATAAATAGTGCCTCCATTTCCATCCCACCACCATCAAAACACCAAAATTGGCCATGGTCTCCATCTGAACACCTGAACCATTTATTTATGCACTAATTGACAATATAATGCTTTGAGAATAACCAGCCATCACCATTGCAGATCATTCCTTTCAGTTATGTGTGTTGTTACTGTGATTGGCTGCTAGTGACTGGTGGCGTTGACAGTGCTGGGTGATGAAGTTGTGTATTGAGGTGGTGGGACGGGAGGTGGTAGCAGCGGTGATTGAGGAAGGGTGGGAGTTGACATCAATGACTTGTGAGCTGTGGCTAACGGAGGGGCTGTGGGGGTGGCTCAGGATTGTGAGGCTAGTTTTGCACATTTTTGTGTTTTTAAAGAAGTTTTGGTTTCCTGACCATAATGAAATTCATCTTGTTAGAGCCATGAAAGTTGAACAAAACTGAAGTTGCACCAACTGTGCCTTCCTACTATTCAGTATCTCAAGAATTGAAGTCAAAAACTTCTATGAAATAGTTTCACGGGATTCAGTCAATTGTATTGATTGTGGAATATCGTTGACAAATAGGAATCCACATATCAAAGGATTTCCTGTTTTTAGTATGGAATGAGTCAATCATCTACTTTGATATCTTATTGAAAAAGAAAAGGTTACATTGCCCCTCCATTGATCTTGATCTTGATCAGTGTGACAGATACCACAATAGTTAACAAGAGGGTGTATTTTACAACAACAATGATTCATCCTACTAATTTGGGAACACTAATTGACCACTAATGAGGTGAAAATTCAAAAAAAAAAAAAAAAAAAAAACTAATGAGGTGAGAAAAAAAAAAAAAAAAAAAAATCCCATCATATAAAACCCACACCACTTAATAACACCACTTTATAACTATTAGTGCTCCTTTTTTTAGTGATCTCACTCATTTTTCATTTTACAAAAGGACCTGTAGAGTGTGGTACTGCACTCTGCCAGCCAGTGAAAGCTGTTCCACATCGACAATGAAAATTGGTTTACAAGAAATTTTTGAAAACATGTGACTTTATAAGAAACATGATTTCATGAAAATTACTTTCACGCAAAAAAAAAATAAAAAATTATAGTATCTTTTGAACTTATTGTTTTTTGTTTTTGAAAACATAAAAAACAAAAATAAAGAAAACAAGAGCGAAAACACAACTAAACATGCTCAAGTTTACACGATATGAGATTTCTCCGAGTAAAATGGGGAATGCCAAGCTAATAACCGAACAACATTGAAATTGTCTAAAAATGCACCCAGCAAAAGGTAAACAAATAGAGTAGGTAAATGTGAAATATGAGAAACTGACATTAATAACAATCAAATCCTCAATAATACCATTGCTGTTAAAACCCTCAATTCAAAAGACTAAGCATAGAGATTATAATGTAACTGATTACACAGCCACAAAACTGAATCTGAAACGACAAACAACGTCCCAGTAACAACCTTATCCACAAATTCTAGCAGTTGAAGCACACAAAACTATGTTACATTGGGATGACCGACCACTAGTTTTCAACTGAAGATTTAAACACTATCACAATCACCAAAATTAATAAATCATATCATTTACATTACATTGGTCAAAGTGAGGGGAAATCAAAACAAATAAGAAAAAAAGAATGAACTGTGGTTACTTGCTAAAGTTCACATGCCAAAACACTATGCCTACCTCGCTTGAGAGACTCAGTTTTCTCACCTGGTAACTTCTTTCACTGGGCCTTCGGTTTTTCAATCTTCACGTAGGGCAATAGCCCCATGAAGTGGAGAACTTGTGGATTCCATCCCAGTTGCTGAGCACGACAGAACATCAAGAACGTGTTTGCAAAATAGGAGTTAAAACACATTAAGGTGTGCCATAAAGCATGACCTTGTGGATTGAAGTACCAGCGAGAAATCTCCTCACAGAGCAGACTATCACAAAGCCAGCAAATACTCCCTAGCAAAAAGGTGATGAGACATGACTTCGCAAGACGCTTTGCAGATCTATCTTGTGTGTGAATGTAGTATTTGTACATCCGGGGAATGCAGAGAAGACAGAGTACCACGTAATGCACCTTAAAGCCAATTTCAAAATGGACCAGTGAATGCACAAGGGCAAATACTGCACCATAGATGAAAACGAAGGTAGGCATTGTACTCCTGTAATGCCAATCCGGTGAGTACAAGATGTAGATATAGAGGAGCAATTCCCATACCATTGGGGTTTCATCACCTTGCTGTTGCCTGAAATTGAATCAGAACTTATGCTCATGATCACAAAGATCACAAAGAGAATGGGCAATTTTTAATTTCGTATAACATCCATTAAGAGAATGGACATTGCTTAAGTTTTGGTTTCATTCATCAAATGTTTAGCTTAGTACAATGCTAGCCAGTTCTATTATGCTTATTAATTTTTTGGAGCCAAGGGTAATTTTTCTGCAATTTCACTGAAGAGAAAGACTGGACTAGTGTCCCATGGATCTTATTTCAGCTCTTGTTAGTCAGTCCTTTTAGTGGTCTTTACTAAGTCTAGAATATCCTTAGTTGCTTACAATAACCATCATTGAGTTTCCTAGTACTATCTGATATTTGATTCTTTGGAATCATCATCACTGTCACAAATATTGCCAAAAGCGAAATGAGAAATTTGAGGGTGGCAGAGTAAGAAATGAAATTCAATCCTTCATTGTTGCCGTCTATTCTTGCTGGAAAGTTCCTGATTTATTGAGTAGTCAGATCAATGTAGAAAAACTCAAAACTCAGGCTCAAATGTCAGCAAGTAGGGTTAACATTTAACAGACTTGATTGAGTCAAAAACCAAGTTAGATTTTTTTTACACATATGTATTTATGTATAGATATGGACACATGTAGGTGTGTGTGCGTGTATGCATAAGCATGTGTGTTTACGTTCAACAGATTTTCTTTTTCATAACTTTATGTTCAGAGCTCAGACCTAATTCAAACTGCCAAATTGACTATATTATTGTTCATAAGTATAAAATTCAAAATCCAGGTCAATCAATAATACACTTATCCACCAGACTTGCCCAAAAAGAAATAAAAAAAACAATAAACTTACCAGGGAAAAAAGGAACACAAAAACACAAGTCACAATCAATTATGTCTTTAGATAGTAATTTAAATCAGGTTTAAACTTTGAATGATAAGCATCAAATACTACAATTGTGATTTTAATGCACAATCGAAGTTGTGTGTCAACTCAATATAATCGAGCATTTGCTTTGACTTGACATCTTGACCAAGTTGGCATCTAAACTTAGGGTACAATCAAGTCAATCATCAAGTAACTCACAAGCAGCTCAATTTGAGTTTTTTACACGGCCCCGTTTGGGAATAGACTATTTTAGTTGGCTATTTGACTTTTTACGAAAGGACGTGTAAAAAAGAAGAGAGAGTGATGTAATGGGGTGTTTTGTTCTATTGGCTATTTTAGCCTGGCATGGGCTAAACAATGATCTGAATGAACCAGTGACAACAATATTTGAAAACACAAAGTCAACGAGGTTACTTTTGGATATCATTTTTCAGTTCTAGTACTCATTTGATTGCCTGAATATAGTGGTGACAACTATATCTGAAAACATGAGAGCAATGAGGTTATTTTTGGACACACTATTTTACAGATTACATCCAAGTAATCTGACAAGCCCAAATAAATCCAAGAAAGCAGGGAGATCACTCCAATCCAACAACAGAAAAAGTATATGATCTGGTGGTAACTATAACTACTGTCCCCATATATGAGTAATGTTATTGCATATCCAGGTACAATAACAGAAATATTCTGCTCACTTTCATCTACACTAGCCATGCTACTGAAACATTCTCTTTAAAAATATTTACATTACTAAATCTTTTTTACAAGGCAAGTCTCTGAACTTTCAATTCTATTTACTTCATGAAATTTTGTATAGCTTGGGCTATTAAGAGCATGCAACCCTGGGTTTAAGTGCAAGGCTGTCAGACACTTCATGCCGTTCAAGCATCCCAGATTGACAGCCCAATATGGCAATATAATAAAAATTCTCAAAATCTAGACTAATAAGCAAGTGGCAAAATTTATAGAAAAGTGCCTGAATTATATATACATATATATATATGATAGTTAAGTGCCCTGCAATTTCCTAATATGTAGTTCACTGGTAATACATTGGTATTAACATACGGAGCCCATATATTGGACCCCACAATACTTGATTAAAGAAAAGAGATACATTTGGAGAACACTAGTTTAACCTGATCAAGGTGACTTGAATAATCAAAGCACATTATCAAAAATGATTGCAGTTTTCAAGCTTATGGACTTCCAAGATACTTGAAAAGGTGGAGTAGACAAGTCCAAGAAATTTGCCAACAAGTAAGAAGCTAACATGAAAACACCATTTGGAGCATGTCATGTTTGAATATAACTCTGATTACATCAAGAAAATGATACACTCCAGGATGATTTAAAGCCAGGGACTAACCTGACCTAATTTCATAAATTTAATTGTAAGAACTTGACAACTAAATAATTCGTAGGGAACTCCCCCACTGGAAGAATTATACTTACACTAAGGATGATGATTGTTTCATCTTTGGTCATCAAGCCATACTTACAAATTACACTAAAGAAATGGCTCCTATATTTACAATGCTTAAAAATAAAGAATAATGTTATGTATACCTTATAAACCAAATTCAACTGCTAGATTATGGTCTAAATCAAACCAAAATGATATCATAAGTTCATAACTCATATGGTACACTGAAACTGCATTTTTGAATATAGACTGAACACCTGCACTTGGGAACAGGGGTGACCTGGGGTTCAATCTCATGAAACCAAATTCAAAAGCAGTTGGATTCAATTAACAATTAATATGCATGAATACTCCCAGATCCCGGTACTAATACCGTCACCATCTCAACAGCCATCATTGCCACAGCATCACAGCCCCCAAATTCAAAACTACCACACTACAACCACTTCCCAATCACCACCGCACCATAATCCTCAATTATAATGACATAAACCCACTGCCTGGACTTGTAAATAAATCAAACTATGGCATGATTGCACAGCTCAAACAGCAGTTCCTTATTTGACAGACCACTTTACAATTTACATCTACATACCTGATAATGAACCAAGTTCAGAAATATCCTGAACCTAGCCTATTAAAAATGATAACATAATCGAGAATGCATGTAGATTTAGTCAGACCTTAATAATATTGAGAAGCTTACTGAGCCAGATAAATAACAAATCAAAATAAAACAATACTACATGAGATCGAATTTTAAATCATCCCTAAGTGGACCAAATTTGGTGGTGCTCTACTTGAAACCAAACAGGACACATAAGGAGGTATGTATAATATTAATATCACATTAAGGTTATAAACTTGATGTGATAAGAATGTCTTTAAATTTTGTTCATTCATAATGTTCAAAGGACCAGTTCTAAAGCTAACCACCATTTAGAAAACAAAATGCTCCTACACAAAAACAAAAAATACTGTGTGCCTTTTTGCTTTTCTAAAGACCTCTTCATCCATGATGCACTGAATCAAAATCATACATTTTGCAAGAATGGGAAACAAAGTGTCCAATCAGTAAAGAGTAGGCACAATCTCAATGAAATATCCCCCAAGTATTCTATGAAAACTGTATATCAGAACAAAAGTCTGCAAGAATATTACTCTAACAACAGAGTTTTTCCTTAGTAAGTCTAAAAACAGCAAATTACTATTAATGCAGCAGTCTCTGATTGTGGACAAGTGTGTATGTACTATACTGGATAACATATCATATAGAATGCTCATATAACTCATGTTACAAGCCTTCAAACACCTAAGTAGTAAAAAACACCAATACGTGTCAGGATGCAGGGTAGTACCTATAAGTATTCTCTGTTCCTCACTCACTCTAAGGATCTACTGTATAAAAGGCCCTCAGTATATATAATAAGAAGCATCTCTTCTTTCCCTTATTTAACCCATATTTCAGCTGGTTTAAATAGTGGTTAAGGGTTTTGTTGTCTAAATTAGCATCTATATCTGTCATTGTATCTCTTCTTTCCCTTATTTAATAAAATTTCTTTTTACTGCTGACCCACAAAAAAATAATACTAATAATTAAAAAAAGAAAAATAAAACCGAAACTAGAGGCCATCAGACAAGAATACTAACACTTTCTGCAGTGTGGCATGGAATAACATGCTCCCAATATCAAGAATCATATTTGATATGTGTAAGACAGTAAATCTTTTCTCAAAGCGTTGCCTCAAGGCATTCACAAGACCAAAGAGTGCCAAGATAATGCCTGGGATATTTGACATAGTGTTGAAAAGCTCTGCAATATAAGAAGAGTAGGCGTAATTCTGCTCACACCAATCAGTGGTGGACGTAACAGGACCCCAAAAGCTTGATATTCCACCTGCCATACTTGAATATATATCCCTAGAGAACAATATTGTACAACTGGAACAGCTAGTGTCAAGATGTCACTTTGGACGCACAGAAACCGGAATTTATGTACCTGTAAAAGCCACATGAGAAGTAAAATGGATTAATCCATTTAGTAGTTTTTTTTTTTTTTTTTTTTTTTTTTTGGGAGGGGGGGGGGGGGGGGGGGGGGGGGAACACTTCAATAGAAAACCAAATCTTTATGACTGAGTAAGAAATAATTTGGCATACTACCAGATGATAATTTCAACCAACTTTACAAAATAAAAATAAAAGATAAAAAAGTCGATAACATTATTTTGGGTATTCTTGTCATTTCTAGCTATAATGATAATAGCTCATAGTTTGGTCCTTACGCGGATCGGTTTTGTGCGGTTTGCGGTTCGGTTTTGATCCGCCCGCATTTATGCGGTTTGGGAAAAAGTCAACCCGCAACCAGCCGCAGTGCGGTTTGCGGTTTATGCGGATAGGGTTTACAGATGTGTGGGCGGTTTGCGGTTTACACTTTTTTCTTTAAAAATTAATTTTTGAGTTTTTTTTTTCCCCATCGAATTTAGGCATTAGATTCATTTTATATATTTGTGATCATTTGACAATAATTTTCTGATGAGTTTACAAATAAAAATTGAATATCAATGCATTAAATGAAAGTACCCAAAGCAAAGAGACCCTACACTAGCATTTTTGCCATGAAAAAAATGTATATCAATGCATTAAAGGTTGTACTCAATTAGAATTGCTAGTTCAGTAATCAATAATCAATAATCAATAATCAAACTAGAAGCTCCATTGACCACCAAAAGGAAAATTTTATTAGGAAAAAGTGGATGAGTCACCAATGAAAATCATATAAGAAACCAAGTTTAGGACTTGATAATTCTACGTCATTAAGATAGTTGAGAAATACTTAAAAGATCCTAGTGTCATAGAGAACATAATGGTGCTCCTATTAAAGTTACAAAGTTGGTATATAAAAAATAATAATAATAATAATAATAATTAAAGTGCGGGCGGTTTTTGCGGGTTGGGGGTTTAACCCGCGACTCGCCCGCAACCCACAAATTTGTCATATTTCAAATCGCATCCGCCCGCATTATGTTTGCGAAACCGCCCATTTATATGCGGGTTGAGCGGTTCGGATAAACCGTTGCCCACCCCTAGATTTTATGGTTTCAGTAGTCAAAGTCTAGTATCGATTCCAAGTACCAGAGTTATGATTTCCTATGCATCCTTATATTGCTATGTAATGCTTCCAAAATAAATAGAGATCAGTTTACTGAAATTTCCAGAGTGTTGAATCCTTTGGGGTCTATGTTATACAAATAAAAACATAAGCCAAAATAAATAAGGAAAAGCCAATAAAAAATAGCACACATTTAACGTGGGACAATAGCAAAAACCGAATTTATGTACCATTAGCCACATAAGCTGTATTAAACCCATATAGCATATGCATATGTTCTGGACATTGAAAACAAATCAATACAACACAAAGAAGCAGTACAACACACTATACACCATGTGGAATTCCAGAATGGTACAGGGTCATCCTTCGATGACACAATTAACAAGAATATATTTGTTGCACAGAGTTTGGGCATGGAAGCATATTCATGGAACAAACGGCAAGTCCAACTTATATTAAATATGATTTTCCAAATAAAGCGAGTGAAGTAATCTATCACGGAATATGCCAACAGAATTCATATTTTATTAAAATTATCAAGCTTTCAAACACAAGGGATCTCTGCTACAGTATCAAAAAACATGAAGAGACAGAAAAGAAAGAATCAAAGGTCCACTTATCTCAGCATGTGTATATACAGACTTGAAAATTCATAGTATCTAACATCAGTTATTAAACTATCGTTATGGAAATAAAACACGACCCCCGTCAGAACCATACAAGAAACCCACCCTAAGGAATTATGTGGTAGTAGAAATTCATATTTTACATTATATATTAGCAAGTGAGACACAAAAACATCCATGATGTATCCCACTAGTGACTTGCAACCTTCCTTTCCCTGCAGGGAAGCAGGAGATACCATTCAAGGTAATAGCTATATTACACTCCCTCCGTCCCAATTTGTTTTTCCTTCCTTAAAAACTCCAACTATTTAAGGGAACAAGCAATAAATGCTTTCACATTCAAATACAATGTAATACTATTACACTACTCATCAAAACTACCTACATTCACACTCATTACACTTATTTATAAAGTATAATTTGGGAAAGTCATGAAATTTATGCTTTGACTTTTCAAAGTGGCCTAGTATTTTGGGACAATCCCAAAATGGAAAGGAATGCCAACAATTTGGCATGGAGGGAATATAATATATGTAAAGGCACCAAAAGGGGTGCCACCCATATGCATTATAAGGAGACAGAAAAAAATAAAATAAAATAAAATAAAAGATGTATGTATACATCAATTCTTACTCAAAGGACTCTGCAAAGCCACTAAATGGTTTGTTCAAGAGTAACTTATCCTCCTTTCCTTTTCTTTTGGAATATTTTTCTTTTTTCCTTTTAAGAAACAGGTTAGTCGTCCAACTAGTAGAAACCAAGATATTAAAAAGAGAACAAATTCCAATGCACAACTCTTTAGCTTAAAAATGACATGTCTCTTTTCTTGGTTTTCTTGTTACGGGTGGAAAACCACATATCAAGAACAAGCTAATTCAGCTCGATAGTGTCATCACTCATGCAACTCTATAACACCGCCCCCGCCCCCAACCCCAACCCAAAAATTAAGAGCTCTGCAACTCTCAACCGTGAGAACAATATGATATCACAAACACAAAGTTCTTTTATTCATAAGGAAGTGGTGGGTAAATTGTGCACCTTAATAACAGACCTTTGATCATGGTAGATTCCACCTTATTACCAAATGTAAGTATTTTACGTAGGACTAACGGAAAGATAATATGGCAACTAATATGGTTTGGATATTGAAAAGGAGTATTTCATCAATAACAACTATATTTCCATTTTTTATTGAAATTTTAAAATATTAAATAAATGTAGCTTTGTGATTTAGAATTTGGTGACTCTCTCTCTCTCTCTCACACACACACACACACACACACACACCCCCACACCCCTGGACCCACACACCCCTTATATCCAAGAGGCACAAAAGTCTTTTCATGCACCCCCACACCCTTCTATCCACTCTCTTGGCTCTTTTACTTCCCTTTCTTTTACAAAGAACAAAAGGATCAAGAGCTGCTTTGTACCCTCCATCCCCTCCCTCTCTCTTCAACCTCTTTCGTCTCTCTGTTTCACATTACAAAATAAAAACAATCAGCGTAATCTGTTTGCCCACCACATCTTCCAAGGAAATCATTAAATCTGGATTACATCATTGAATGACCATTCAACATCCAAGTTTTGCTCAAGAAAAAACTAAAATGGAACAATTTTGAGACTTCTCCCCCAACTTCACCAATGGAAATAGGTATATCGATGAACCAATAATATACCTAACAATAGGGTTGCAAACCAGCCGAGTTAGTGAAAAGCTCGATGTTCGGCTCGTTTATAGCTTGTTTAAACTCATTGATTACAAAATGAACCGAACTCGAGACATAACATCACGCTCGATTATTAAACAAGTCAAGCCCAAGCTCAAATAAGCTCGACTTGGTTAGGCTTAGCTCAAATTTTCTAATAATAATGTAAATAATATTAATCAGTGTGTTCAGTTTCAGTTTCTTGAATTCAGTTTTCTGAAAATTGAATTTTTTGTTTTTCGTGTTTTTTTGTTTTTAGAGAATATTTTCTAAATTTTAAGCAATTTTTTTACTTTTTTAGATGTACCTTACTTAAATGTATCTAAATAGTAGAATATTTGTGAAAAAATATTTTACAAAATTAATAAATACACAAAAATATGAAAAATATACTGAATTTTCGTATTTTTTTTGTATTTTTTGGTATTGAGTGTATTTTTTAAAGATTTTTTTTTTTTACAAATATTATATTTTTTAAGTGTATTTATGTTAGGTGTGTCTAAAAAATTTTAAAAAAAATGCTTAAAATATTAAAAAAAGGGTAAATTACACTAACCTCCCCTGAGGTTTACCTTAAACACAGGTACCTCCCATGTAGTTTAAAAAATAACACTGACCTCCCTTACTTTTGAAAATAATACACAGATTTTCCCTGCTGTTAGAAGAACGTTAATAAAGTAACAAAAACAGTGATATCAGTCACAATAAACATATACATGCCCAAAATACCCGTGTCAATACACTCACTTCTAACTATAATAATAATAACAATAATAATAAAAAGCTTTGTCTCTATCATTGATGTTCCAAACAGCCTCTCTTCGTCCCCTTATACACATTGCACATCCATTTCACAATCCTAGCCTACCCATCTCCATCTCCATCTCCATCTCCATCTCCATCTCCATCTTCCAAAAGCTTTGAACACTTCATCTTCTCTATTTCCAATTCTCTTTAAACCCACTCTCTCTCTAAAATGGGAAACTGCATCTCTTGCACCCTATCATCCTCACCAGGCGAAGCTCCAATAGTAATCTTCCCAAATGGCAAAACCCAACAATTCCACCAACCCACCAAAGCCACCGAACTCATGATCGAGAGAGAGAGAGAGAGTGAGGGGGGTCTTCTTCGATCACAACTGCTGCCTCCACAGCGGATTCCAATCCCTTTACGGCGGCAACTAAGTCGCTGACCACTACTCCCTTACTTCGGCCGCGATTCTACGACGGCGGCGCAATTGAAGACGCTGGCGCGACAGAGGACACTGATCGACCAATGATGCTGGAGTCCGATGACGCGACCGACGACGGGGCAGAGGGCGACTCTCTCTCTCTTATCTTCTCTCTCCTCTTTTTGCCGTCTCTCTCGCAGCATCGTCGCCACCGCTTTGTTCTTTGATATGTTGAATCTCTCTCTCTCTGTGTTCAAGTTTTTTTGTGATTTTATTGTTAGATCTGCAACTCTAGATTTGGTTTATTTCTTTGTTGATGGTCAACATAAAGAGACTCAATTCCGACGCCAACGAGAAGAGAGAGAGATTCCAACGCTTACCTCATGTTCCCTATGAAGAGACTCAATTCCGTCATCAATGCCGCCGACTTCGGCCCACTCTTCCTCGTGGCCAAAAAGGTCTTCGGCAGCGGCAGAATTGTTAAGGTGGCACCGGAGCGGGAGAAGGAGGAGAAGGATGACGTGGGCGATGGCTTGGCAATGGAGTTTATGAAGTGTAGGTTGCTTGTGTGCAGGTTGAGGAAACCGGTTGTTGGAGACAATCGTGGAAGAACCGATTTGGTCGAGATGATGGACGATGTTGATGAAATGGGTTAATTCCTCTGTTTTTTTTATCAAGGGTATTATGGTCATTTCGACTGTGAACTTAACGTCGTCCATGCTCTTTTAACGAGAAGGGAGAATCTGTATATTATTTTCAAAAATAGGAGAGGTCAGTATTATTTTTTAACCTACATGGGAGGTCCCTGTAATTTACCCTTAAAAAAATTCATTGAAAAAATTAAAACATGGAAAATAAAATAGTAGAATTTTCTAAAAATCAGAACCAAACAAGCTGAATAGTTTTTGCACTATCTTCCAAATGAACACGACCAAATTGTTAATTGTTTTTAATTAAATTATATATATATGTGTGTGTGTGTGTGTATTTGTATATATTATATTCATTTTTATTTATTTATTTATATTCACAGGAGCTACTAACATGCACGTGCAAGTGAGGAGGGCAATACTAGATGCCAAGTGGACCACTTCAAGCCTTCAAGAAAGATAAAGACACCAGATGTGGGATAGAGAACGTGTTAGCTCTCATAAATGTCATAAATGACATTATCAAGTAAGAACCTCTTGTTCTAAAATGCTTTACGTCCCACATTGGCCTTTTAATGAGTTTGATAGACACAAAACTTCTATATATGTGCAGAGGGAAGGAGCAGAACGTACTGTGGCATTGTTAGTACTAACAAATCGAGCTAACTCGAACCGAGCTCGAGCTTGGTAGTTACTTTGCAACCCGAGGTCAGGTTCAGTTTTATGGCTCAATTCAAGTTTGAGCTAATCTAAAACACAAGAAAAACAAATCGAGGTGAGCTCGAACACAATAAAACTTGATTGGGCTTAGCTCGTTTACATCCCTACAAAACAAACATGCATGATACTGCTGGCTACTCTATATTCTAGTACCCCTAAAGGATATGATTAGAAAAAGGTTTATAAATACAAAATTAGCACTAGTGACAACTTACATCTATACTTTCTTTTTTTTTCCTTTCTAATCAAAAGCATTTATAATGGCCAAGTCTTCGCAAAACTACATAATACATATCATCATGAATCAAGTTTACATATTATAAATACAAAATTAGCATTAGTGGATAATAAAGGTTGCGTTTGGTAGAGTTTTAGAATTATGATTTGAGAATAGAGTTGTATTTTGAATTTGTGAGTTTTGAAATTATGATTTGAGTGTGAAAATTTTCTTTGGTTATGAGTTTTGAAAAGAATTTTGAATTGAGTTTGGAATAATTAATGTGACATATGATATTTTATTCAAAAACATACAACTCATAACCAAACACACAACTCAAAATTCTATTCAAAACTCATAAAAAAAATTTAAAAAATCTGAAAATATTTTTTTCTTAATATATAAAAAATAACAGGTGCCAATTGCCCCAAAAAAAAAAAAAATTGCACTATTTCGGTCAACCGGCCAGACGATCGGGTAGGCCAAATTTCAAAATTCAAATCCTGCCTGAAACAAGTTTTCAAAAGTGGTGTTGAGTTAATTTTTGAAAGTGGTAACCAAACATCATACTCAAATATGGGTGTGGAGTCATGACTTGAACTCCACACCAAATACAGCCTAAATCTTTACTTTTTTTTTTCTTTTTCCTTTTTAATCGAAAAGCACATGTAAGGGACAAGTCTTGCCACAATGTATAAAATATAGGTCATAATCAGTCAAGTTAACATATAAGAATAGTAAATAGATAGACATCAAATATTTTCCACTATATTGGGCATTTAAATTTTGCAATATCTAATAATTCAGCTTACAAAAATTCTACGGAAACTATTTCAATTTTTGGAGTTCATCAAGAGCTATATTCGTTTTTTGGGGCAAATGTCAAGTCTATCCATCCCTGGACATACTGATAACAGAATATAACAAGCACAAATTCAATTTAACACTAGCAATTAATAGACAAAAACACAAAAGTTTCAGTGAATCATGGAACCATGAGATTGATAGAAGTTTAGAACCAAAAAAAGTCCCAATAAACCTATCATAAACATTTAAACAAAAATCAACCAAAAAGTTGAATTTAGAAACAACCAAATAATTAGACCAAACCCACAAATGCAAACCCATCATCAAATACGAAGCACCAACAAGACTCTAGTCTTATCAAATGCCAATAAGTGCCTTTTTTAATCAAAGATAGTATACAAACAACTACTACTAAACAATGTTCAGAGCAAAACCACAAAATTCAAACAAATCAGACCCATCTAAAGCCTTTAAACTTAAATCACTGAATCAAATGCATCAAACTAATACCATTTTCAAAATTTTCAAAAAACAAAAAACCGAGTAAAACCCATTACAATAAAAGACAAAATTTAAAAAATTAAAAAAAAAATAGAAACTAATAACTCACCTTACAGACAAAGCAGATCTATGTTGCCCTTGTTGCATACATATATTCTGCAAGAACTATCTCCATTCTCTCTCTCTCTCTCTCTCTATGATGATGATCAATGGTTTTGGTTTTGGGTTTTGAAAAAGGAAAAGAAAAAAAGTGGGAAATGTCGAATCGAAGCACATTGGTTGGGCGAATAGAATTTGAGGCTCTCCAGAAGAGCGCGTGAGGATTTGGAATTTTATGTGACACGTGTCGTCCGGTTGGCAGTTGTGGGGTATTTAACTGTTGGATTGGATTGATGACCCGTTGAGATTGGTTTTAGGCAGATATTGCAGGCGCGGGAGTTGCGTTATTGGGGAACTATGACGGTGCGTGTCGTGTACGCGCCAGGTGTTGGAGAGTAAAAATAATTTGGTGCTCTTGGGACACGGGACGGTATTCTTGACAAATCACAAATTCTCATGCCCTTTCTCTATCCTTCATGTTCTCAATCGTTCAATACAAATCGTGAACCCCACCTTCTTCAGTAATCCAAGCATCCTTGAGACACCCTAACTTTTATTTGGATGGACTGGATAAGAAGGATTGTAATCTATCAAATTATTAATTTTAAGATATATTGTTCTTGAATTATTTGGTTGGATTTGATTTGTATCTTATGTTTGTTTAGTCATAGAATTAGATGTCAGGATTGAACTATTTTTAATTATCCAATGTTTGTTTAGAATATTATGGAGTAGAATAAATACTCAAATGACTATTTTATCATTTTCAATTATTTACCAAGTAATAACAATATTAAACATAACTTTAATATTTTAATTATTTTTAGCTAGATTAAATAAAAATTTATTTTGTTTTATTTTTTGCACAATTAAATAAATTTATTTTTTAAAAATTAAATAAATTAAATATCAATAAAAATATATGTTATTTTTTAATTAAAATTTTAAATAAATTTATTTTAAATAATAATAATAATTAAATAATGAAATAAAATAAAACATCTATTAAAATTTAAATAATGAAATTAAATAAAATATAAACAAAATTTTATAATAAAACATCAATAAAATATCTATAAAAAAATATTTTAAAAAATTAAATAAATAAAACAAAAATAAAAATTAAATAAAATTATTTTATTTTTAAATTGAAACATTTAAATTTTATTGAATTATACTAAATATAATACATAATTAAATACCAGAGGGCAAAAATATAATTTTAGTAGCTAATCTCATGGGATGAGTTATCCTATGATTTCTATCCCACCGTCCATAGGATAACATAGTTCCACAAATATGGGACTAATAGTCCAGAGAAATTATTAATCCGAATCAAAAAATTCATACCAAACAACGTAGTATAATCTTAGGTCATGTTTGATTCACAAGATTAATAGTGAAATATTAATAATCCTATTAAATTAGTGTGGTATTCACTATCCAATTGGATTAATAATCTTACCCCTACCCTATTACTAATAATCCTATAAATTTGTTGGATTAATTATCCATTAGATTAATAATCCTAAACCAAAATATTAAAACAAACATAAAATAATTGGACCCACAGATTAATAATTCCAATCTCATATTCTAATCTATCAAATCAAACATGCCCTTCATAGTGTTATTCTTCGAAACAAACATGCTCTACCTTCTCATTGCAGGGAGACCACGTCCACACTGTAGGGATTGGAAACTCCAATATTCCATTTTGGTTTCTTCTATTTGGGACGTATATTAAACGGCATTTAGGTCATAGGCCTAATTTTAAGGTTACGCAATGCCACATCATTTTAATTTTAGCTATTGGGTTATTTAACCGGCCATTCGACTTAGTCATTCAATAATAAAGTGACAATTATAATTGATAATAGTGATAATTATGATAAATAAATATTGCACTGGTCGTGCAAACGATCGATTGACAAGTACAAATATAAGTAATGTTTGGTTTAATTTTCAAAATTCAATTCTGTTTTCAAATTATAATTTGAATCAAAATTAATAACCAAACAAATTTTTAAAATACAATTCAAAAGTACTTTCAAAACTTATTTCTTCTCTTATTTATTTATTTATTATTATTAATCAATCAATTAATAATTTTTCTCTCTCTTCTCACATTCTCTTACATTCTATATATCAATCAATCAAAAAAAAAAAGAAGTATAAATCATCCCAAAACTATTTTCAAAACTCATAACCAAATAAATTTTCTCTTTTCAAATCATAATTCAAAAACTCAAAATACAACTCCATACTCACATCATAATTCTAAAACTAAACCAAACAGAGCCTCAGGCTTTCAAACAATCTCAAATTCAAATTACCAATCATTTTCATAAAGTTTTTGGGTCAATGTAAATTTAAGGGATTTTTATTGATAAATCTCATTTACAAGTGTTCTAACCCAAGAAGTCCATGAAGAAATTTTTTAACCCACTTAGTTCCATGTATTTATATATTTATTCTATAAAATCGTTTTTCTTGATTTACACTATTTTCTTAAACTCTTATGCCTTTATATTTAATATTGATATTTAATGTTGGGGGAGGAAAGAGAAGGGAAAGAACCAAGGCATAGGAAATTTCATACACAAATTAAATAACATTGATGTTATTATTTTATATTATTATATATGCGAATATATTTTTAATTAGCAGCACATTAAAAATAATGTGAACATTCTCTCTCATCTGATGTGAATATATTTTTAATTGACAACATATTAAAAATAATGTGAACATTCTCTTTCATCTGACGTGAACGTTCATAATACCTTTTTGAAAAATTCTCTCTTATTTAATGTAGGGATGTGAACGTTCACAACATGTGAACCATCTGATTTCTAATTGACAATACATTAAAAATAACTTTCATTATATTTTTAAGTGACAACACATTCTTATTCACAACATGTGAACATTCTACAACGATTCGGGTTTTGACCTGACCCATTTGATATTCCGGATTCGGGTTTAATAGTTTTAAAATGTTGTTCATTGTCATTTCCCCCTTATTCTTACTTGAGTTTGGCTATTTGATTGTATCGAGCGTGTTTGGAATAAGTTGGTTGCTTGGTTTTCAGACTCTTGTTCCTTAGGATTTTACCTATCCACTCGAGCGGGCTTTGTGAACCCTCAGTACTTTTGCAAGTCTGAAAAACTACTAGGAGAGTGAATTCTACGCTCGAGCGACATTTTCTACGCTCAAGCGGGTGGGCGCCCGAGCGGCCCTTCTTGCACTTGAGCGTTGGTCTATTATCTGCAAAACTACTAGGAGTGTGCATTATGCACTCGAGCGTCACTTCTTGTGCTCGAGCGGAACAACTTGTTGTGTCTGACGCTCGAGTGTCAACTCTTGCACTCGAGCAGACTGTGCGTATATCAGTTCGCAGCAGCCTTATTTTTCAACACTTTTTCATATCCTTCTCTCTCAAAACCCTAGATTGGCACTTTCTCTCTCCAAAACACACTCTCTCTTTACATTTTAACCTAGATCTACTGGGTTTTCTACTCTAGTGTCTTTGAGAAAAAGTTAGAGCATTCTAAGAGCTCCGTTTTGATCCGATTGAAACTTGGTTTCGGCGTTGTTGAAGGTTCCACCTTGCTTTGTTCGTCTCCTAACTTTGAGGTAGGGACTTTCTATACTCTTCTATGAGTTTTAACTTAGTTATTTGTTGATATGTAAGAAATATTGGGATTTGAGGTAGTTTTGAACAAACTTAGGATTTTGGTTTAAAACCAAAAGGGGATTTTTGAATGATCATAATGGAAATGGTAAGTAAATGTATTTATATGATAATTATATTGGTTGGAGACCTATGGGGTGTATCCTCTATTTGGTTGATTAAATGAAGTGGGTATAACTAATGAACTAAGATAAAATGGATTGGGATGTTGTAGACACCCCATTTTTGACCGCCCTTAGGACTTGGGCGCTACTGATTGTTTACTTGGTGATGAAAGTTGTGCAGTGCAAATGTTCAATTTATTCGGCAAGAGGAGCGTCAAATCCTAACCTTGCACCCCATTTTTGGACCAAGACTTTTTTGACCAAAGATTTTAGATCTTAAAACCCTCTCTTTCAAAATATTTTTGAAAAAGAAGTTTCTACGATGTTCCGAGGCTCGCATTTTGTTAAATGTCTCACTTTTCGGCAAATCGAGCAAGGACAAAGTGAAAATGAATGAAAGAGAGGTGAGCTCATTGAAAAGAATCATTAAAACATCTTGTTTAGAGGCTTGGAGTTGAAGAAAAGAAGAGGAGAGGGAAGAAACCCAGTTGGGGAAGAAGTTGGGCATGAATCGTTAAGGGAAAGTCAAGCAGCCCTCGCTAAATTGGGCCTATCCGTTTGTATACTTGGATTTCAACCATGAAGCCACCACCGTTGGAAAGAAGACTTCTAGGAATTCATTTTTCACTCAAGAATCTCCTAAAGCTGAGGCTAGATGAGGGAGATATGATTGGTTGAAGTTGGGCATCAATCCGATTGAGCTGGAAATGAGCAGTCTTCACTAAAAGAGGAATAACTTTTTTCACACTTGGAATTTTGATGTGAGGCTTCCACCATTGGAAAGCTTACTTCCGGGGCTTCAATTTGGACACAAGAATGACCTAAAAAGGAGTCCATATGAAGGAGATATGCCCATTTGAAGTTTGACTTGTAGAGTAGATTTTTGCTGTCGGCCATAAAAGTAGCCGACCGGCCACAAATGCCCAGAAAGCCCAGAATTTGCAGATATTTCTCCTGCAGCTGTTTTCACAATGCGCCAGCTGTCTTAGCTCAGATATTTTCGACCAAGGCTCCTCTTTTTGCTATATATGGAGGTTATATCTCATATATTGGAAGCTTAACAAGTTTGGAAACCTCTCTCTCTAAATCTCTCTCTCTCTCTCTTTCTCTCTCTATAATTTTGTGAGCAAAATTACAGCCTCTCTCTCTAGAAGCTTCTCTCTTTTTCTATATTGTGCTTAGAAGTGAGAATTTCCTATACTCTTGCAAAGAGACCCTAGACCAAACACCTCTACCTTGTTGTTGAGGTTCTTGAAGGTCCTATTTGAGCTCTCAAAGCTGGTTTTGGCTCAGATTTGCACCTGTCTTGCTGGTGCTTCAAGGGTAAGCACTTGTCCCTTTTAAGCTTGTCTTGCACACTTGTTTTGCCACATTTGCAAACTATTTTTGGCTTGGTTTTGAACTGAAGAAAACTCTGTTTTTCAGTCCTAAAAATTGTGGTTTAAGCCCCTTTTGAGTTTGAGGGTGGTCCACCTTTCTTGTCTCTTTGCTTGTTAAGATTTTGTGCCATCTTTCAAAGCTTTCTAAAACAACTTTTTTTGCCCTTTTAACCATTGAATTCCAGAGGAATTTTAGTGGTAGAAAGTTGGTTTTGAGGACCAAAATGGGAGGGGGTGGTCCCACTCTCCTCTTGTCTTGTTTGCATGTGTTAATGGCCTGATAAGTGAGCTTCTATTTCTACCTTTTTGAAGCTTAGTTCAAGCATGTTTTAGGCTTTATTTTGACCTTCTTTAACTCTATTTTTGGCTGGTTGGGTCAATTCTTGCTTGCTTTTTGCACTTGTAGTGCAATCTTGTTCACTAGCTTAGTGTACTTAGTGATTTAGCCTATTATTCTAGCATGTATTGGCTCCACTCCAGTATGTTTTTGGCTTTGATTTAGCATGCTCTAACTCTGTTTCAAGTGGTCTTGGTCACATATGCCTCGCTTTGTATAGCTATAGTGTAATCGGCCCTTACTAGCTTTGTGTTTTGAGGCTCTTAGCATGCTTTATTTGAGTTATTTGCATGATATGACATCATTTAGCATGTAATTTCAGAGCATATACCTCTAGCATACTCTCACATACTTCACTCCTTCATTGCTTTTGAGGGTTATGTATCGTGCCTTACTTATGGGCTAACATGTGTGCATATTCTCCTAGTCTTTTGAGCTCCTATCTCAACATGTTCATGCCACTGATTTGGCATGTTTTAGGTCTGTCCATGGCTGGTTTTGTAGTTTGAGCTTGATAATGTATGCTTCTAGTGTAATACACTTCACTAGCTTTGATGTTTTATGCCTCTAACATGCATTACATGAGTTGTTTGCATGATTTTGAGTCACTTAGCATGTTATTTCAGTGCTAAAATATGTGTCATTGCACTCCATTGTTTCAATCTTTCATTCACTTTGAAAGTGGTCTTGAGTCCCTTGATGGCTTGGGTATGGAATTGAGGTTCGCATGCCTAATGGTTTTAATCCTCCCTTGAGGATTTCTGCTAAGCAAAAGCATGAGGCTTCTTTCGTGCTTAAGGTGCTTGTGGCCTAGGCCATCTTTCCCATTAGAGGACTTACACATTGAACTTAACCGGTTAATGGACTAATTGGTAATTTAAAACGAGTAAACAAGAAATGGACCAAATAAAACATGTGTAAGATAAGCATGTTGTTTACATTGCATTGTGTTTGGATCGGACGTTAATCCAAACACAAGAAATGTGGGCCGTTTCATACTCAAAGTGATAAAATGTGTCACATTTCTTAGTCGCTAACCCCCTTGATCATGCATGATAGGGGTGGAGGCTCTTGGTGTATTGTTTGTGCATTCACTAAACTTGCGCAAGCTTGGTTTTCAGGCCATCATGCATTGAGATGTTTGGTTGGTGGCTTGAAAGCCGAGTGCCACACTCTTTTGAGCTTGAGAAATGATGAGGAGTGTGGTAATGCATACATATTCTTGCAAATACATTGTTGTGCCTCTGTTGTCTTCTGTTGCAGCAAAACCAGAAGTCTGGAACAGCAGGTGGCTGACCGGCCAGTTCAAGTAGCCGACCGGCCACTTTCACTAGCCGACCGGCCGGGGGGGCCCCCCCCCAGCCACTTTTTGTGGCTGATCGGATTCCGGCCACCAATCCAATTTTATGCAGAAATTATCCTGTTTTGGAGCAGAAACAGTGTAGAGTTTGGTTCAATGTTCAGAAACCTAGGCGAGTGCAAACAGAGGTAATTGACGGCAAAGTAATGGATTTTCAGGATGGCGCCAACCGAGCATACATCTCTCCCTCGCCCTCGAGGTCATTTTACTGCTTTACTTAGCTAGTTAATTTACCAGTTTTGTAATTAATTAGTTAATGTGTTTAGCTAATGTAATTCATCTTTGTAATGTTTTAATTAGCTTAGATTAGCTAGTTAATTTAGTTTCATTTTGTAATAATTAGCATAGCTTAGTTCATTTATTCGGACCCTCCTGCGAGAGGGCACAATATTGTAATAAGTATGCGTGTGTGAGTGCATGTCTTCCAACCTCATTTCTTTCTCCCTTTTACTTATCCGCTTTCGATGGTTAGTTTTAGGGCATATTTCAATTAGCATCCTTATGCTTGCATGCGTGCATCATTCATTTGTCTTGTATGCACCGGGATCGACGCATCATTCAAACTGCATTGTATTTCAATATACCTCTTTGAATACGTGTTTAAAAACATGTTATCAAATGTTGCATTCATATGCCATCTTAGATAGCCGAGCCTATTAGTTGCATTATTGCATGTATTGCATTAGGCATCTAGCATAGTTAGGAATCATGCATTGTTTTCTAATTAGCTTTTGTTTTGGCTCGGAGTACACTGTGAGTGTTTACGCTTTAGCATACTTGCATGAGTGTGAGCGTTGCCATGATAGCATGCTTGCCATGAGGCTATTTGCTTAAGTGCTTAACTACTTGAATGCTTGTGGATGGAGGCTTGATTCCCTGAATTGGAACAACTCGATGATTGTGAGTTTTAAGCCCATTTTGCGAAGTAGGAACATCATCTTTCTAAGCCCACTTGAGGGTGGCAAAATCCGCGCTTTAGCCTACTTGCTAGTAGCAATTTCAAACCATTTTCAAAAGCAAACATGAATTGTTTTGTTCCAATTCTCGTGACTTAGTCTATACTTGTATGTTGTGCGCATCACATAGTAAGTTAGCTAATAACTGAAATAAGAACACATGTGTTTATAAAACAACATATCATGCTTAATAGAGGCCGATCCTTTGATCGGGCACGCGGGGGTGCTCATTTCAGGACCTTCCCCTCTCGTACCCAAGTTCCCGAGCCAAGGCAACTTTGGTGATGACGGATACGTGGCCTTTGGCACGAGTCAGGGTTTCCTAAATTTGGCAAAATAAAATATTTAGGTGGCGACTCTATAATCTGGCAAAGCAGTCCAGTTTGACATTTTTGATTCAAAATCTGATTTTCCAAAATGATTTGCCGGATTGGACTCTTTGGTAGTTTATCAGTCTTACATTACACTTTGTGAGATTAGATTCAGAACCGTGACAGGAGTCCGAACTGTAGTAGCATGAACCAATTCGCATCCTCTCCGAAAAGGGAGGCACGTGGAGGAAGTTCGGGCGGTCTACAGATGTAAGTTTGGCATAACTTGATTTTGAAAAAGAGAGTTATAAAAGGTTTTGTCGTTGGGCATTGAATATGTGCATCATACTTATATCTTTGTTAAGATTCATATATTGTGATAGATTGTCTCTATTAGGCTTTGGCTCACCCTACTTGGGAAAACCATTTTCAAGTGCTGGTGATATACCTCCGCTAAGGACTTAGTTTGGGAGAACTGTGGAGCTGAAGGCTCAATTTCTGTTTATTTTGTATTTACTTTCCTTTTAAGCCTAGGGCTTTACTTGTGTTAAGTTGACGACTCATTTTGTTGTAACCAAGCACAATCTTGGAAATATGTAAGCCCTCAGGGCACTTTTATCTGTTTATCTTCCTTCATTTCCTTTAACTAGCAACATATGCTATAGATTCAGGGTTAGGCTTTATGAATGTATGATGCATATGTTTCTCTTTTGTATATCATATTGAACTAATGGAAGATAACCTTATTATTGTTGTTGGATATTATGGATGGATTATTATAATTATTTTGGAGCGTTACAACTTGGTATCAGAGCGTACTAGGTTTGAATACTTTGGGTACGTAAGAAGTGGTTAGTACCATAATGAGTTTGTCTCACTTGATAGAGACTTTAGTATGAACGATGTGTGCTTATATGATAACATGCTTATGTGATTTTATAGATATAGGATTTAATTTCTAAGATGTTGATTGAGTCTACGGGTTTCTAGAAGTCCTATCAAAAGAGCATTTGATCACTGCTGCTTCTAACCGGAACTCTGGCAACACTGTGGGATGATCATTATCCAAAAATGAAATTCGTATGTGTCTACGTGACTATGTGCTTATGTGGAGTGAATTACTGTTGTCCACCGCATTAGGACGCGAGTGAATTAGTGTAGATACCCCATTTTTTACGACCCTTACGACTTGGACGTCATCGCTTGCACACTCGATGATGAGTCTATATTCTTGTCAAGTGCTCGAAGTCTTTAGCGGAATGCCACAGCTTTGAGTCTTTCGAACCCTATACCCCTATTTCCTCATTCTTGGACGAAACCTTGGTTCTTCAAGCCTGCAACTCTTGGTGGCCTGCCAGCTACCTTTTTGGGCTGCTGGCCATCACTCTTGGTTGCCGGCCACCAGGGTCTTTTGCATATTTTGTGACAGCTGTGCCAGCTGTTTGCACAAATGCTTGCATCTGCTCTCACGTGTAGGGCTGGATGTTCTTGAGGGGAATTCATGTTTTCTATATATAGAGTGCCTCCCTCTCATGTTTTAAGGTTAGAAAAATTTTAAAGCAAAATTTTTCTTCTCTCTCTAGCAAATTTCTACATTCTTACCTACATATCCTCAACCTTTGCCTATACACTCTTAACCAAACCTCTCCATATTTGAGCTGAGGTCTCTATGAGCTTTGTTTGAGCTCTAAAAGTGGTTTCAAACAACTTGTTTGCTTTAAGCATGAGATTGAGATGCCATGCTTAATGGTTTAATCCCTTTGGAGTTCATTACCAACGGTATGATATCTCTTTCATGTCTAAAATAACACTTGGTTTGAGCCCTCTTTCCATTTAGAGGACTTAAACTCACCATTGGACTCAATGAATTAAAGAATAGATGGTAATCTAAATTAGAGTAACTAAAATGGGACTAAAATGGTGCAAGTTAATATTTGGTTTTGTGTTCAATCGGACGTTAATTGAACACATGGAAGCTTGATGCATTTCATACTCATTAGTGATGAAATGATTCAAGTTTCCAAGGTTACCACTTTCCTTGATCAACTCATGAGAGGGATGAGGTTTGAGTCTTATTTTGTTACATTTATTAAACTTGCACACTTTGGTTTATGAGCCTTCATGCAATGAAATTGCTTGAATTGGTGGTTTGTGGACCAAGTTTTGTCTCTCCTTTGATTTGTTCATGAAAATGAGAAGTGAGTTGTGCAAACAAACCCTTGAGAATACCCTGTGCATGCTCTGTTTGTTCTCTGTTGCAGCAAGATGAACTGGGTAACAGTGGCCGGCAGGCCCCCTTTGATGGCCGGCCGCCTATCACTGGTGGTCGGCAGGCCCTCACTCCTGGCCGGTCAGCCACTAATGTAAAATTCAGTAGTATATTTTTTGAGCAGAGCAGAGTTATTCTGGAAGTGGACAAAAGTGTAAATGTTCTACTGTACAACGGAGGTTTTCTGGAAGCAAAACAGTGGCCTTTTCGGGTGGAAACCGAGCACGTGCATGAGCATTCCTCGCATACCGAGCCTGTTTAAGTTTAAATATTTAGTTTAGATATTTGTTGTAATTAATTAGTTGTAGCTAGTTAATTTTGTAAAGTGTTGTAATTAATTAGTTAGTTAACTAGTTATTCGATTCCGTTTTGTAATTATTTTAGTTAGCTAGAATAGTTAATTCAAGTGTTATAATAATTAGTTAAGTAGTGTAGCTAATTATTCATTTCAGTTTGTAATAGTTAGCTTAACTAGCTTAGCTTTAATTAGTTAGTTAGTTAGTTCATTCGGACTCTTCTTCGTGAGAGTGCAATGTTGTAATAACATGTATGTCTTCTAACCCCACGTCGTTCTCCCTTTTATTTACTAACTTATGATGGTTAGTTTAGGAACATCATGTTTTGTTTAGCATACTTCATATTTGCATCCATTTGTATTGCATGCACTGAGGCTTGGTTCATTATTCTAACCTGCATTGTTAGTTTAATACATTCTTTGAATACGTGCATAGACCGCATGCTATCAAATTGATTAATATGCCATATTAGTAGCCGAGCCTATTAGTTGCATATTGCATGTGTTGCATTAGTCATATCGCATAGTTAGGAATCATGCATTTTTCTAACTCATTTCTCTCTTTGGCTTGGAGTACTATGTTAGCCTTTACTCGCTTTAACATGATTGCATGTGTGTGATTGTTGCCATGCTTAGCATGCTTGCCATGAGGTTAAGTGCTTAATTGCTATAATTGCTTGAATGCCTGAGGATGAATGCTTATTGCTTGAATTGGTAATGTTTATATGCAATCACTTTTTCAAGTGGTACATATTCGAAACAATTTTCAAAACAAATATGAATCAAGTGTTCCAATTCTTGCAAGTTAGTCTATACTTGTGTGTGCGCATCACATAGTAATGCTAGCCTAATAATCGGAACAAGATCATATAATGTACATAAGATTCATATCATGATTAGTAGAGGCCGATCTTTGATCGGGTGAGCGGGGGTGCTCAATTCATTCATGACATTCCCCTCTTGTACCTAAGTTCCCAAGCTGAGACAATCTTGGTGATGACGGACACGTGGCCTTTGGCACGAGTCATGGATTTTCTAAATTTTTCAAAAATATTTAGATGGTGACTCTGTATCTGGCAGAGCAGTCCATTTTTTGGCAATTTGATTCAAAATCGATTTTCCAAAAGACTTGTCGAATTTGGAATCTTTGGTGATTATCTATTTCACATTGCACTTGTGAGATCAGATTCAGAACTGCGAGAGTCCGATACTGTAGGGCTTATTTCGACTTCCGAAAGAGGGCGCAAAAAAGTCAGGCTACATTTTGCTTCGGCACATTTGTAAATGTGCTAATTTCTTTTGTTACCTTTATTAGGATGTCAGGACGTGAACGTGGTAGTGGTAGGCGTAGTAGGCCTAAAAGGCATAAGGTGCCTTTACCTGATGAGATTTCAGTACAGGAAGAAGAGGTTGGTCAGGCTAATGTGGCCGAACCGGTTGGTCAACAGGTCATGGGCACCTTAGCCCGTGAAATGGCCGGAGCATTGAGGGAATCCATGGACATTCTCAAGGCTGAGAATTAAGTTTAGGACCAAGTAAATGAGGCAGGGCCATTTTTCTGAAGCGAGAGTTTTTCTGGTCAAATCCGGATGAGTTTGTGGATGATCCCAAGCAGCTACTGAAAGCAGATAAGTGGTTAGAATAGATAGTGAAGATCTTCGAGGTGCTTGGCATCGAGGATGATGGACTGAGAGGAACCTTGGCATCCTTCCAGTTGAAGGGAGATACGGGTCAGTGGTGGAAATATGCGCGTGGGCGTATTGGAGTGACTTGGGAGGCCTTTGTCAATGCCTTCCAGGATAAGTTTTTGCCTCTCACGGTTTTGGGGAAGTTGAGAGATCATTTTTCTCAGCTCAAGCAGTTGAACACACCGTTGGCTGAGTTTGAGGCAGCTTTTACTAGCATCTCTAGGTTTGCACTAGAGTTGGTGGCGACTGAGGAGCACCATTGCTTGGAGTTTGAGAAAAGGTTAAAGAACGGGCTTATTTTCAAGGTAGCCGGTTTGATGATTAGAGATTACGAGCAACTTATAAAGTCAGCGGCTCATTTTGAGACTGTGATGTAGATGGAGGAGGAGAGGTTGAGAGGCTCTAAGAGGAGTCAGGATGTTCAGGGGGACAACAAGAGGTAGGGGGTTGTGACAACCCTCATCTCTGATTAGTGTTAAACTGTGTTTGAGCATGATAAGTAATTGATTAGAATGAAATCCTAATCTGCTTGTATGAGTGTACCGTTTAAAATGCATTTATATCTGTTGATTACTGAATAATCTGTTTGTGTTTTAATTTCGAATTGCAAATTGAAAGCCATATCGGCGACCGATTCAGAAATTGACTAAGGTTATATGCTAATTAGGATTTATAGGATTTTATGGTAAGTTTAATTAAAATTTGTTTTGGGATGATTAAATTAGATTAAATAATGTTAAACTAATTGAACCTAGGTAATTACACTTGTGCCATTGAGTGGGCCACCTTTAGAGTCATTGTTTGGAGCTTGTTTTACATCATTTCTTCATCCATCTTCTTGAGCAAACCGTGGGTGGGAGGAGAGTAAGAGGAAGGAAATTGAATTTGCAAGAGTCTTGCTTGATCTTGGAAGAATTGAAGAAGATTTGCAAAATTAGGCTCCTACACTTGAAATTCAAGACCTAAGGTAGGAAACTCACCCTCTTGAACATGAATTTGAGTTGTTTCTTGCATGGTTCATGGAAATATTGGAGATTAGAGTCAAGTTATAGCCTAAGGAGTTGAATTGAGAAGCAATGTGTGCATGCATGTCCACATCATTGAGTTTTGAGATCATTTACATAAGAATTTCCACATGCATGTTCATATTTTAATTGTAGACTATGAATCCACCATGATTTTGAGCTCAACCTTGCATTTGACCATGCTTTAGAGCATTAGAGTTCATAGGAACTCATGCATGTTATGTTCTTACATAGTTCATGGAAGTTTCATTGAAATTGGTGTTCTCTTGGCTCATTTAGGCTTGATTTTATAAAATGATCTTCAAAACATGTTGTATTATGGGTTTCCAAGTGTTTTCCAGAAAATTAGCCCAAAAGAATCGAGTTTGAAGCTTTAAAGGTTGAGTTTTGTGCTTGTAGATCAATCTGGAAATTCCAGATTTTTGATCCACGCTCGAGCGTACACTCTGCGTACATGCACTTCCGCTCAAGCGTAGATAGTCACGCTCAAGCGTGAGATGCATATGCCCAGAAGTTCATGTGATTTGCAGTCAGCTCGAGCAAGGTAATCTGCGCTCGAACGAGGGTCTGAGTCTCACGCTCGATCGTGGGTTGAGCGTCCATCGAGCTTGAAAAACGTGCAACCAGTACTTTTGCCTGAGTTTGCAATCCGCTCGAGCGGGGGAAGTCACGCTCGAGCGGAGCTTCTTTGTCTGCATGTCCGCTCGAGCGTAGAAAGCCACGCTCGAGCGAGACCCATGTTTCAGTAAAAATTTGAAAAGTGTTTTAAAGCACATTTTTGCATCCTCATTCTATCCTAGGCATTCCTAGACCATGTTTAAGGCATCTTAATGAGGATAATGTTATAGAACCACACCGAGTCAAGTTAAGGGGCTAAGTTATTAATCCTAAGTGTGTAACTTAGCGTGTGTTCATTCTGTAACTGTGTAAGGTTGGCACCCGAGGACGCTGACTAGCCTGTCTATAGCCTAGTACTCTATGAGTAACAATGTTGTAAAGATACGTTCAACTATAATTATTTCTGAACAATTGACTGTACTGCTTTCTGAAATGACATTACTTACTGAATGAATGTTTGTCCTATATGTAAACTGTACTCGTGGCATCCATAGCAACTTACTGTTACTGTACTGTTACTACTACTGTTACAGAGATCTCTGTCAGTTCCAATATTTGGAACTACTACTGTTTACTGTTTTGATGACCATCAACTGACTGTTCGGTCTATTAAGACCTACTGTACTGTTTTGCTATTGGACGTACCACGTATGACTGTTATGACTTCTAAATGACCAATATGGCACGAAACATGAGCCATTGATTGAATAACTGATTTACTAATGCAAATGACTATTTTAATTAATGAAAGGACATTCATTCTTAACCCCTTTACGCATATGTTATTCACTGGGCTTTAGCTCACTGTTTATATTTATATGTAGGTGTCCAGGCACCGGACCGGAGCTAGGAGCGTCGAGCTAAGCTATGTTTTGTCAAGCCAACCATTGTGCCTCACTTCGAGTTTCCGAGTCCGTTCAAGCTAAGGCTGTTTTGGGGTGTTTCAGATTCACCCTTTTGTCTCTGTTTTGTATTGACTGAATAGGACTTGACTGTACAGTTACGGTGAAGGGATTTGGTCCCTAACCTGGATGTTTGTGTATATAATGTATGTATATATGTTTTGGTTATGAATGTGGCTTGTGCATAAAAGTCTTTTTCCATTCAGGTTTTCACAGCTCATTGGACATCTTTTATTTACTGTTTGGCTTCCGCCAGCCCCTTACTCTGTATTATTGTCATTACTATTAAGCAGGTCTTCGGTAATCACGGATTACTGGCCGGTTACGATACTAAACCCATAGGGGCGGGTTTAGGTCGTGACAGGGGTCCTAACCTACAGCAATCATAGGGAGCTCAGTCAAGGTCCATTTTTCCAGTGCTGAGTTCAAGTTCTAGGAGAGGTAGCCAGGGAGATTTCACTTGTTACAAGTGTCCAGCTTGCCTGCAGAGAGGAGAAGGGCAACGATTTGCACTGTCTTCGGCTCGCTCTCAGAGCCAAAGTTAGAGGAAAGGGTAGCCGCTCACTTGTTATCAGTGTGGGCAAGCGGTGTATATGAAAAGATTTTGCCCTCAGTTCGGTGGCACACTCCGTGCATCTGGTTCGAGACAGACATAGAGCCACCAACCGGCACAGTCAGCACAGGCCTCGAGGGCCAACCAGGGAGCCTCTTCAGCTCAATCAGTGCATCAGGCTTATACTCCGAGGGGTGAGCAGGTAAAGTAGAGACATTCAGAGCGTATGCATGTTGTTACCGCGATAGATCTTATACCGGCTCCTTCAGTAGTGAGAGGTACCTTTTTGTTTTGCAATTTAGTTGCTAATGTGTTGAGTGATATGGGTGCATCCCATTCATTAACTCATCTGCATTTGCATCGATTTTGGGGTTAGAGTTGGCTCGGTTAGCATCTCTTATCTGTGTAGACTCACCTATTGGTAGCGAGATGATTTTGAAGCAAGGGTGTCGGGGTTGTGATATAGAGGTTACATGTTGCCGACTTTCTTTTTCATTTGTGTTGATTGACATGTCTAGCTTTAATATTATTTTGGTTATGGACTAGTTGTCTTCATATTGGGTTATCATAGATTAGTACCGTCAGAAGGTTACTGTATGTACCTTGAGCGGTGATTGCTTTTATTTCTTGGGGGACCGGGTTGATAGAGTCTTATCACCGACGTATGATCTACATGGGTGGAGTGAACTTAGTTTCCTTCTTGCCAACTTCTTGGGTAGTGAGTGTGATGAAGTCCAAATTGAGTTGCCAAAGGTGGTTTGTGAATATCCAGATGTTTTCTCCGAGATCTTATTAGTTTACCGCCTTATCGAGAGATCGCGTTCTCTATTGATTTAGTGCTTGGCACGGCACCGATTTCCATGGCACCGTATAGGTTTGCACCTACTGAGTTGAGTGAGTTGAAGATTCAACTCCAGGAATTGTTGGATAAAAGTTTTATTCACCCTAATACTTCATCTTGGGGAGCAACGACTCTTTTTGCTAAAAAGAAATATGGTGTGTTGCGATTTTATATAGATTACCAGAAGCTGAACCGGGTGACTGTTAAGAATAAGAACCCACTGCCTCGTATAGATAATTTGTTTGATCAATTAAAGGGGTCATGTTGTTTCTCTAAGATAGACCTGAGATTGGGTTATCACCAGTTGAGAGTAAGGGAGGAGGATATCTCGAAGACGGCATTCCATACGTGGTATGGCCATTATGAGCTCCTAGTGATGCCTTTTGGGCTAACCAATGCACCGACTATGTTTATGGATTTAATGAACTGGATCTTTTATGAGTTCTTAGACCGTTTTGTGGTCGTTTTTGTGGATGACATCTTGATTTACTCACTCTCCAAGAAAGAGCACGAGGAACACTTGCGGGTAATACTTGAGTTTCTTAGAGTCCATAAATTGTATGCTAAGTTTGGAAAATGTGAGTTCTGGTTAAAAAAAGTTAAGTTCTTAGGTTATGTGGTATCCGAGGAAGGAGTGACTGTAGATTCATCCAAGATAGAGGCAGTTCAAGATTGGGAACAACTTAAGAATGTTTTCGAGATCCGTAGTTTCTTGGGGTTGGTCGGGTATTATCGTAGATTTGTGAAGGACTTCTCTAAGCTAGCCTCACCATTGACTAGACTGACGAGGAAGGGAGTTAAGTTTGTGTGGAATGAGACTTGTGAGAAGTCGTTCAAAGAGTTTAAGGTTAGACTTACCACTGCTCCAGTATTGATTATTCCGAAGAGGGGTTTGGGCTATTCAGTGTATTGTGATGCCTCGCGAAAAGGTTTGGGTTGTGTTCTGATACAAGAGGGAAAGGTAGTGGCCTATGGCTCGCGGCAGTTGAAAACACATGAAAGGAACTACCCTACTCATGACCTAGAGTTAGCGGCGGTGATCATTGCTTTAAAGATTTGGAGGCATTATCTATATGGTGAGAAGTTTGAAGTGTTTTCTGATCACAAGAGTTTGAAATATCTGTTTACTTAGAAAGACTTGAATTTGAGGCAGAGGAGGTGGATGAAGTTCATAGAAGATTATGATTTTGAATTATATTACCATCTGGAGAAGGCCAATGTTGTGGCCAATGCCTTGAGTAGAAAGTCTGTTAGCAGTGTGGCTTGTATTGCCATCCGGGAATGAGAGATGTTGGGTGCTATTGGGGAGTTTGACTTGCATCTTAGCGAGTCTGTTGAGTCTGCAGCTTTGTTTTTGATAGTTGTTCAACCTACACTTGTGAACCAAGTGATGGAAGCACAAGAGAGTGACCTTGAGGGAGAATCCCTCGCGGGAAAAGATCTCCAATGGGAAGGTAGAAAGAGGCTTGAACATATACTCTGACTCGAGTGTTAGATACCTTGATCATCTTTTCGTGCCAAAGTCTTGTCGAGAGGAAGCACTTTGAGAGTTCTACCATTCACTCCTTGCGGTGCATCCGGGAGGCACAAAGATGTATTACAACCTTTGTCGCCAGTTTTGGTAGAGGAGAATGATGAAGGATATGGCCGTGTTTGTGTCAAAATGCCTTACTTGTCAACAAGTGAAGGCCAAGCATTAGAGGTCAGCGTGTCACACCCTTAACTCGCCCCTAAAAGTTTGGGCATGACCTAATCAGAAACGGACAATTAACTTGACATACATAACATACGGGGCCTGAACGAAAGCATTAATATAATCAAATCACAGAAAACAATCTCCATTGAGCTTTCACTACCATGCCAGGATCACTAACATCTTAACGGGAAAATAATATATAGAAACATGCATCAGAGCATCGGTTATATATATACGTATATACAGACCCAGCCCTAGGATTTGGCGTAAAACAAAAATATTATTTACATTCCCACTGTAGTCGGCAATTAGAGGACAAACCAAAAGTCCAACCAAACTTCACTAAAGTGCACGATCTTCTCCAAATGCCTAGCCATATTTAGGTTGACAAAAAGGAGACGGGTATCGGGGTTAGAACTGACCTCCCGGTTGATTACCTACAGCATCAGACAAAACACAGATTGAGCTACGCTCAATGAATAATAGTATTTAAATAGTTCAATGCACAACTCAAATTATAGTACGTAATAATGCGTATGTAACCACAGAATTCATATGGTTGTTCCGATGTTGTGTTACTTTCAGAACGGCCATCGGCCCAGAATTAACAGAGTGGCCACCGGCCCAGATATAACAGAACGGCCATCGGCCTAGAAATAACAGAACGGCCATCGGCCCAGAAATAACAGAATGGCCATTGGCCCAGAAATAACAGAATGGGATAGTTTCAGAGTGATCCAGATGTATACAAATCCCTTTAACGTTCACATTCGCACAAATTTCACTTGTCAATATACATGTTATTGTAGTGACTTACGGAAAACAGAACGTTAATAGCAATATACATTAACGGTAAATAAATGTACGTTGGTTGTATTATTACTCACAGCGTTATGGCAGAGCGCTAGATCCTCCCGGAGTGTACCCTGTCCACATACATAATTCACACGTTAGTTCTTTTTCCTTATTAAACCATTTCCAAACTTGTTTTATTTCGAACGAATTTATCAATATCAAAAATACATCAAATATAGATTTTAAAAATATCCGAGGAACAAGCATGTAAAACGGAGCGAGCCACTTTTTCTGGCATGGGCCGCACGTGCGGCTGTGAGCCCCGCACGTGCGGCAAAGGCTCCTGCACGTGGGGCAAGAAATCCCCGCACGTGCCTTTTTAGCAGTAGTAAAGCTCAAAAATTTCCCATTTTCCCGCACGGGCGGCAGTGCCCCTGCACGTGCGGCCATTACCCCCGCATGTGCGGCGATTTCCTGTGTTGCACAGTCCGAAATTCACACAAAATTCAACTTTAGGTGCACCTTCACAAGGCTAAAAAATAGACTCTTCCATTGCTAAAACATGGCCAAAAATCAAGTAAATAGGCAACTCATACACATATCAAGTTCAACATGAATTGATTCCTCAATTCTTTGCACTTCATAACATAAATTAAACACTTGAATCCATACTACATGATTCTCAAATATACATGTCTTTATTCAAGTCATTCAAATCCACACATGAGTTGATATAGGTAGAGATAAGGCATACAATGAGAGTTTTCTTCATATAACCCAACCAATTCAATGATAAAACATCTTTCTTTTAGTTAACCAATACACACCCTCCTTTGTACAATCATCCAAGAGAATCTTACTCCTATTCAAGAAAGAACTTGATTCAAAGAGAACACATACCTTGAACTTTAAAGCCTACAGTCCCACACAATTTTTCAATCTCTCTTTTTGATGGCTTCCTCCTCTTCCTCTCAACCCCCTCATTCTCTAGTTTTTCCTTCCAGGAGATATTTTGGAGTAGAGATAATATAAGAGTTCTAAGTCAAATGTCTAGGGAGCATCTATATATGTAAGTGAATGAGGACAAAAAGCAATCGTTTAATCATCCCAAATTGAAATTTCACAGAAATGCTTATTATTACCTAAAAATTATGTTGATCTCACATATACAATCAATTTTGGATTATCAAGCCTCTAAGGCTCTTAATTTCTGATTCAAACACTTTAATTGCGACAGATACTTCCTTCTTAAATAGATATGAACCAACATTCATACGTCTTATTTAATTAAACCTCATTTCACACGACGTTTCATAGTAAGCAATTAAGTGCACAGAATAAAGGACCGAAAATATACCAAAAACAGATATGAGAGGTAGGTTATTACACAGTGGGTTTGTGACAACCTTTGCCTAGAGCCGAGTAGAAGTGGGAGTATGTCATAACGGATTTTTTTGTGGGCCTTCCGAGGACTCAATGGGGTAGTGATTCCATTTGGGTGGTAGTTGACCGATTGACTAAGTCAGCGCACTTTATACCTATGCGCGTAAATGGCTTGGTAGATTATCTTGCTGACCTTTACATTAGGGACATAGTAAGATTGCATGAGGTCCCAGTAACAATTATTTCGGATAAAGATCCATGTTTTACGGCTCGGTTGTGACAGAGCTTACAGAATGCCTTGAGCACTAGATTGACCTTTAATAATGCGTATCATCCTCAAACTGACGGGCAGTCCAAACGTACTATTCAAATCCTTGAGGATATGCTTCGAGAATGTGTCCTTGACTTTGAGGGTTCGTAAGAGAGGCATTTGCCCTTAGTGGAATTTGCTTATAATAACAGTTTCCAATCGAGTATTGGCATGGCACCATTTGAGGCCTTGTATCGACCGTGTAGATCTCCTGTGTGTTGGGTTAAGGTGGGTGATGCACCTATGTTGGGTCTAGAGTTAGTCCGGGAGACGATGGAAAAAGTTGCACTTATTCGTAAGAGGTTGGTTACGTTGCTAGAAAAGTTATGTCGACCATAGAAGGAGACCTTTGTCTTTTGAGGTGGGAGACCATGTCTTTTTAAAGATATCACCTAGGAGGGGTTTGATGAGGTTTGAAAAGAGTGGGAAGTTATCCCCTCAATTCATTAGGCCTTTTGAGATCCTTGAGCGGATTGGGGAGGTAACTTATCGTTGGCCTTGCAGCCACAACTTTCTGGGGTTCATGATGTGTTTCATATTAGCATGCTTCGAAAGTATAAGCTGGATCCATCGCACGTGTTGGATTGGACCAACTTAGAGGTAGATGAGGATGTCTCGTATGAGCAGAGACCGGTGAGAGTCTTGGATACCCGGGACCAAGTTTTGCAAGGCAAGACAATCCCCTTGGTTAAGGTATTGTGGAAACATCACAGGGTTGAGGAAGCAACTTGGGAACGTGAGTTGGAAGTCCGTAAGAAGTATCTGGACTTGTTTGTTAATGGTTGAACAAGTATTGGAATTTTGATTATATTAATGTGAGATGAAAGCATTGTATATGTTTTGAGACTATGAAAACATTGTGTATGTTGTGTATGTTTTGAAAACATGGATTTAATGTAAACATTGTATATGTTTTGGGAAAATAAGTTGTGTATTCAGTATTAAGGATTCGTTCAATATGTTGATGGGATCAAATGACCGGTGGATGGGTCATGAGGTTGAAATTGATTTACAATCATTATGGTAATTGGTTACTAATTGGTTTTGAAACTTAATTGGTAATTTCGGGGACAAAATTCTTTAAGGGGGGAGGTTAAAACGATTCCGATTTTGATCCTACCCATTTGATATTCCAGACTCGGGTTTTATGGTTTCTGAATATTGTTCATTGTCGTTTCCCCCTTATTCTTACTTGAGTTTGGCTATTTGGTTGTATTGAGCGTGTTTCGAACAGGTAGGTTGTTTGGTTTTCAAACTCTTGTTGCCCAGGATTTTACCCCTCCGCTCGAGCGGCAGTTCTTGTGCTCGAGTGGGCTTTGTGAACCCTCAGTACTTTTGTAGGTCTGCAAAACTACTAGGAAAGTGCATTCTATGCTCGAGCGGCCTTTCTTGCGCTTGAGCATTGGTTTGTTGTCTGCAAAACTACTGAGAGTGTGCATTATGCGCTCGAGCGTCACTTCTTGCGCTCGAGCGGAATAAGTTATTGTGTCTAACACTCAAGCATCAACTCTTGTGCTCTAGCAAACTACGCGTATATCAGTTCGCAACAGCTTCATTTTTCATTACTTTTTCATATCTTTCTCTCTCACAACCTAGAACGGCACTCTCTCTCTCTCTAAAACTCACTCTTTCTACATTTTAACCTAGATCCATTGGGTTTTCTACCCTAGTGTCTTTAAGAAAAAGTTAGAGCATTCCAAGAGCTCTGTTTTGATCCGATTGAAACTTGGTTTCGGCGTTGTTGAAGGTTCCACCTTGCTTTGTTCGTTTCCTAACTTTGAGGTAGGGATTTTCTACACTCTTCTATAAGTTTTAACTTAGTTATTTGTTGGTATGTAAGAAATATTGGGATTTAAGGTAGTTTTGAACAAACCTAGGGTTCTGGTTTAAAATCAAAAGAGGGGTTTTTGAATGAACGTATGGAAATGGTTATGGGAGTAATTATGAGCTTGTGTTGGGTTAGAATAGTGTATTTTGGTGTTTGGGATGAAATCGAAAAAAATGGAAGTTTTGCCCTAAAACGACTCAAATGATTATTTTGTATAAATAATGAAATTGGTATTGAAAGTGTGAAATTGGGAGGTTGGTTGTTTATATGAATGGTGTTGTCGGATATGTATTATCTCTCACCTATGGAAGTTTGGATAATTTATCTGTTGTGAAGATTGTATATCAGTTTAGAAATATCTGTCTTGGGCTATCGGTGGAGGATAGTTATGGTTGTTGTAAAAATTACATGAGGATTAGGCAAATTGAAACTAAACACCTAGCCATTATCATTGAATATGATTATGAATTGTATACATTGTATATGTATGATATTGGGAGGAAAAAATGGATGTACTTCATGTTTGAGAGAAGAAATGAGAAGGACTCCACTAAATTAAGTTGGCATGTGTGTCCAAGGTGAAAGTCCCAAAAACCGTGCGTATACATGGGTGTCGATTCCCGCAGACGAAATTTCAGTAAAATGGAAAGTAAATGTATTTTTATGATAATTATATTGGTTGGAGACCTATGGGGTGTATCCTCTGTTTGGTTGATTAAATGAAGTAGATATAACTAATGAACTTAAGATAACTAATGAACTGAGATAAAATGGATTGAGATGTAAGTTTGGCATAACTTGGTTTTGGAAAAGAGAGTTCTAAAAGGTTTTGTCATTGGGCATTGAACATGTGCATCATACATATAACTTTATTAAGATTCATATATTGTGATATATTGTCTCTACTGGGTTTTGGCTCACCCTACTTGGGAAAACCATTTTCAGGTGCTGGTGATATGCCTCTGCCAAGGACTTAGTTTGGAAGGACTGTGGAGTTGAAGGCTGAATTTTTGTTTATTTTGTATTTACTTTCCTTTTAAGCCTAGGGCTTTACTTGTGTTGAGCTGACGACTCATTTTGTTATAACCAAGCACGAACTTGGAAATATGTAGTCCCTCTAGGCACTTTTGTCTGTTTATCTTCCTTCATTTCCTTTAACTGGCAACATATGCTATAGATTCAGGGTTAGACTTTATGAATGTATGATGCATATGTTTCTCTTTTGTATATTATATTGAACTAATGGAGGATAACCTTATTATTGTTGTTGTATTATATTAGATATTATGGATAGATTATTGTAATTATTTTGGGGCGTTACACATTCTCTCTTATCCAATGTAGTGATGTGAACGATCACATTCGTATGTTTTAGTATGAATATTCACATCATGTAATTGACAACACAATAACAAAAAATTATTTGAAATTAATATGAATATAATGACAGTTAACATCTTGATGCATGGGAACTACCAAAACATAATGACAATCAACATTAAATATCAACATTAATAGGGGGCAGGAGAGATTGAGGGTGTTTTGGTCTTTTTACCTCAAATATGATCTAATGGAATAGTAAAAAAGAATATGAGTTGAATGGAATAAAATTCTTAGAAAGAGGATTTATTAAAAAAGTTCCCTAAATTTAAATTTTGTGATTTAAAAGAATAATATTATTTATTCAAAAAGGTATTTATTTGTTCAAAATTTTTTACCTGTTTAAATGTCACTTATTTATCTAAAATATCAATTATATGTATATGTTTGGACGGATGGACGGTATAAGGGAGATTGTAATCTATCGGACTATTACTATTATGCTACATAATCCTTGGACTATTTTGTTAGAAATGTTGTGTATCTCATATTTGTTAGTCATGCGATTAAATGTAAGGAAATGACTATTCTATTGAATCCTATATTTGTTTGAGATATTATGAAGAAAAATAAATGTTCAGAAGACTATTTTGTCCTTTTGAATTGTTTACTAAATTAGACTTATAAATTTTTATTTTTTGGCTAGAACTTTTTAGTTGAGATTTTTATTTTTAAATAAATAAAAATTCCTGAGGGCCAAAATGTCTTTTTACCCTCTAATCTGGAGGAATATTTATTCCATCCTTTTGTATATCAACCCCCCCATGAGATGCAATATTTTCACAAATGAGGGATTAATAGTCTCGTCTATATTTTTTGAACCAAATAACAAACTATTTCATATATTGGATACTGAGTCCTATTCTAACATCCAATTCCCCCAAACAAATCGGACATATAGGTATTACTTATTTATCGAACTACCTATATAGGGGAAAAAAATTGAAATGATGTGTGAATGGAAATTTAAAATTAAAAACTTTTGTCATAAAACATTCTCAATACAATTATATTATTTTCTATGATTGTACAAAATTTTGCTTCTGTTTTTTTGGGTAGGTAAATTTGCTTCTTCAATGATGGCTAACAATATTAATTTTTTTTAAAATTCTCAAAACTGTTTGCCAATATTCTTTAATTACTTTATTTTAGTTATTTTTAAATTAAGGTTATTTACATGGAGACTCCATAGATTATTAAAAAAATATTATTTTGACTACTTAAATTATAAAAACGTACAAATGAACCCCTAAACTATTGAAAAGTATTATTTTATTGTAACGCGCTAAAAAAAAACAACATTAAACCCATCAATATAGACATGCATTGATATATAAAAGTTCCACATTCTTCAATTCATCACAGTTGCATTACCAAAAGTGTTACATGTTAACAACAAAAGCAAATGCCCTAAAGGCTTACAGCTTTCCAAGTTAACACTTGGTTACAACAAAAGAGTACTAACTCAATTTACACATTAAGCCCTTGGCTTGAATATACATGTAATATATCAAAGACAGCTCGAGCGTAACACCAAAAACCTGGGCAACAAGGATATAGACCAAGGCTTAACCCACCTGTTCAACACAAGCCCATAAACATCCTAAAACTCAATCAAGTGGAATTAAAGGACGACAACAAGATAGATACCACTACCAACTTCACGGAATCGAGTCCGGAATACAACAGGACAGAAAAGGGACAACCGGGATCGCTATATTTATCCTTTAAATTATAAAAGCGTACAAATGGACTCCTGAACTATTAGTGTGTTTCACTTTGACCTTTTTAGTTAGGAGATTCAATTTGTACGCTTTTATAGTTTAAAAGGTCCATTTGTACACTTTTATTATTTAGGGGGCAAAGTGATACTTCCCAATAATTTAGGGCGTCCATTTGTACGTTTTTATAATTTAAAGGGTCAAAATGATATTTTTCAATAGTTTAAGAAATTTTCGTGTAAATAATCCTCAATTTTTTGTCCTTTTATTCTAAAATGCTCACAACCATTTAATTAAGGATTTGAAAGTACAAAAATCTCAAAAAATAATTTAATAATTATAAATATTTAAAAATAAAAGGATATGGGAAATTTGAGCAAAAAATTGCCCTATATAAAAAATATTTATATTATCAGACAAAGACAAACTATATTAATAGATGTTGAACGAGAGACCTCACACCGCAAAGAATATTACACAACCATTAGGCCAAACACAATGGCTAAATGCATCTAATCTATAAATGAATTTAGATAAGTTGCATCTTAAAAATCGAATTAAAATTGGATTCAATGGAAAATTATGGTAAAAATAAAAAAAAATCAACATCAAATCAAATCATCTTTTAAATTAAGTTAAATTGTCTATAACTAAACCATTTTTTTTCCTCTAATTTCTCGATGCTTTAAATAATTCTAAAAAATTAAAAGTTGTCCAATTCAAAAAGTTCTTACAAGTTCTTTATATCAATAGTCTTTTAATATGCCATAAATTACGTTTCTGAGGTTTGATATGAACCTTAAATTAATTAAATAATAATTTTCTTAATTTCAAACAAAATATAATAACATTATACTCAAAACTCATTAAATCATGCAACAATACTTTTTAAGGGTTTAATGGCAATATCACGTTGTAGCTCAAAAATAATAAAAATAGTATACTAACTTTCAAGTTCAAAATCTCATGTTAGGATTATTAAAAAAAGAAAAAAAAATAAGAAAAAAAGATAGTATATACATGCATTGATTTTGAAACTAAACTCAACAAAACAAATGTCATGAATAACAACATGAGATTTCACTTTAAATCAAAAAAATTCTAACAAAATAGCTTTAAACATGCCTTAAATGAAGATGTGAGAAGACAATTATCTCTTGAAAAATAGAACAACACAAAAGTAAAAGAAAAGGAAAGATTTAAGGTTGATCTTGCAAACATAACTTCAAGCTTCAAGAACACCCAAAAGTTCTTCAATATGTTATTCAATTCAAGCTCAAACCCACTCAAAACACACTACTAATAATTTTACCAAAGCGTTTAATCCAAGGCTTTAGCTCACTAATTTTAATAATGGTGGCCAAAGATTAGATGACTCCAAGCTTAAGAGAGAAAGAGATAAATGGAAAGAGATCCATGAGTTTGCTAGGGAAAATGGGATTCAAATGTTATTCCAACTAACTGAGGAAGACTATCATTAATATTAACTTATGATACTAACCTCCATTAATTACTAATTAATTTTTAACCCAATGATTCAAAATCTTGAATTAAGAAATCAATCTCAATCATACAATGCAAACTAAATTAGATGATGTATGTATAATCTCACCAACACTGCTACATCCAGATAATTTTTTTTGCCTCCGCCTGAATGAGACTTTTAAGAGTCTCATTCGGGCAGATTCAGGCAGAAAAAATTGTATGGATTAATCATTAATCTAATCTCACTTATATAAGAGTCTCATTCAGGTAAATTCGGACGAAAAATTGTGTGAATTAATTATTAATATAATCTCACTTATATAAAAATAAGCACGATTGGCAATTTGGCACAATAATTTCCTCTCTTGTGATTGTAAGAAGGCTTAAAAAAGAATAAGAAAGTATATTCCCAAACGAGGTAGACTTGACCATAAAAGAGGAGAAAAAGTGGGCTGATGTTGGGTTCTCTTGATGTCATGCCCCGAAATAATTACAATAATCCATCCACAATATCAATAAACGACAACAACGATAAAATAACTATCTTCCATTAAATTCCAGTTGTATTTACAAAAAGAAACATATGCGGTATACATTCATAATGCCTGACCCTGAATCTATAGCATGTATTGCGAACAAAAGAGAAGAATTGAAGTTAAACAAATAAGAAATGCCACAAGGGCTCACAGCTTTCCAAGACGATACTGGTTACAACAAAAGTGGACTTAAGTTTAATACAGTTTAAGCCCTTGGCTTATACAAAAATAAACATAACAAATAGACAAAAGAAGCTCTCGCCCCAAGTCTTCCCAAACTATGGCCTTGGCGGAGGCATATCATCAGTACTTAAAATATTTTTCCCACATAGGGTGAGCCAAAGCCCAGTAGAAGTAATCTAACATAGTATATGAATTTTAACAAATTATAAGATGAGTGCATATGCAATGCTCATGCCAAAACATTTTTATACCTCTTTCCAAAACTATGCAATGCAAAATTAAGATCTTGATTCATAAATCATTTCCATTACAATAGAAAATAGGGTAGTGAATCACACTCTGGGAATTTCAAAATAATACAACCTTTCCCTAAAATTTCATCCAGAGGAAACTGTAAACCAGGACCCATGTAAACGTAGGCTATACAAGCACTACTATTGCCATTTCACGAAAATTTTGTCCACGGGATCGGCACCCATGTATACGCGCGATTTTTTAGACTTTTACCTTGGACACTCAGGCCAACTTAGTTTAACATTGCAATTCATGTTTCCCAAATTCACCATTTTTCTCAAATGATAAACATTTTCAATGAATAAGTGTGAAAAGATGATGCTCAATGCAAATAAATGAGAAAATAGTTTCAATTCTTCTAATTCACATGCAATTTCTACAACATTCATAGCTATCTTGCCCAAGACAAATATTTCTAAACAGATAATTTAAATTCCATAAAGATACATTTTCTAGATCTCAAGGGGTGAGTGATATTACATATCTAACTCCACCATTCTCATTAATATCAATCAAATTTCACAATTTCAATACCAAGTTCAAAATTTATACAAAATCAATATTTGAGGTATTTAGAGCAAAATCCATTTTCTTCCCAAAATTAATTCCAACATTCGAAATCCACCATTTATTCCCAACTCAACATCATTTTCCATATCAAAATCATTTTCAAGAATCCATTTGAAAAACCCCTCTTTTAATTTATTTTACTCAAAACCCTAGTTTTATTCTAAATCCTCCAAAAATTCAATATTGCTTAGAAATGACAAATAACTAAGTTAAAACTCATAAAAAGAGTGGAAATATCCCTACCTCAAGCTTAGAAGATGATTGAAGGAGGGATGAAAACTCAAAGATGCCGAAACTCAACTTTGTTCCAATTAGAACGAAACCCTCGTCAAGCTTTACCTTTTTGACAAAGGCACACGGGTAAAAGATCGACGGATCTAGGTGCATTTGAGGGAAATATATGAGTTTCAGAGAAAGAGTGAGAGATATTAGGGTTTTGAAATGTTTAGAGAGAGAAAGAGATGAAAAAGTGAGTTAAAATGGACTATTTACGAATTGATATATGCACAGTTCGCTTGAGCGCAAGATGTGTCACTCGAGCGACCAGACACAATAAGTTTTACCGCTCAAGCGTAAAATGCTTCGCTCGAGTGCATAATACAAACTCCCAGTAGTTTTGTAGATAGAGATCGTCATTCAAGCGAAGCTTCTTACAAACTCTCAGTATTTTTGCAAACTTGCAAAAGTACTGGAGTTTCACAAAGACCGCTCGAGCTCAAGAAGTGTCACTCGAGCGAAAGAACAAAAATTTGGGCAACACAAGTTTGAAAAACAAGCCATCAACCTGTTCCAAACACAACCAATACAATCAAATAGCCAAATTCAAGGAGGAAAAAGAGGAATAAGACATGAATAACAATACAAAACAATGAAACCCGAATCTTGAATATCAAATGTGTCGGGTCTTAAACCATAATCGCTATACTTGAAGTCCAAAAATCATATATTTTGTTTTGTTTAAGGGTTTTGGATTTTCCTTCAAAAACTATTCGTTTTCTGTATAATTAATTTAAGAAAATCTCAAGGTCAACTGATAATAATAAAACACACATAATTTCCATGAAATAATAATTATCAAGCCGCCTATGTGCGAGATGAAACAATTGATGTATTGAGATTCTTAATTCATCAATTTTTTTTCAAATGGATAAATAATAATCTAACATCTAATACATGGTCTTGAGAGTTGATCCCTTTGATCTTGTGTTGATTTGGGTCTGTATGTACGTAAAACGAGACGATTGATTCACTGCAATTAAAGGTGGACAAATGTCGGATTAGGCCCATATTGCATAATAAAGAATTTTGTATCTGTTCAAGTCTGGCCTGGTCCGATCCTAATATTGGGCCTCTATATCTATCTAAGTTCGGTTCAAAAAATAATTAAAAATTCCAAATCTATCCATTGAGCTATATGTTAAAAAAATTAAAACATTCCATACTTAAATTCAATGACACATTATATTTCTTAAATAAATATATTAACATCATTATAAATTAAAAAATTTCTTAAATAAATTCAACCATACAACACCACAAATATGAGTTTTAATAAAACCAACACTGATAAAGTCAACACAAATAAAGTCTAGATCTAAAAAAAAAATAAAAAAATTAATGGATTATAAATAAATAAATAAATAAATAGCTAAAAAACGAGCTAGGCCTGGTTGGGCCGATTTAAAAGTATAAATTCCAAGTCCAGCCCATTAATATTTCAAACTAAAAATGTTGGTCCAATCCAGTCTTCAGGGCTAAAACAATAGGGGGACTTACCAGCCGGTCCCATGGAAGTAGATTAATACCCACCAAGTCCTGCCCTATTTCAGTTTCCAATTTTACCCCTCAATGTCACACCACATGCATGAAGCAAATAAGATATTAAGAGCTCTCCCCTGTGCACATGACACACACGCTCCTTCTCAATTGTTTTGATTTGGAAACTATTCTGAGGCGATTTGGAAACCATTCTGAGGCGATTTGAGATTTGGAAATCGAAACAAACGAAGAGATTTTCTGTGAATCTCCCATTGTTTCCAAAGAAATCACCTATGTTTTCATACTGATTCCGAACAGATCCCCAGCAAATCTTCCACCGTTTCGATCTATATTTTGATTCGGACATCTACTCTCCCTGTTTAGTTCATCTTCAACAAACATGCCAATCAAATGTGAGTCGTATTCATCTTCTGTTCTTCTTTTATAACTATAATTAAGTGATAAAATTTGACTTGAAGCTATTTTCAATGTGTATCATACAGTATTAATTTATGAGTGATATTCAACTTCATAATAATCACATCTTCATGTTCATTTGCTATACAATGATGGATTGGCTTACTTTTGCTAATTCAGTGATAAAATTTGATATACAATGACAGATTTGCTTATTTTTCCCAATTCAGTGAGAAAATTTGCTATAAGAATTATATATTTGCTTAATTTTCTTAATTGAGTGATAAAATTTGTTATAATGATGGATTTGCTTCCTTTCTTCTTTCATAACTATAATTGAGTTATAAAATTCGACTTGAAGCTATTTTCAATGTGTATCATACAGTATTAATTTATGTGTAACACCCTCAAAATAATAACATTAGAACCCATCAATTTAGACATGCATTGGTATAAAAGATAAATATTCTTCCATTCATTAGAGTAGTTCTTTACAATGAGTGTTACATGTTAACAACAAAAGCAAATGCCCTACGGGCTTACAGCTTTCCAAGTTAACACTTGGTTACAAAAAAGGAGTACCAACTCAACTATACATTAAGCCCTTGGCTTGAATTTTCATGTAACACATCCAAAAGATCACAAAACGATAAAAGCCTGACTGCCTCTTCCCTCCCAAGCTATCATACAGTATTAATTTATGAGTGATATTCAACTTCATAATAATCACATCTTCATGTTCATTTGCTATACAATTATAGATTTGCTTACTTTTGCTAATTTAGTGATAAAATTTGATATACAATGACAGATTTGCTTACTTTGCCCAATTCAGTGATAAAATTTGCTATAAGAATAATAGATTTGCTTAATTTTTCTAATTGAGTGATAAAATTTGTTATAATGATGGATTTGCCTCCCTTCTTCTCTCATAAATATAATTGAGTGATACAATTCGACTTGAAGTTATTTTCAATCTGTACCATACAGTATTAATTTATGAGTGATATTCAACTTCATAATAATCACATCTTCATGTTCATTTGCTATACAATGATGGATTTGCTTACTTTTGCTAATCCAATAATAAAATTTGCTATACAATGCCAGATTTGCTTACTTTGTCCAAATCAGTGAGAAATTTGCTATAAGAATGATAGATTTGCTTAATTTTCCTAATTGATTGATAAAATTTATTAAAACGATGGATTTGCTTCCCTTCTTCTTTCATAACTATAATTGAGTGATAAAATTCGACTTGAAGCTATTTTCAATCTGTACCATATAGTATTAATTTATGAGTGATATTCAACTTCATAATAATTATATCTTTATGTTCATTTCCTATACAATGATGTATTTGCTTACTTTTGCTAATTCAGGGATAAAATTTGCTATACAATGACAAATTTGCTTACTTTGCCTAATTGAGTGATAAAATTTGCTATACAATGACGAATTTCCTTACTTTGAATAATTCAGTGATAAAATTTGTTATAACAATGATAGATTTGCTTAATTTGCCTAATCAAGTGATAAAATTTGTTATAATAATGGATTTGCTTACTTTGCTTAATCGAGTGATAAAATTTACTTACTTTACCTCATTGAGTGATAAATTATCAGTTGTTTTCATCTTCATCATGATACTTCATGTTCTTTTGCAATTTGGAATCTAAATTTTGCTATACAGTTATATAGTTGCTTAATTTGCATAATAGAGTGATAAATTCTTCTTAGTTTGCCTAGTTTAGTGATAAAATTCTTCTTAATTTTCAATGTTCATGCTCAATGTTTTTGTACAGATGTTCCCAGTCATCATAAAAGATTACGTCGTCGAGAAACAAGTTTCTCAAAAAAGAAAAAGATTGAAAAAGTTGAGTTTGTTATAAAGCCAACAACACATGAAAGTGAAAATCAACTAGAAGTTAAACCTGGATCTAACATTGACAATGAGGAGCCCAAATAGCAACAACTGAAACAAGCTATAGAGCTCCACAAAGCAAGAGGGAAGAAAAAGATTGATGGAAGAAAAACTAGGACTGAATAGATACATGATAATGAAGCAAAGTATGTCTACCGTTCTAACATTCAATCTCTTATCAAAATTTTCAAGACAACAAAACTCAGAGAGGAGCATTTGACACTATTGAGAAAGACTCATTTTTGACTTCTAATTGATACATTGAGTGAAAACAAGGTTAAAAGAAGAGATTCAATTAAATATGATGATGTGGTTGCAAAACTTTTGCAAACTTACCAAATGGATGGAACCACATTTGAAATTGGTGGGAAGAAGCTGAAGTTGAAAAGAAATGATTTCAAGTTAATTTTTGGGATTGCATGTGGACAGAAGAAGATGAATCTTGCATACGGAAGAAAAAATGAGGTAGCTATGGTGCAAAGAAGGAAAATAACCGAGAGCAGAATGACAAGTGCTTCAATCCAAAAGTTGATAACGAAACTTTTGAGAAGCAACAACAATGAAGATGTAGAAGATATTGTTAGATTTGTGTGCCTTCTGGTTTGTTTGCTTTTGTTGTATTCGGGTACTGGGACTACAATTGGTTGGGGGTTCATGAAATACCTTGAGGATATTGACAAAATGAAGTCTTATGATTGGTGTGGCGCAGCAAAACAACATCTTACAAGATCAATAGCAAGCAACATCAACCAAATTGATAGAGTGTGCGGATGTGTGATCATCTTATTAGTAAGTAAATAAATCACTTACAACTTATAAACTATAATATTTACATTTACTAAATACTTATTTATAACATTTTTTTTCTCCTCAATAGTATTGGATATGTGAGCATACAAAGATCATCAAACCAAATGACAAGAATGCAATCCCAAGATTTACAAAATGGAACATCACACATCTGAGAGAACAATTGGCAAAGTCATCCTTGCATAATCTGAAACATATTGAGGTATCCATTGATAACCTTTGTTTTGTTTAAACAAATATTAGATTTTGTTATGCAGTGATAAATTTTAGCTCGACTGATAAATTCTTCTTAATCTTCATGGTGTCACATTTCTGGTAGAAAAATATTTAGGCATTTCATCTGTGCTAGGAAATTATTCAAGAAACAAGTTTTATCAGTGTATAATCTTTATTTCTTTAATTGAGTGATGAATTTTGCTATGCAGCGATAAATTTTGATATGGACTGAGAATTTTTTGCTCACAGTTATAAATTTACTTAGTTAGCTTCATTGAGTGATAAATTTTGCTTAATGTTGCTAATTCAGTGATAAAATTTGTTATCATGAACCAAATCACTAGTCTTATTATAAATTTGAATTACCAAATGATAAATTATTACTTAACTTTGTGTCATATCATTCTTTTTAATAATTTTCATTCATGTAGGAGAGCAATTTGAAAGACACAATTGAAGACCAGAACATATACAAACAATTGCAACGACAAACAGAAGATGAGCATGAAGATGAAGAATGTAACTTTGAGGAACAAGAGCAGACTAAATTATCTGAAAAGGAAGAAGAAACAATGATAAAAAAGATATACCAACACTTGTTACTACAGACTGAAAAGGAGGATAAAGATGAAGAAGCTAACTTTGAGGAACAAGAGCAGACTGAAAAATCTCAAAAGGAAAAAGAACCAATTATCAAAAAGATATTCAGTCTTAGTCTAGGAAGAAATTCACCGAATCCCAAGCATCAAACAGGTGCTCAAAAAAAGAGGAAATCAACAACATTGCAATAAAAAAAAGAATGCAAGAAGGAAAGCCAACTTTCAGTATGAAACTGAAGAAGGTCCAGTTCTTGTGCAAAGAAATGAGCTTTCTTTTGAGAAGCTAGAAAATGATGAAGAAGAAACAATGATCAAACAGAAAGTTGGTCCAATAACTTCACCGGGATTCAAGCATCAAACACCGGCTGAAAGAGGAAAGCAAAAAGGAAACTTGCCGATGAAACAAATATCTACCATGTCAAAATAAATGAACATACCTTTGAGAAACTAGAAGAGAATGTGTTGATAATCTAAAGGCTAGAAATGGAGAAGGCAAGAATCCAAGCAGAAAATGATGAGCTTAAGGACCAACTCATGAAGCTCAATAAACAAATAGAAGAACAGAGCAAGAAAACAAAAACACAAATGGAAGTGAAAGATGTGGAAATAGTGCTACTTAATGAGAGAATTGCAATGTTGGTTGAATCAAATGTCTACCTGGACAGTCAAGAAGAACAAATCGCAGTTGAAGTTGAAGCCACCACTCCCAAAAAATCGCCTCTTGTGAGCTCAATGATAAAAAGGGTGAAAATAGAGAAACAAGAAAATAGCACAAAGATCCAAAATTTTGGTACATAACAAAAAAACAACCAAAGCAGGACAAGACAGTTGATGAAATAGAACCAATGGTTGAAGAAAGTGCAAAGACCAGAAAAGAAGAGCAGACACAACATCAACATCCAACAAAAGAAATTGACACTTCCTATCCAGTGTTTCACAAATTGCCAAAGAAATCAAGGATGAAACTCACTAGTCTTTGGGCAACAAAAACCAGCAGGTAAGAACATGATTTGGTCCTAAAATTTCCAAATTTGAAATCTAAATTTTAGTATATGGTCATGCATTTATTAATGTATAACCTTTGTTTAATTCATTCATTGATAAATTTTGTTATACAGTGATAAAATCTACTACATAGTGATAAATTTTACTTAATTTGTTTGGTGGAGTGATATATTTTGCTTATATATATATATATATATATTTCATTACGATATCATCCATTCTCATTGTCTATATCAAGTGCATAAGTTCTCATTCGTCTAGTGTTATAGTGATAAAATTACCATTAACGAATTACATTGTAATCAAAACTAATATATTTGCAAAACACAGTATTTGTTCACCACCAAGGATGAGGCAGAAACAAATCAATTGTTGAACAAAATGATGTTAGAAGCTATCAAGGAAAGATATCTTCTTTTCCCAATTCTCAATGAAAAGCAATGGACGTTGTTGGTACTCGATATTGAAAATGGCTCATGGAAGTTTTACAATTCAATGAGACCAAGCACAAAAACAGATAACCACTTAAATGAGGCAAACAAAGTGGTAAAACACCAATTAATTACGATATCATCCATTCCCCCTGTTTATATCAAATTTTATTATGCATTTATGTTAAACACCAATTAATTATTAATATATTTTACAGAGAAAGGTTATTGAAAAATACCTTCAACATCACAATCCCAAGCTCATTGAAGGTAACAAGTTTCATGAAGAAACAAAAATTGCAATGAATTGTCCCCAACAAGTTGATCTTTTGTAAGTTTCTAAAAACCAAAACACATTACATTGATAAAATTATTATTGATGACTACTAACTTTGTTTTTCCAATGTCATCATAGACTTGATTGTGGCATCATAGTTTGTTATCTTATGAGAGAACATGTCTGTAACAAAGACATCTTTTCCAATTTAACAAAGGAGCAGTGCCAGCAAATCAGAGCAGATATCAAGATGCTTTATTGACTAACCAACAGACAGACACCCAGCAAATCATTGATGAGGCAATAGAAGCAGTGCTTGAAGACAATGATTTTTGGGACACAATAGACAATGACAACAATGCTTGAATAATTTGGGACAAAGATTATAATCATTTTGGTTCTTACTTTGCTTCAATGAATATTACAATGCTTGGTTGTTATAATGTCAAATTTGTTTCAATGAAACATTCCGTCTTTTTTAACCATATTGTTACCAGATCTATCTTTTGATATAGGTCTTGTTTTATGCAAATTTTATTCAAAAAATTGATTATGATCTGACTATTTGTGTCAAATTTAAAGCTTAATAATAGGTTTGGAGTCACTATACTGATGAATTTATTTTTTTTATAGTGTTTTGTTTACACTGATAAATTTATCACTGTTCAAACAAAAAAACCCGCACCTCTCTCTCTCTCTCTCTCTCTCTCATTCTTTTTTCCCAACTCAATTAAACAAAACACTATAAAAAATAATAAAAAATTTACCTAAATTGAAAATTAAAACACAAACACTATTACATTGTTTTGATCATTTTGGTTCTTAATTTGCTTCAATAAAACATTCAGTTTTTTTTATCCATATTGTTACCAGATCTGGCTTTTGATATCAGTCTTGTCACTGTAAACATTGATAAATTTATCACTGTTCAAACAAAAAAATAGCATCTCTCTCTCTCTCTCTCTTTCTCACTCATTCTTTTTTCCCAACTCAAGTAAACAAAACACTACAAAAAATAATAAAAAATTTACCTAAATTGAAAATTAAAACACAAACACTATTAGGTCTTGTTTTATGCAAGTTTCATTCAAAAAATTGATAAAAATCTGATTATTTGTATCAAATTTAAAGGTTAATAATAGGTTTTGAATCACTATACTGATAAATTTATTTTTTTATAGTGTTTTGTTTACACTGATAAATTTATCAATGTTCAAACAAAAAAACCAGAATCTCTCTCTCTCTCTCTCTCTCTCTCTCTCTCTCTCTCTTTTCCTAACTCAATTAAACAAAGCACTTTAAAAAATAATAAAAATTTACCTAAATTGAAAATTAAAACGCAAACACTATTACATTGTTTTGATCATTTTGGTTCTTAATTTGCTTCAATGAAACATTTAGTCTTTTTTATCCATATTGTTACCAGATTTGAATTTTGACATCAGTCTTGTTTTATGCAAATTTCATTCAAAAAATTGATTATAATCTAATTATTTGTGTCAAATTTAAAGGTTAATAACAGGTTTGGAATCACTATACTGATAAATTTATTTTTTATAGTGTTTTGTTTACACTGATAAATTTATTACTGTTTTAACAAATTTATCACTGTGAACACTAATAAATTTATCATTGTTCAAACAAAAAAACCAGCATCTCTCTCTCTCTCTCTCTCTCTCTCTCATTCTTATTTCCCAACTCAATTAAACAAAGTACTATAAAAAATAATAAAAAATTTACCTAAATTGAAAATTAAAACACAAACACTATTACATTGTTTTGATCATTGTAAAATTTTAAAAAATAAGACATAAGTATAGTTAGAATAAATTGGTAAAAAAAAAAATTATCTGTAGTTAGTTACATATGAGCTTAAGAATGTTGAAAAATCATATTATAATTTTACAATACAAAATACTAATATTTAAGAATTATGTATTATTAAAATGTTCAAGAATGCTCAAGAGTGTTCTCATGTTTATAAAATGTTCAAAAATGCTCAAGAATGTTCTCATGTATTATATTTCATCAGAACATGAGAACACTGAAGCATTTTTTAGACTGAAATTTTGAACAATTTAAACTGAAAATGAATTGCAAAACTCAAAATATCTTGCTATTGTAGCAATATATTTGCCACTAATAAAAAAAAGAAAAAGTACTATTGTAGCATCTCTCCCTCTCTCTCTCCCTCTCTCTCTTCCCAATTCAAGTAAACAAAACACTATAAAAAATAATAAAAAATTTACCTAAATTGAAAATTAAAACACAAACAGTATTACATTGTTTTGATCATTTTGGTTCTTAATTTGCTTCAATGAAACATTCAGTCTTTTTTAGCCATATTGTTACCAGATCTGGCTTTTGATATCAGTCTTGTATTATGAAAATTTCATTCAAAAAATTGATTATAATCTGATTATTTGTGTCAAATTTAAAGGTTAATAAAAGGTTTAGACTACATTCGTAAAAAAAAAAAAATTAAAAAAAATTATTTGTAGTTAGTTATATATGAGCTCAAGAATGTTGAAAAATCATACTATAATTTTACAATGCAAAATACTAATATTTAAGAATTAGGTATTATTAATTTTAATTTGATAGCTAATTTATTTATTTTTTAAATTTTTTTAAATAAGTTTTCCAAATATTTCATTTCAATACCAAATATAATATGTTTATATTTCACCTGAATATGAATATGAGAACGCTGACGCATTTTCTAAACTGAAATGTTGAATAATTTAAATTGAAAATGAATTGCAAAACTCGAAATATCTTGCTATTGTACCAAGATATTTGCCATTGATAAAATTATCACTGATAAAAAAAATTTAAAAAAAGGGTACTATTTTAGCACAATATTTGCCAGACACGGGAAACAAAAGCGTGAGTCACGCAATTCAAACCCTGTCTTTCTCATTCTCCATCGTCGGCGAAACCCTTCCATTCTCAGGCGGAACAATGAACACAACTTAGGCGATTCGAACACCAAATCAGTCGATTCAAACAAAAATTCTGACGAAACATGCCTATATAACGTAAGCAATTGAAACTCTTACTTTGTAACGCCCTGAAAATAAGACAAGCATTTACATATAAACTAACCACATTCCTTTATTTCATTGAGTTTCATTACATAAGTATTACATGTTAACATCAAAACAAAATGCCCTACGGGCTTACAGCTTTCCAAGTTAACACTTGGTTTCAACAAAAGAGTACTAACTCGTTTACACATTAAGCCCTTGGCATGAAATTACGTGTAATACATCAAGAGTAAAACAACTACACTATGTCCGCCTCTAGCCTTCCAAGCTATGTCCTTGGATGGTGGCATGCTTCCTGTTACCTGAAAATGCATTTTCCATTAGGGTGAAGCCACAGCCCAGTAGAAATACACTAAAACCAACCCATGGACAATGGATAAAAACATTTAGCAATGATAGTTTGGGTCAACACTGATACAATCACATAAATTACATATTTATGTCAACGACTTTACAAAGTCCCAATTACTCTTCATTTTTCCATTTTTTCAAACAGATAAGCATTGCTAGCTCTATTCATCATTTCCACAGATTATGTTATAAAACTATATCTCACATTCAGATAAGCAGTAAAAAGCTATTACCACATTTCTCAACAGATATGTATATCAACAATATCCACAGAAAGCATACAAGCTGTATCACACTCTAACAACAGATATGTTATTATCAACAATATCCACAGATAGCATACAAGCACTGTATCCACACTCACAAAGATAATGCATATGGAGTCTATTTATCTTCACTTCTCTAGACAGCATATGAGCTCTGTCTACGGAGTCATCCCCTATCTCCTCCCAATTACCTATCCGGTTTAGAGGTTACATCCCCTATCTTCCCCTTAAACGCGGCAGTACATCCCCTATCTCCCTCCCTACACATAACGTATATAAAACACATTGGTTCATCTATATACAATCACACAATTACAACACAATTAATGTATTCTTATCAACCCAGCTTCCATGACACGTTTCCATGAAGTTTCCGTTTACCTAATTCATCATGCATTGCCTACAACAATCCGACTATCCTCCACCGATAGCCCCAAAGCAGTATTTCCTAAAACAGAAATAAAATGCACAAATGGATATTTCATATCAAACATTTCATTTCCTCATTCTCACCAATTAATTATTCAATTAATTAAACAAATGTAATTAGGCCATTTTTCCATAATTACCATTTCAACCCTGAGGTCCCCATTTTCACAATGACTTCAATCAATCATTCTATTTTTCTATTGCCAAACATGCATCTAGGTTTATTATAAAATAAAACCCCAACTTTTGTAAAATTACACAAAAGCCCAAACTTCACAAATTTTACCAAACCCAAGACCCAACATCCAAAATACCAAATTTAAAGACAAACCCAGAGAGGAGTATATCCCCTACCTCAATTCGAGTCCCAGAGAGAAGACGACAAAACCCAACGGCTCCAAAACCCGAGATTCAGATAAAATGAAGGCCCCGACGATCAACAACCTTTGTTGAAAGGGCCAAAGGCTGAGTAAATCACT
>NW_021029590.1:38411-99496 GCF_004153795.1 Camellia sinensis | reverse complement strand
TGCATGTCTTCCAACCCCATGTCTTCCTCCTTTTTATTTACCAGCTAATGATGGTTAGTTTTAGGGCATGTTTCAATTAGCATCCTTATGCTCGCATGATTGCATCCATTCATCTGTCTTGCATGCACCGAGCTTGGCGTATCATACTAACTGCATTGTATTTCAATTCCAAGTTGACTACATGTTATATGTAACATCTCATATGCCATTTTAGAATAGTCGAGCCTATCTTAGTTGCATCCTGCATGTGTTGCATTAGGCATCTCAGCATAGTTAGGATTCATGCATGATTTCTAATTAGCTTCTTTCTTTGGCTCGGAGTACTCGGTGAGTGTTTATGCTTTAGCATCCTTGCATTTGTGTGAGTGACTGCCATGATAGCATGCTTGCCATGAGGCTAACTGCATATGTGATATACCTGCCTGAATGCCTGTGGGTGAAGGTTGGGTTATTTAAATTGGAACAATTCATCGATTGCGAGTTTTAAGCCCACTTGAGAGTGGCAAATCACCATGTTTTCTAAGTCCACTTGAGGGTGGAAAAATCCGCATTTTAGCCTATTTGCGAGTAGCAAATCGCTTTCAAAAACAAACATAAGATATTTTGTTCCAACTTAGACGATCCAGTCTATACTTGTATGCTGTGCGCATCATGTAGTAATTCTAGGCTAATAACCGGAATAAGAGCACATATGTTTTCAAAAACAAGATATCATGTTTAGTAGTGGCCGATCTATGATCGGGCGAGCGAGGGTGCTCATTGCATGACCTTCCCCAATTGTACCCAATTTCCCGAGCCAAGGCAACTTTGGTGATGATGGACACGTGGCCTTTGGCATGAGTCAGGGTTTCCTAAATTCCCCCAAAAATAAAATATTTAAGTGGCGACTCTATATCTGGCAAAACAGTCCATGTTTGGCACTTCTTTCTAAAAAAATAGTTTTTCAAAGCGATTTGTCAGATTTGGACTCTTTGGTGATTTATCAATCTCGTATTGCACTTTGCAAGATTAGATTAAGAACCGCGACATTGAGTCCGAACTGTAGTAAGCCCAATGAACAAAACAAGATCTTCTCGAGACGATCGGGGACGTCTACAATGTGTTATTTGTACATTCATTGACATTGACTTGTGCAAACTTGGCTTCTCGGCCATCGTGCATTGCGATGCTTGGTTGGTGGCCCGAGAGTCGAGTATCGTGCTCTCTTGAGCTTGAGAAATGATAGGGAGGGTGGTTGTGCACACATATCTTGCAAATACACTACTATGCCCCTTGTTGTTCTCTGTTGCAGCAAAACTGGGGCTTGGCAAAATAACTGGTCGGCCGACCAGTAGGGGTGGTCGACCGACCACTTTTTCTGGTCTACAACCAGTTTTTCTGGTCTATAGCCCCCTTTTCTGGTCGGCAGCCCACTAGGAGGTCCCCATGTTGGAGCAAAAGCAATCTAGAAGTTAGTGCACTTTTCAAAGATAAAATCAAATGCAAACAGAGGCAATTCTGGGCATAGCAATGGATTTCCGAGGGAGGCGATCAAGCATGCATGCATCCCTCGCCCCGAGGACCTCTTTTAACTAGTTTAGCTACTTTACTTAGTTAGCTAATTCGTCAGTTTTGTACTTAATTAGTTAATGTGCTTAATTAATCGATTTGTTTTGTAATAATTAGTTAACTAGGAATAGTTCATTAGTTTTGGTTTGTAATAATTAGTTTAATTAGCGTAGCTAGTTAGCTTATTATTCGAACCCTCCTTCGAGAGGGAACAATGTTGTAATAAGTGTGCGTGTGTGTGATGCATGTCTTTCAACCCCATTTATTTCTCCCTTTTACTTATCAGCTTTCGATGGTTAGTTTAGGGCATATCTCAATTAGCATATCTTATGCTATGCATGCGTGCATCATTCATCTATCTTGCATGCACCGAACTCGGCGCATCATACAAACTGCATTGTATTTCAATACATTTACTTGGATACGTGTTTAACAGCATGTTAGCAAGTGTTGCATTCATATGCCATTTTAGATAGCCAAGCCTATTTTAGTTGCATTTTTGCATGTGTTGCATTAGGCATCTTGTATAGTTAGGATCATGCATGATTGCTAACTAGCTTCTGTTTTGGCTCGGAGTACACTGTGAGTGTTTATACTTTAGCATCCTTGCATGTGTGTAAGTGACTGCCATGATAGCATGCTTGCCATGAGGCTAACTGCTTAAGTGTTTAACTACATGAATGCCTACGGATGAAGGTTTCATCACTTGAATTGGAACAATTCATCAAAATGTACGTTATAAGCCCACTTGAGGTGGCAAATCATGTTCTTTTAAGCACACCTTGTTTGGTGGCAAATATGCGTCTTAGCCTACTTGCGAGTAGCAGTTCCAAACCATTTTCGAAAAACAAGCATGAGATGTTTTGTTCCAATTCTCATGATTGAGTCTACACTTGTATGCTGTGCACATCACATAGTCGGCCAGATTAATAACCAGAATAAGAACACAAGTGTTTTAAAAAACAACATATCATGTTAGCAGAGGCCGATCCTTTGATCGGGCAAGCGGGGGTGCTCATTTTAGGACCTTCCCCTCTCGTACCCAAGTTCCCGAGCCGAGGCAACTTTGGTGATGACGGACACGTGGCCTTAGGCATGAGTCAGAGTTTCCTAAATTTCCTCAAAATAAAACATTTAGGTGGCAACTCTGAAATCTGGCAAAGCAGTCCATGTTTGGCACTTTTTGATTAAAATCGATTTCCAAAACTATTTGCCAGATTTGAACTCTTTGGTGATTTATCAGTCTTACATTGCACTTTGTGAGATTAGATTCAGAACCGTGACAGGACTCCGAACTGTTGTAGCTAGAACTACAATTCGCGCCCTCGCGCGCAGAGCGTGTTCAGGGGTCTACAATTTCTGGCAACTCTGCTGGAGATTTAGAGAACTTGACTCGAACATCATGATATGTTGTTTTATCTACGCCTATGTGTTTCTTTGCATTTGCATTTCCATTTGCATTGGTGCTCCTAGGACACCATGTTTACCGTCTGCTATTCCTGAACAGTTTGCCGGAGGCTTGCTTGGAAAAGCGTGCCATTAGGCTGACCGGTTACGGGCTCTGCCACGTTGGGAACACAAACCTCGATTTTACCAAGGCACCCTTTTTGACCATTCGACCTAGTGCATATTTGAAGCCGTAAAGACCATTCCAAACTAGGACAGGTTGCTTAGCCGATTGTAGGTTGTTTGAAAACCGCTGTGTGCGTAGTGAAACCCTAGCTCCTGACAAGATAGGACAGGGAAACCCTACCCCTCCATAGGGGTGTTTTGACTCTCACTTGCTTGCTATGTGCTTTTAGAGTGTGTCTCTACAGGAATGCATGTATCAGTTTGCAAGTCTGAGTATCAGTCTGAGGACATCAGTATTTAGGGGAATCAGATTTGAAGCAGTGATTTGGGGGCAGCGATCAGTGTTTGAGGACAGTTCTTTCAGCTTGTGATTATCAACTGTGTGTTGTGTTTATTTAAGCCGAAATACTGCCCATTTTTCTTCTTGTTGTTTCCTTATTTTGCTTTATTTATCTTTTTGCAAGGTAGTATAGCATCATTGCTTCCGAGGAGGCAGTTTCCCCTAAAGCACTCTGGGTTAGAGGTAGAAGGCTTCATCGATCCGAGGATCTAGTTGACGGACAAACAATGTTCCTTTCATTATCCCCGGTTACTAGACGAAGGTCAGTTAGGCACAGTTCATCAGTACAGTGGTTACCAGATCAGCGGTCCATATCCACCCCACCAGTGAGTATTCGGGCTGAGGCTTTCATTTCTACCGCAGAGAGAGATATACCTGTTGTTCAGTTAGATCAGCACCTTATGGTAACTATGGAGGAGATGATGCGTCAGCTCCAAGAGACTATGCAAGCCATGCAGCGAGATGCTGCCCGTCAGGCCGAGTTTGCCGTGCGTTAGGCAGAGGTTGTGGCTTAATAGACAGAGCTGATTGCCAGACTTCAGCAACAGTAGCAACCACAACAAGCCGGAGCATCTGCTTCACATCCACCCCACCCCCAACCCCACCTAGAGTTCCAACACTCGGGGATACTGCAAACGTCCTGGAAGATACGAACGCTCCAACAGGAACAGTCCCACCACCAGTTCTACCACAGATTTCAAAGACACCGGCCTTCTCAACAGATACACCGTTTGAATCTGAGATGGATCCAACCGCTCTGAAGTCGAGTAAGCTTGAAATGCTGTTTAAATGGGCCCAGGGGGTCAATTCCATTCCAGACATAGAGGATGGTTACACTGATTTGGCGGTAACATTGCCGGATAGATTCAAGATGCCCCACACAGACCGTTTTGATGGCTCGGGCGACCCCATGATTCATCTGAGGCTGTTCTCGAATATTTTGTGCCCGATGGGCTTGACGAGACTCCAAAAACTGTCACTCTTCGGTTGAACCCTATCGAGTATGGCGGCCATTTGGTACACCAAGCTGGAGAACTCAGTGAAAAGGAGCTTGGAGGAAATGGCTAAGGCCTTCATCGCACAATATTCATACAACACCCAGATTGAGGTCACGACCCGTGATCTTAAAGTGACCAGGCAAGAGCCGAAAGAAGGCTTTTCTGACTTTGTCACTCGATGGAGGGCCAAGTCCTCCATGATGACAACTTGGCCATTGGAGAAGGATGAGATAAGAACGGTTATGCGCAACCGCCAACCCAAGCTGATGCATAAAATGATCATCTTACCCCTTCCCACCTTTGTGGACTTATACAAGATTGGGGTGCAGATTGAGGATGCTATCAAGCAGGGTCTGATCGACCAAGATAGGGAACAGCCCAAGAGGGCATTTACACACAATTCGAATACAGGTACGAGTAATGCTGCAGCTACCAGAACTTCTGATGTGGGCATGGTCACCACCACCACTCCAAAAACACCTACAGCAACACCCTTCACCGATACGTCCAGAACCAGCTCACAAACAGCCAGATATCTACCCCGAGGCTAGAGAACCTTTACTCCACTGTACATGCCTCAGTCCAAAGCTTTGGGGGTTCTAATCAGGAAAGGGCATTTGAAGCCCCTGGAGCTGCGGCCATTACCAGACAAACTTCCTCCTTCCCATAACCTGGCCAAATACTGTTCCTTCACCAACAACACGGTCATGACACTGACTCGTGCTACAGACTACGTCATGAGATTTAGGATCTCATTGACAACAAGGTGATTGCACCTCCAGAAAAACCAAATGTCACCACGAACCCACTCTCACCACATAACCAAGCTCCACCACCCAAACACATCAACCTGATCCAAACCACGGCCATTCCATATGACCCAAGCATATATATCACACCCTCCCATCTACCCAAGCCTGAGGTGTTCATCCCAGACAGCACGAACTTGTGCATATTGAGCACCTTTCTAACCCAACCCGAACCGGTGGTGGTGACTGTCAAAGACAAAACTGGGATGACCTTGGAGGCAGATGGGAATGTTAATTCAGAGCCCGAGGGGTCTGGCAGCTTTGCATACCACCCGAGTGGTTATATCACATTAACAAACTAGGCTAAGCCGATGGTAGAGTTGCCAGTTGGGGCAGAGATCAGTGTGGTTCGGGAGGATGGACCTGGTTAGGGGTTAGATGACCTAGCAGAGCTGGAAGAGGATATTGCCAATCTGCAGTTGTTCAACGAGCAGGACCCAGGGGATGTGAACATCAACTGGTTCGACTTGGATGGGTCAACAGAAAATACTGGGTGGCTCAGCGACGAAGCAGATGTTATTGAGGTGCCTCAGCCAGAACAGGGGCAATCAGAAGCCGAAATATCAGCAATGGCCGAAATGGCCGAGAATCAAGAGAAATCGCTGGAAAGCACCAGTGTAAAGAATTTTGCTTGGGATTTGGGCAGTTTAATTACAGTAGATGCTGAACAGGAGGCTGCATTGAAGCATCTTGAGCAAGAAAAGATCGAGGATCTTGAGAGGGCTAGGAAGGCCAAAGCCCTTGCGGGGACAGAATGTGCCGTGAGCACAGAAACAGTTACAACGGAGCCGGACAACCGTCTGTCGGTTGCCGATGGGATGTGGTGGGAAGACGACGACTTACGTCTTGCCCACACTGACGAAGACTGGGGGCAGAACCCACCAGATAACACCTAGTATGTTGAGGAGGTTGACCATATGACAAGGAGTGGACGGTATTTCAAGCCCCCACACATGGACCAGCCGGAGGCGTCTGGGAAGGACAAAGAAGCAGAAACGCAAAAAAACTGCTGGAAGAGGAGGCTGTACTGAAGAAACTTAAGAAAATTTAAGTAGACATCTCCATCTGGGGACTGCTTATGGCCTCGAGGGTTCGCAGATAGGCCGTCCTTACAGCCATGGATAATGCCAAGCTTTCAATTGATACCACACCCGAACAGTTGGTAGGGCTAGTTTTCTCGGGAGGAGCTTCCCCGACCTTGACCATCACCGACAAAGAACTACCGCCCGAGGGCTCAGATCATAACAAACCACTCTACATCTCTGTGGAGTGTAGACAGAAATGGATACCGGTGGTCCTGGTCAACACGGGGTCCGAAATCAATGTATGTCCGTCGAGAACGGCATATGCTATCGGGTTGAAGCCCACGGATTTCGTGCCTATGGCCCAGGTAATTCGGGCCTATGATAACACTAGCCAGGAGGTGATGGGGACCGTACGAATTAAGACTCAGGTTGGCCCAGGGCAACAGGATATTGAGTTTGATGTCTTGGATTTTCCTGCAACCTTCAATCTACTCCTTTGGCGGCCATGGCTGCATCAAGTGAAAGTCGTCTCTTCCACCTTACACCAAATGCTGAAGTAGCCCCACGGGAAGGGGGTAGCAATCGTTTTTGGAAATTTTTCAATACATCCGCCGCCAGAGGTTTCTACACCAGTTTCGGAGATTGAGCATGGCTCGGAAGATGTATTTTTGTTAGGATTTACCCTAGCTGAGGCCCAGGTTGTACAAAACATGGTAGTTGTTGATGAGGGGCTATACGTCAATGCACAATCTGTCTACCTTATGAACAAGCTTCAACACGTGCCCGGGATGGGATTAGGGTGAAGTGGCCGGAAGGGCATTGCCACATCGGCCGAAGTGTCGCATAACCCATATACCTTTTGTTTAGGTTATCAGCCTACCAAGGAAGATTAGGCGAGGAAAGGAGGAGAGATGGCTGGAAGAGCCAGGGAAAGCAAGCCGGACAGCATTATGAGTTGGTGCACAGGCCTATCCAGGGGAGCTTGAACGGACGCTTTGTCCTGGAGGGGGAAGATTTCCATTCTGTGGTTTTTCGGAGTCCTGGATGAATTCAAAGAAGCGGCGCTTACCCGGCTTCGAAATCTTTTTTGATCTTCAGTTGTCAGGGGATGAAGTTGCCGAAGAGAAGACAGACCCACCAGCTGAGGCTGAGCAGTGCAAGGAGGAGGATTCTGAGAGCACAGAAATTGAGATGGGGGAGCACTGGCTTTGTCTCCTCTCAGATCCTCAGATCATACCGGAGTTCTTGGGGGATAACTTCTCAGCTTCCATGATCGAAGATGAAGCACTTGTGGGCCCATCTTCAGGCATTCTTGATGCATCAATCACACCCTCCCTCGTCTAGCAATACAAGGAGGGATTTTTATCGAGCAGTTTCGGGTCAGGTAGTGAGCCGGAATCTGATTCCACTGAGTCTGAGGAGTCAGAATCAGATTCCAGCTCTTCTGAGTCTGAGTCCGGTGTTCTTGGGGCTGATAACCCGGATGCCACTGTCCTGTCCAGGTCGTCTTTTTCTTTTTCTTTTGAGTCTGTTGTAATAGAGGAATCATGCGGACTGGATGTTATTAATGAGAATGGTACGGCTATGGCTTCCGAGTACTTTTATGTGCCTTTAATTTATTGCATTAATCAAGACTTTCAAAATTTTGATAAAAACGACAAGGAAGAAATTCCTCCGATTTTGAAATATTTGCTTGATCAAGAGCAGGAGAGGTTTGTAAATCCTTTGGTTGATGAAATCACCACAATTAATGTTGGTACTGAGAAGGACCCGCGGCTGCTCCAAATCAGGTCCACGTTGTCTTCGGAGGAGCACGAGCGCTTAGTCGCTTTATTAAAAGAGTTCAAAGATGTTTTCACATGGTCCTACGAAGACATGCCTGGAATCGATCCTGAGATTGTACAGCACCGGATCCCTCTTGACCCAGAGGCCCGACCTGTTAACCAGAAGCTCTGAAGGATCCGCCCGGACTGGGCTCTGAAAATCAAAGAAGAGGTCACCAAGCAGATCGACGTAGGGTTCCTGTTAGTATCTAAGTATCTAACTTGGCTCGCAAATATAGTTCCGGTGCCGAAGAAAGATGGCAGAATCCAGGTATGTGTGGACTTCAGAGATTTAAACAAAACCAGTGCGAAGGACGACTTTCCTCTGCTGCATATCGACGAATTAGTGGACTTCACTGCTGGGCATGTGCTGCTCTCGTTCATGGATGGTTTTTTAGGCTACAATCATATTTTAATGGCACCCGAAGACAAGGAGAAGACTGCTTTCGCTACCCCGTGGGGAACCAACTGTTGTAGGGTGATGCCGTTCGGATTAAAGAACACTGGGGCTACGTATCAATGGGCTGCGACCACGATTTTGTACGATATGATCCATAAAGAGGTTGACGCGTACGTGGACGACATGATTGTCAAATCCAAGGAAAGAGAGGTCCACTACACCGCCTTGCAAAAATTCTTCCAACGGATCAGAGAGTATCGGCTGCAGCTAAATCCTCAGAAATGTACATTTGGCGTTACAGCAGGAAAAATGCTGGGGTTCTTGATCACACAAAGGGGTATCGAGGTTGATCCTTCCAAAATCAAGGCCATCTTAAAATGCCACCACCGAGGACTGAAAAGGAGGTGCGAGGCTTTCTGGGTAAAGTGCAATTCACAAGACGGTTTATTGCAAAATTAACCTTGACTTGTGAACCACTGTTTGGTCTCCTGAAGAAAGGAAAGAAGTTCCAATGGAACGACCAATGCCAGGTTGCTTTTGAGCAAATCAAGCAATATCTACAGAACCCACCTGTGTTGTCACCCCCTGAGCCGGGAAGACAGTTGATTCTGTACCTGTCAGTGACCGAAACGACAATCGGTTTCATGCTTACACAGGAGTCTGAGGACAAAGTGAAGAAGGCTATCTACTACCTGAGCAAGAAAATGCTAGATTACGAGACCCGCTACACTCCGCTGGAGAAGGCTTGTCTGACCTTGGTATGGGCTACCAGGAAGTTGAGGCACTACCTGTTAGCTCACTCTATAATACTGGTTTCGAGATTTGATCCCATCAAATACCTCTTCGAGAAACTAGCACTTATGCGTAGGCTAGCCCGTTGGTTACTTCTGCCTTCCGAATTTGATCTGAAGTACATGACGCGCAAGTCAGTGAAAGGGAAAGCGGTAGCGGAGTTCCCAGCCGATCACCCAGTTGAAGGGGATGAAGCAGTAGAATATTAGTTCCCAGATGAGGCCATTCTGCATATCGAAGAAGAGACTTGGACGGTGTACTTTGACGGAGCGTCAAACCAACACGGGTATGGGATAGTGGTGTTGTTAATAGCACCCGACAATTCCCGTATACCTCTAGCTTTCAAACTCCCGTTCAAAGTGTCATACAATGAGGCAAAATATGAGGCATGTATTGCTAGACTAGAAGCTGCCTTGGAACTAGGGGCAAAACGTTTGGATGTCATCGGGGGCTCGAACCTTGTTGTATCTCAAGCTAAAGGAGATTGGAAAGTCAAAGAAGAAAAGATGAGAATCTATCACCAGACCTTGGACGTTCTGATTCCTCGGTTTGAAAAACTAAACTTCACTCATCTGTTAAGAGAAAACAACAGGTTCATTGATTCATTAGCAACTCTATCTTCTATGATAGACATCCCTTTCAGAGTCCGGATGTATCCGATCATCATTGAACAAAAATTCGTGCTGGCCTACGAGCTGATTGCTGCCATAGATGAGGTACAAGATCAAAATCTCTGGTATTACGACATCTGGAACATCTTGGAAAAGAAGGCATATCCACCAGATAAGAGGGCAATTTGAAGAATGGCTGCTCAGTTCATCGTCTGCGAAGGTAAACTGTACAAGAGGGGTCATCTCAGGATGCATAAGCTATGCGTTGATGCTGAAGAATCCAAGTGCCTGATGGAGGCCATCCACAGAGCAGAGTGCGGAGCACACATGAGCGGGGTGATGGTAGCCTAGAAGATCCTTAGACAAGGTTATTATTGGTCAACCATGGAAGATCCTGCGATGCCACAAATGTCAAATCCATGCAAACCGCATGAACATTCCGCCGTCGAAGTTGTACAATATGACTTCACTGTGGCCGTTTTCAGTCTGGGGGATTGATGTAATTGGGGCTGTCACTCCGAAGGGGTCCAACAAGCATGAGTACATTCTAGTAGCGATAGACTACCTCACGAAGTGGGTTGAGGCCCAATCTTACGCGGTGTTGAAGGCATCGCATGTCGCTAAGTTCATCAGGAACAACATTATCTGTCGCTATGGGGTCCCGAATGAGATTATTTCGGATAATGGTTCCCACTTCCAGAAGGAGGTGATTGACTTGTTGGAAAAGTACAACGTGGCTTTTCATAAGTCATCTACATATCGGCCGCAAACCAACGGAACTGTTGTGGCCGCCAACAAGAACATCAAGCACATTCTGCAGAAGATGGTGGAAACCTATAGGGACTGGCCAGATAAGCTGCCATTTGCTCTTTGGGGCTATCGGACTTCAATTCGAACTTCTACTGCGGCAACTCTGTATTCCTTGGTTTATCGGATGGAGGTTGTTCTGCCTATCGAAGTTGAGGTTTCATCATTACGGGTATTAGCTGAGTGTCAGATAGCTGAGGCGGATTAACAACAAAGCAGGTTCGAAGAACTCATGCTCGTTGACAAGAGAAGGCCGAAAGCACTGTATCACGTCCAGGGTTATCAGCGAAGAATTGCCAGGGCTTTTAACAAGAAGGTTAAGTCCAGGAATTTGAAAGAGGGAAATTTAGTGCTCAAACACAACCGAGCTCCCATCCACGACCCTAGGGGCAAGTTCAGACCCAATTGGACTGGCCTTTACATCATCAAGTCTATCTGGTCAAGTGGAGCTGTCGTTCTGATGGATTTAGATGGCCCTGAGTTCTCCCAGCCGATCAACATGGACAAGTTGAAGAAATACTATCCCTGAGTGGCTCGCTAGGTCAAAACCCCCAAAGGCCGACCTAAGTAAAAGTTAGAGCATGAAAAATTTGAAATAATAAAAACTAAGCTTGCAAGGTTGAACACCTAAAAAGGGCGGCCTTGGCAAAAGTTAGAGCGCAAAAGGAGAGTGTTAATACACGAGTGAACCTGAACCGAACTACGTAAGGCTTGATTCCCATCTTCAGGATACGTAGGCAACTTCATTCTGAAGTCCAGCCACAAATACTTCCAAATCAACTTTGTCCATGTGATCATGTTGGTCATCTTTGTCTTTTCTGCATTCAAGAGCTTGGTTGTGATCTCCAGTGCAGTGCTATTTAGACAAGGGGCAACTTTCTAGTTGCTGGATCCGAGGTTGTACATCTCAGTGACACATCTCGGGCGTGTCCAGTTTTGATCTATATCGAAAATGGGTTTGAAAAGTTTTAATAAAAGTTGATTTTGTTCAAATTAATCTTTTTACGACTTAGACCATTTTTGGACAAAACGGAAAATTTTCAGTACCCACAACCTTCAATTACATTGATTTTAGTACAGAGTTCTCCTACTCTTGAATATAAATTGAAGTTGCTTTTTATTACACTCATAAAGAAAACTTGAGAGTACTGATAAAGTAATAAATTCGGGGCATAGATAAGCCAGGTGTTCCTGCGCCCCCTCCCAGAGCTGGTCGAAGCCTCTGATGCCAAGCTGGGCCCAACCTGTGCCTCTTCACTGAGCCAATCTATGCACTCGTCAGACAAAGTGCAACTGAAAGTGGGAGCGGGGGCCAGGAGCTCTCTAGTCCTCTATGTTGTCTAGCTTTGCGCTTCGGACCGGAAATGCAGCAGGGTACTCTATCCCCTCAGCCGGGCAAGTCTGATCATGTCCGAACTGTCGCCGAAATCGAAACGGGAAGTAAAAGACATAGTGTATCAGGCCGATCAACTGAATCCCAAGCTGGCGAGACATGCTGTAACTCATCGCCGGTAGATTAAGCCAGGGGCAGCACGAAGCAATATTGGCAGCGGACAAACTGCACATCCATTCGCACCACCATCCCTCATCAGGGGCATCGACTAGACATCGCCGGAAGAAGTAGCCACGAGCTGAATATGCTGGGCTTGAGTCCACAACCTTCAACTTATCCATCAACCATATCTAGGGAGGGATGAAAAATGAGAGATTAAAGAATAGAGAGGTGTACGTGGAGAGAAAAGTGAGAAAAGGGTTTTGAGAGAAAAACCGAGCCTGAGGGCCGAGTGATACGAGAAATATATGTGAGATAGGGTGGGAAACATTACCTGCAGTAGTAGTGGACTCCCCGTGAATCTTGTCGTCTCCCGATGAAGGAAGGCATCCAAACCCATCAGTGTCTCAGCTAGCGTCATGGCAATACAGCTCTTGCCCTCTTTTAAACCTTGGGCAACCTCAATCAAATGGATGCTAGACCCTCCGGAGCCTGGGGCAAGCAAGAAATGAGACAACATGCACAAGAAAAGCAAATGTCGTCGAAAACCCTGCCAGTGATGATTGCCGCGGTCACCGGCATCAGAAAACCGACGAATCAGGCTCGAAATGTCCAGTTCTCCGTCACGAATCAAAGACCGAGCACCATGCAAAGTGAGCCCTCACATCCGTCCTAAGGCTTGGATGTGGCCGAAGCTGAATTGGGGCAAGATCTCTTCAACGCGCTGAGATTCTATCAAAGCCTGGAAATCATCAAAAGTAGGACACATCTCTTGCCCGCCAAAGCTAAAAACATGAGTTACTGGATTCCAACACCTAGCCGCGGCATGAAGGAACGGAAAACGCAGCGGGGTGCGACTCAGCATGAATAGTGCATTTATTCCGAAGCCCCGGAAATTCAGTTTTTCCGAGCCATCCAAGTTAGCAATCCAATTTGTGAGATTTTGGACAAGAAATTCCTCCATTTGGTGCAAAAACTAAGTGAGAATGAGGGAACCACGAAGATGGAACTCTTATAGAATATAAGGCACTACAGGTGGCAAAATCTAAAGATCCCCCTGAGTAACTGGTCGACCGACCACATCTTCTGGTTGACCGACCACCTTCTTGGGTCGACCGACCACTTTTCTGGTCGACAGTCCATTAAACTGGTCAGCAATGAGCATAAGTGGTCTACAGCTACTTCTTGTCTCTAGGAGAGGGTCCTTGGCCTTTCTATGTGCTTAGAATGCTGAAGGTCTGAGTTTATTTCTGCTTCGGATGCGTCCTGTTGTTTTGTTTGCCTAATATGCATTTGCTTATCGAGTTGTTACTCTTTGATTATCGAGTTGTTGCGATTTGTTTATCGATTTATTGCTCCTTACTTATCGAGTTGTTATAATTCGTTTATCGAATTGTTTTTTTAAGTTGTTTTGTTTGTTACGTTGGTTCACTACCTGACTTGGCAATACACGAATGTTCAAATTCCATCAATCTCATTTTCACACTGTGTGATGCAATGCGATGCTCAGAATATGAAATGTAACACTTTTGAACCGAAAGGTTGTTTTCATTCCATCATGGTTTCTTTTTACAACAGGGTACAAGTTTTAAGGAAAATAAAACTGCCTAACGTTGTACAATGCGCTATAACTACTAGCAAAAAGAAAACAAACCAAAAACATCTGAGTCGGTGCTATCTGGCTCAGGATCGAGAGGCCCTCTTCACCCTCTTCGACTGAGCAGCCTCTACAGCACCGCCATCGGCACCCCTGTCGGAACCAAAGCCACCATCCTCGGAATCCTCCTCGGCGTCGTCTCCGCTCTCAGAACCTGAACCGGTGTCACGACCTCTGCCCTCGGATGTCTCTGACTGAAGATTTGCTGGCTCCTCCTCCTCACTAGGCTCATCATCACGTCTAGCAGGCGCTCGACATCTCCCTTGGCCGCGTGTCGGGATCCCTCTCCCTGCTACTGGAGAAGGCCCGGATGGCCCGGGCTGTAGAGGTGTGACCTGAAAAGGCAGTTTGAATACATTAGCCAGGGTATGTATATCAGATGCAAGTATGGTGCATAGAGTGAGTGCATGCAGATATAGTATGTGAATGTGATATGTCGGATGTGATCTATGCATGCAGTGAATCAGTGCATTGAAATGTTCAGTTTCGATATATCAGCAAAAGTATGATAAATGCAAGGAAACCGGAAAGTACTGGGATGCCGTGGGAGTGCAGCATCGTCTCTCTCCTCAAAACCATAAACTCAAGTGACGTCATCGCCTCAAGTAACCCCTCAATATATCCTGTGGAAGGCTGCAGATGCAAGTTCAAGTCATCAGTGAATGTCTAAATATCTGAATGATAGATGAAAGCAGTGAAACATACCGATGCTGAGTCACAGGCCCTGACATATCGATGATCTGGCAATGGAGGCTCAAGCAGAATCTGATAAGGCGTCCCATACCGCCAGCCTGTCAACTCGGTCGGAGGATCTGGCCACCCAGCACACTACCAAGTGGGGGCCATACCCCTAGTCCTACCTCTCGATGTTCTGGCCCTGCTAGTCAAGGGGTTGTCTGTAGCTCGGGCGCGGCTCGATGAAGGAATGTCAGCAGCTCTCCTCATAGGGACACGAACACCTGTCAGCGAGGACATCAGGTATGTGTGGAGGTATGTCGTGTACTCCCCCTCCTCATGGAAAAGGACTACGTCAACACCCTGCATATGGTCACTAACCTCCTACGGAGAGAGACTCTCTGTGGTCCGCATGTCTAATGGAGGCGGTGAAGGGATCTCCTGAACAGGATGGCCTAGTGTCTGGCGCATGAAGCGCTTCTCGAGAAACCAGGCTCTACCAACTGGTCCCTCAAACAGAATCCGGTATCGGGAGGCGCCCCATGCCCCAGCAAACTGGAACCGAGAAAACCCTAGCATCGCTACCCAAGGCTGCCAGGTGATCTGCGGATAGCAAGTGCATGAATTGATTAGTTGTCATAAATATGCAAGATGAACCGAAGCTGAAAGCATGAAGAATTGAGAGTTCTGGATTACCTCGGTCGCCCGTACTGTGTCAAAATAATGCCTGAGATATGGCAAGGTCTCTCGGGGTCTGGGCCGGCATCGACGTTCAAATCTACGCAAGTACGGCACCTCAAGTGGTGCCTCAACCTCTGGATCAAGAGCAAGCGTCCGCAAATAGGTGCATACCCATAGCTGTGAAAGGCAAGACAGTGGCAATGAGAATACAGAATACACAGGAAATGCAGAATACAGAATGCAGAATGCGAGGTGCAGAATGCGGAGTATGGGACATAATGTGTGCAATGTGTGGAGTGTGCCGTGTATAGGTAATGAAAGGCATAAATGTAAATCAAAAGGGCAGAATGTACCTCCCAGGCTCTCTAATAGCTGCCTACTATGTTCCCGCACCTGCGGGAGGTCGAGCTCATATAGCAATAAAGGGTAGCAAGGCCAGCGCCGCCCCAATCAAAATGTCGAACCTTGGATAGGTCTACTAGAGCACTCAGAAGATGTAGCCCGACCGTGTTCCCCCTATCAAAGAACAATGTGGTCCCAACAAGGAACATCAGGAATCCTCAGGCGTACTGCTTCGTGGCCTCAACAGTCTCAGGCACAGTCTCTCTATACTGCTCTATGAACCAAGTGTGAACCAGGTATATCAGACTCGGCTCGAAGATCGGTCTACCGGTGGGCGAGCTCCTAACAGATAAATCCAGGCTGCCTCCCACTCGCCCATGTCCTCGTCGTAAGGGATCGACCGACCTCCAACGTCAAGGCCCGTCAGCATAGAAAAGTCATATGGGGTCATCGTCATGTCCCCGGTAGCTGAGAAATGGAAGGAGTTGGTGGTGTCCCACCATCTCACTGCCAGTGCACCCGGGAGGGTCCTACTCGCCGCAAGACGCGATAACCCCATGCAAAATGGGCCGAACCCTGCCTCATCAACAATCTGTCGAACACCGTCAGGGAGCTCCGTGTACCACTCCCTCGCTATAATCGACCCATATCCCCGGGTAAAACGGGAAGCTATCTGTGTTCAAAATGAGCAGAAATACAGTGTGAGTCGTGTTTAGAATGAGCAGAAATGCAGTTTGTGAGCTGTGTTCAGAATGAGCAGAAATGCAATGTGTAAGTTGTGTTTAGAATGAGCAGAAATGCAATGTGTGAGTTATGTTCAGGATGAGCAGAAGTGCTGTGTATGTAAATATGTTTAGAACGACCAGATAAAATACAGAGCGAAAGCATGAAGTGTGCAAGAAATACAAAATACATCGCAGAAAATGTAAGAGTGCAGCATGCACCTCGGGCACGTAGTGAGATAGGTGAGACTCTGGCTCCCGTAGTAGCAGGTCCGTGGGTGCTCGTCGCGTAAAGTTTGTAAAATGATGAAAAGTGCTGGGTGGTAAGATGTACTCCTCGGGACGGTACGTCGTAGGGTCGAAGGACCGAATCCTAGGCGGCAGCGGAATGATCTCGGGCTCCCTATCCATCCCCAGAGGACCCTCGTCGTACAGAGCATCGTCAGCCATCTGAAAAGAAGGTGCAAAATGAGCAAAAATGAGCGAAATGAGCTAAAATTGCCAAAAGTCAACAAAGTCAACTCTCGGGAAGAGAAAAAGTCAAAGGAAGTCAAAACCCGGGAAAAGGTGCTAAACTTCGAGAGAAACATACCTCAAATGGTGAAAATTGAGAAAGAAGCTCCGAAAACAAATTCTGATCGGTTCAAAGTAAAGGAAATCGGAAGATCTTAGTGAGTCAACTTTGCGTGGGGCGTTGGAAAACGCATGCAAAGCCCGGATCTGAGAGGGAAAAGGGTCTAGGAAGGAAGATGAGTGATTTTCGGCCTTGTGTGTGTGAGAATTTGTGTTTTGAAGTTGTGTATTTAAAGATTCGAACCTCAGAAGACCAAACTGCCACGAATTTCACTAAACTGGTCGACCGACCAGTTTTTCAGGTCAACTAACCACCTAGGTGGTCTACTGGTGGTCTACAAGTGGTTTTGGTGGTCAGCAGCTCTCCAGGGTGGTCCTCACGGTCCCATTGTCCTCTCTGTGTGTTTTTATACTGTTTGGAGTCCTTGGCTCTCGAGAAAGTGCAAGAAAAATTCACTATTTCTGGCTCAAAATGTTCTCGCGGGAACTTCAATTCACTTCTTCGATGAACGGCTCGTCGTAACTGGTCAGGAGTGAGGTGTATCCTTTTTAAATACATTGTGACCCCTCCGAGAGGTAAATCGGAGGTTACGTTTGAATTGGTCTCGTTAAGGCGTATATTTCCTTATTTGACATTTTACTTCAAACATGCTATTGATGTTGCACTGAAAATGCATTGTCATTGTGCACAGAATGTGTATGTCGCGTGGCATTGCTACACACTTTTCACTTGCATTGCTATGCACCTTTTCACTTGCATTGTATATGCACGCGTTTATCTCGTATTGGAATTGTATCTTGATGTAACGTTGAACATGTATTTCTACTATATTGTACCTGTTGAGTTTCTTTCTTATGCAGGCACGAAATTGTATGTGCGGTTCATTTGAAGCTGGTGCAACCAGACGATATTGTATGTACGGTCCATTTGAAGTCGACACAACCAGATGATGTTGTATGTGTTTCGGTCAAAGGAACTCCAGGTAAGATCATTCATGTTCCCTCGAACTCTCTTGGTTACCTTTCTCCTCTCGCGTTTGACACGCGTTTGGATGTACCTTTCTCCTCTCGCGTTTGATGTGCGTTTGGACGTACCTTTCTCCTCTCGCGTTTGACTTGCGTTTGGACGTACCTTTCTCCTCTCGCGTTTGATATGCGTTTGGACGTACCTTTCTCCTCTCGCATTTGACACGCGTTTGGACGTACCTTTCTCCTCTCGCGTTTGATGTGCGTTTGGACGTACCTTTCTCCTCTTGCATTTCACACGCATTTGGACGTACCTTTCTCCTCTCGCGTTTGACACGCGTTTGGATGTACCTTTCTCCTCTCGCGTTTGACTTGCGTTTGGATGTACCTTTCTCTTCTCGCATTTGATGTGCATTTGGACATACCTTTCTCCTCTCGTGTTTGACACGTGTTTGGACATATCTATCTCCTCTCGCGTTTGATGTGCGTTTGGACATACCTTTCTCCTCTCGCATTTGATATGCGTTTGGACGTACCTTTCTCCTCTCGCGTTTGACACGCGTTTGGACGTATCTTTCTCCTCTCGCATTTGATATGCGTTTGGACGTACCTTTCTCCTCTCGCGTTGACACGCGTTTGGATGTATCTTTCTCCTCTCGCGTTTGACACGCGTTTGGACGTATCTTTCTCCTCTTGCGTTTGATGTGCATTTGGACGTACCTTTCTCCTCTCGCGTTTCACACGCGTTTGGACGTATCTTTCTCCTCTTGCGTTTGATACGCGTTCGGATGCCCTTTTCCTTTCGCATTTGATACGTGTTTGAGTTGTTTCATTTGAGACTTTAGGTGTTCCCAATAGTCACTTCTAGTCTTTTCTGCTTGAGCGCAGTGAAGATTGCTTAATTTTCTTGCATCCTTTCTGCATGTAATGTAGTTCGGCGTATAATTCCCGCGCGTGGCGTGTTCACTTACTTGCTTATGTACGAGTTTGCTGTAGTATTTCTTTGCAAAACAATTGCATGATATTTCTTTACAGCCCTCTTTGCATAATCATAAGTTATGTTTTGCATTGTGCATGTCATTTGCATCTTGCCCCTGCCTGCGGGCGCATCTTTTTGTTTTCTTGCCTATTTGCCTAAGTCTTCGGCCTTGTCAAAAATGGGTCGTCTTTAGGCTTTAACATTCACTCCCGTCATTTCATGACTTCCGAGTTCTGTCAAAGAGGGGCAACTGTAGACACCTCATTTTTGACCGACCTTAAGACTCAGACGTCATTGATTGAGCGCTCGATGATTGTGCATGTTTGTGCTCGTTTCGAGTTTCCAGAGCCTTCGACTGAGCGCCTCGTCTCGAGACCTCTTAACTTTCTCCTTTTGGCCTAGTTTTTGGACCATGCCTTGCTGTCGTTGCCTAGAGGGAGGCAGAGGCCTGTAGGCCACTTTTTGTAGTCGTAGGCTACCTTTCCCTCTTGTAAGCCACTTATAGTGCCCCGTAGACTAGTTTTCGGGGCTGCCGGCTGAGTGCCTTGCCTTGCGGACTCTTGTCTTTCTTCCTTTTGGTTTGTTTTTGAACCAAACCTTGTTACCCTTTGCCTAGAGGGAGACAGAGGCCTATAGGCCACTTTTTGTAGCCGTAGGCTACCTTTCCCTCTTGTAGGCCACTTGTAGTGGCTCGTAGACTAGTTTTTGGGGCTTCAGGCTGAGTGCCTTACCTTGCGGACTCTTGTCTTTCTTCCTTTTGGTTTGTTTTTAACCAAACCTTGTTACCCTTTGCTTGGTCGATGGAACGGGGGTGTAGACCAGTTTTCCCCCATGTAGACCACTTTTTTTCCCTGCCTGCCACTTTTGGTGGTCGGTTAGCTAGGGTGGGTGGTCTGTGGACCACCTAAGGTTGCCGGCAGCCTGCCACCACCTTCTACTCTCTTTGTAGACCCTCTTCCTCCCTTGACGACCAGTTTTATTCCCTGTAGACCACTTTTGGTGGTCGGTCGACTAGGGGGAGTGGTCAGTTGACCACTTTAAGTGGTCTACGGCCTTTTTTTTACTTTTGCAGATATTTTTGGTGCCAGCTGTACTAGTTGGTGGCCACTGAATACATCCTCCATACACGTGTATGACGAGATGGAGGCCATTTCAAGCTTGTCGACCAAGCTTTGCATTGCATTGCTCTATATAAGGGGAGGTTCCTCCCCCTTTACAAAGGTTGAGCATTTTTCAGAGCTAATGAGATCCCTCTCTCACTAAAATTCTCTCTCTCTATATATTTGTGCTATATTGCCGCAAAAGTGTAGTTTCTTGATACTTTTGCACACAAACACCCAGTAAAACACCACCATCATTGAGCTGAGGTTCTTGGGAGTGTTATTTGAGTTTTGAAAGCTGGTTTTAGGCTGAAGAATTGGCTGTTCTTGTTGTTCTTCAAGGGTGAGTCCTATTCACCCTTTTAAAGCTTTGTTTTGATTGCATACTTAGCCACCTTTGCATGCTTCTTTTGGCTTAACTTTCAACTGCAAAAACCTTTGTTTTAAAGTGTTTTAAATGGTGGTTTAAGGCCTAGTTTGAGTTAGGGGTGGTTTACCCCCTTTGGTGGCTTGTTTTACCTTACTTTGTGCCATCTTTTGAGGCCATTGAGACCATCTCTTTTTGGCCTTCTCACCACTGAAACTCAGAGGAATTTCAGCGGTAGAAAAGTGGTTTTGAGGTCCTAAATGGGTAGGGGTGGCCCCCTTCCTCTTCTCTTGTCTGTATGTGTTGATAGCCCTCCAAAAGAGCATGCGTTTCTACTTCTTAGAGGCTTTGTTTAGGCGCATTTTTATGACTTTTAAGCCCTGCCATAACTCTTTTTTTGGTTGTCTTAGGCACCTCTTGCATGCTTATTGTACTTGTAGTATAATCCTACTTGTAGCCTTGCAAAGTAGCATGTATTGGCTCCATTTCAGCATGTTTTTTGCCACACTCTCACATTTTCCACTCCTTCAATGTGTTTGAGAGTTGTGTCTTCATACCTTGTTTGTGAGCCAATGTGTATGCATGCTTGTATAAGCTTTTGGGCTCTCTTTTCAGCATGTTTTGGCCTTTGTTTTGGTATGGTTGAGCTCTGTCCAAAGCTGGCTTAGTTGTTTAAGCTTAGTATTGCATGCTCCTTGTGTATTGCTATTTACTAGCCTTGTACTTTAGGGCCTCTTGCATGCTATATTTGTGTTGTTTGAGTCATATGGCATCATTTAACACATAATTTCAGAGCATATAGCCTTGTTATACTCTCATGTTTATCACTCTTTCAATGCGTTTGAGGGTCGAGCTTTGTGCCTTGCTTGCGAGCCATGAGTTGAGCATGGTTTTCTTGCTTCCTGTGTTTAAGTTTCAGGGCATGCATGAGGTATGTTTGGGGTTGGTTTAAGTCCATTGAGCATTGTATTGCATGCCTCTTGTATGATGCTCTTTACTTGCTTTGATGCTTTAGCCTCCAAACATGCCATGCATGCATTGCTTATATGATGGAACCTCATGAGTGCCACTCTAGCCTTGATAGATAGCATGTTATTTGCATGTGTTATGCATTGCATGTGTTTGGATTGGACGTTTCATACTGGAAGTGACGAAACGTGCAGTCGCCGACCCTCTTGATCGAGCATGATAGAGGTGGACGCCCTTATGTGTTATTTGTCCATTCATTGACATTGACTTGTGCAAACTTGGCTTCTCGGCCATTGTGCATTGCGATGCTCGGTTGGTGGCCCGAGAGTCGAGTACCGCGCTCCCTTGGGCTTGAGAAATGATAGGGAGGGTGGTTGTGCACACATATCGTGCAAATACACTGCTATGCCCCTTGTTGTTCTCTGTTGCAGCAAAACTGGAGCTCGGCAAAATAACTGGTCGGCCGACCAGTGGAGGTGGTCGACCGACCACTTTTTCTGGTCTACAACTAGTTTTTCTTGTCTACAACCCCCTTTTCTAGTCGGCAGCCCACCAGGAGGTCCCCATGTTGGAGCAGAGCAATCTGGAAGTCAGTGCACTTTTCAGAGATCAAATCAAATGCAAACAGAGGCAATTTGGGCATAGCAATGGATTTCCAAGCGAGGCGATCGAGCATGCATGCATCCCTCACCCCGAGGACCTCTTTTAACTACTTTAGTTGCTTTACTTAGTTAGCTAATTCGTCGGTTTTGTACTTAATTAGTTAATGTGCTTAATTAATCGATTTGTTTTGTAATAATTAGTTAACTATGAATAGTTAATTAGTTTTGGTTTGTAATAATTAGTTTAATTAGCGTAGCTAGTTAGCTTATTATTCAGACCCTCCTTCGAGAGGGCACAATGTTGTACTAAGTGTGCGTGTGTGTGATGCATGTCTTCCGACCCCATTAATTTCTCCCTTTTACTTATCAGCTTTCGATGGTTAGTTTAGGGCATATCTTAATTAGCATACCTTATGCTATGCATGCGTGCATCATGCATCTATCTTGCATGCACCGGGCTCGGCGCATCATACAAACTGCATTGTATTTCAATACATTTACTTGGATACGTGTTTAATAGCATGTTAGCAAGTGTTGCGTTCATATGCCATTTTAGATAGTCGAGCCTATTTTAGTTGCATTTTTGCATGTGTTACATTAGGCATCTTGTATAGTTAGGATCATGCATGATTACTAACTAGCTTCTGTTTTGGCTCGGAGTACACTGTGAGTGTTTATACTTTAGCATCCTTGCATGTGTGTAAGTGACTGCCATGATAGCATGCTTGCCATGAAGCTAACTGCTTAAGTGTTTAACTGCATGAATGCCTGTGGATGAAGGCTTCATTACTTGAATTGGAACAATTCATCAAAATGTGCATTTTAAGCCCACTTGAGGTGGCAAATCATGTTCTTTTAAGCCCACCTTGTTTGGTGGCAAATCCGAGTCTTAGCCTACTTGCGACTAGCAATCCCAAACCATTTTCGAAAAACAAGTGTGAGATGTTTTGTTCCAATTCTCGTGATTGAGTCTATACTTGTATGCTGCGCGCATCACATAGTAAGCTAGATTAATAACCGAAATAAGAATACATGTGTTTTCAAAAACAACATATCATGTTAGTAGAGGCCGATCCTTTGATCGGGCGAGCGGGGGTGCTCATTTTAGGGCCATCCCCTTTCGTACCCAAGTTCCCGAGCCGAGGCAACTTTGGTGATGATGGACACGTGGCCTTAGGCACGAGTCAGGGTTTCCTAAATTTCCCCAAAACAAAACATTTAGGTGGCAACTTCGAAATCTGGCAAAGCAGTCCATGTTTGGCGCTTTTTGATTAAAATTGATTTTCCAAAACGATTTGCCGGATTTGGACTCTTTGGTGATTTATCAGTCTTACATTGCACTTTGTGAGATTAGATTTTGAACCGTGACAGGAGTCTGAATTGTAGTAGCTAGAACTATAATTCGTGCGCGGAGCGAGTTCGGGCAGTCTACAGTTTCGGGCGACTCTGTTGGGGATTTAGAGAACTTGACTCGAACATCATGATATGTTATTTTATCTACACTTATGTGTTTCTTTGCATTTGCCTTTGCATTAGTGCGCCTAGGACACCATGTTTACCGTCTGCTATTCCTGAACGATTTGCCAGAGGCTTGCTTGGAAAAGCGTGCCCTAAGGCTGACCGATTATGGGCTCTGCCACAATGGGAACACAAACCTCAGTTTTACCAAGGCACCGTTTTTGACCATTCAACCTAGTGCATATCGGAAGCCATAAAGACCATTCTAAACTAGGACAGGTTGCTTACCCGATTGTAGGTTGTTTGAAAACCGCTGTGTGAGTAATGAAACCCTAGCTCCTGACAAGATAGGATAGGGAAACCCTACCCCTCCATAGGGGTGTTTTGGCTCTCACTTGCTTGTTATGTGCTTTTAGAGTGTGTCTCAACAGGAATGCATGTATCAGTTTGCAAGTCTGAGTATCAGTCAAAAGACATCAGTATTTGAGGGAATCAGATTTGAGGCAGTGATTTGGGGGCAGTGATCAGTGTTTGAGAACAGTTCTTTCAGCTTGTGATTATCAACTGTGTGTTGTGTTTATTTAAGCCGAAATGCTGCCCATTTTTCTGCTTGTTGTTTCCTTATTTTGCTTTATTTATCTTTTTACAAGGTAGTATAGCATCATTGCTTCCGAAGAGGCAGTTTCCCCCAAAACACTCTGGGTTAGAGGTAGAAGGCTTCATCAATCCGAGGATCTAGTTGACAGACAAGCAATGTTCTTTTCGTTACCACTAGTTACAAAACGGAGGGCAGTTAGGCAGAGAGTATCAGTACAACAGTCGTTGGTTCAGTGATCATTGTCCACCCCACCAGTGAGTAGTCGGGCTGAGGTCTCCGTTTCTACCACACAGAGAGATACACCTATTCAGTTAGATCAGCACTTTATGGGAAGTATGGAGGACATGATGCGTCTGCTCCAAGAGACCACGCAAGCCATGCAGCGGGATGCTGCCGCCAGGCAGAGTTTGTCGCGCGTCAGGCAGAGGTTGTGGCTTAACAGACAGAGCTGATTGCCAAACTTCAGCAACAGCAGCAACCACAACAAGCCGGAGCATCTGCTTCACATCCACCCCACCCCCAACCCCACCTAGAGTTCCAACACTCGGGGATACTGCAAACGTCCTGGAAGATACGAACGCTCCAACAGGAACAGTCCTGCCACCAGTTCTACCACAGATTTCAAAGACACCGGCCTTCTCAACAGATACACCGTTTGAATCTGAGATGGACCCAACCACTCTGAAGATGAGTAAGCTTGAAAAGCTATTCAAGGGGCCCAGGGGGTTCACTTACGATATTCATATGCACTAATGTTTACAGCTATGACTGTTCACTGTTTCAACACTGATGTGAATGTTCATAATCACTTATGATATTCATAATGCCGTGTTGTGATGAGCATTCACTTATGATATTCAAATGCATATGCACTAATGTTTAGATTCACTTACGATATTCATATGCACTAATGTTTACAGCTATGACTGTTCACTGTTTCAACACTGATGTGAATGTTCATAATCACTTATGATATTCATAATGCCGTGTTGTGATGAGCATTCACTTATGATATTCAAATGCATATGCACTAATGTTTAGATTCACTTACGATATTCATATGCACTAATGTTTACAGCTATGACTGTTCACTGTTTCAACACTGATGTGAATGTTCATAATCACTTATGATATTCATAATGCCGTGTTGTGATGAGCATTCACTTATGATATTCAAATGCATATGCACTAATGTTTAGATTCACTTACGATATTCATATGCACTAATGTTTACAGCTATGACTGTTCACTGTTTCAACACTGATGTGAATGTTCATAATCACTTATGATATTCATAATGCCGTGTTGTGATGAGCATTCACTTATGATATTCAAATGCATATGCACTAATGTTTAGATTCACTTACGATATTCATATGCACTAATGTTTACAGCTATGACTGTTCACTGTTTCAACACTGATGTGAATGTTCATAATCACTTATGATATTCATAATGCCGTGTTGTGATGAGCATTCACTTATGATATTCAAATGCATATGCACTAATGTTTAGATTCACTTACGATATTCATATGCACTAATGTTTACAGCTATGACTGTTCACTGTTTCAACACTGATGTGAATGTTCATAATCACTTATGATATTCATAATGCCGTGTTGTGATGAGCATTCACTTATGATATTCAAATGCATATGCACTAATGTTTAGATTCACTTACGATATTCATATGCACTAATGTTTACAGCTATGACTGTTCACTGTTTCAACACTGATGTGAATGTTCATAATCACTTATGATATTCATAATGCCGTGTTGTGATGAGCATTCACTTATGATATTCAAATGCATATGCACTAATGTTTAGATTCACTTACGATATTCATATGCACTAATGTTTACAGCTATGACTGTTCACTGTTTCAACACTGATGTGAATGTTCATAATCACTTATGATATTCATAATGCCGTGTTGTGATGAGCATTCACTTATGATATTCAAATGCATATGCACTAATGTTTAGATTCACTTACGATATTCATATGCACTAATGTTTACAGCTATGACTGTTCACTGTTTCAACACTGATGTGAATGTTCATAATCACTTATGATATTCATAATGCCGTGTTGTGATGAGCATTCACTTATGATATTCAAATGCATATGCACTAATGTTTAGATTCACTTACGATATTCATATGCACTAATGTTTACAGCTATGACTGTTCACTGTTTCAACACTGATGTGAATGTTCATAATCACTTATGATATTCATAATGCCGTGTTGTGATGAGCATTCACTTATGATATTCAAATGCATATGCACTAATGTTTAGATTCACTTACGATATTCATATGCACTAATGTTTACAGCTATGACTGTTCACTGTTTCAACACTGATGTGAATGTTCATAATCACTTATGATATTCATAATGCCGTGTTGTGATGAGCATTCACTTATGATATTCAAATGCATATGCACTAATGTTTAGATTCACTTACGATATTCATATGCACTAATGTTTACAGCTATGACTGTTCACTGTTTCAACACTGATGTGAATGTTCATAATCACTTATGATATTCATAATGCCGTGTTGTGATGAGCATTCACTTATGATATTCAAATGCATATGCACTAATGTTTAGATTCACTTACGATATTCATATGCACTAATGTTTACAGCTATGACTGTTCACTGTTTCAACACTGATGTGAATGTTCATAATCACTTATGATATTCATAATGCCGTGTTGTGATGAGCATTCACTTATGATATTCAAATGCATATGCACTAATGTTTAGATTCACTTACGATATTCATATGCACTAATGTTTACAGCTATGACTGTTCACTGTTTCAACACTGATGTGAATGTTCATAATCACTTATGATATTCATAATGCCGTGTTGTGATGAGCATTCACTTATGATATTCAAATGCATATGCACTAATGTTTAGATTCACTTACGATATTCATATGCACTAATGTTTACAGCTATGACTGTTCACTGTTTCAACACTGATGTGAATGTTCATAATCACTTATGATATTCATAATGCCGTGTTGTGATGAGCATTCACTTATGATATTCAAATGCATATGCACTAATGTTTAGATTCACTTACGATATTCATATGCACTAATGTTTACAGCTATGACTGTTCACTGTTTCAACACTGATGTGAATGTTCATAATCACTTATGATATTCATAATGCCGTGTTGTGATGAGCATTCACTTATGATATTCAAATGCATATGCACTAATGTTTAGATTCACTTACGATATTCATATGCACTAATGTTTACAGCTATGACTGTTCACTGTTTCAACACTGATGTGAATGTTCATAATCACTTATGATATTCATAATGCCGTGTTGTGATGAGCATTCACTTATGATATTCAAATGCATATGCACTAATGTTTAGATTCACTTACGATATTCATATGCACTAATGTTTACAGCTATGACTGTTCACTGTTTCAACACTGATGTGAATGTTCATAATCACTTATGATATTCATAATGCCGTGTTGTGATGAGCATTCACTTATGATATTCAAATGCATATGCACTAATGTTTAGATTCACTTACGATATTCATATGCACTAATGTTTACAGCTATGACTGTTCACTGTTTCAACACTGATGTGAATGTTCATAATCACTTATGATATTCATAATGCCGTGTTGTGATGAGCATTCACTTATGATATTCAAATGCATATGCACTAATGTTTAGATTCACTTACGATATTCATATGCACTAATGTTTACAGCTATGACTGTTCACTGTTTCAACACTGATGTGAATGTTCATAATCACTTATGATATTCATAATGCCGTGTTGTGATGAGCATTCACTTATGATATTCAAATGCATATGCACTAATGTTTAGATTCACTTACGATATTCATATGCACTAATGTTTACAGCTATGACTGTTCACTGTTTCAACACTGATGTGAATGTTCATAATCACTTATGATATTCATAATGCCGTGTTGTGATGAGCATTCACTTATGATATTCAAATGCATATGCACTAATGTTTAGATTCACTTACGATATTCATATGCACTAATGTTTACAGCTATGACTGTTCACTGTTTCAACACTGATGTGAATGTTCATAATCACTTATGATATTCATAATGCCGTGTTGTGATGAGCATTCACTTATGATATTCAAATGCATATGCACTAATGTTTAGATTCACTTACGATATTCATATGCACTAATGTTTACAGCTATGACTGTTCACTGTTTCAACACTGATGTGAATGTTCATAATCACTTATGATATTCATAATGCCGTGTTGTGATGAGCATTCACTTATGATATTCAAATGCATATGCACTAATGTTTAGATTCACTTACGATATTCATATGCACTAATGTTTACAGCTATGACTGTTCACTGTTTCAACACTGATGTGAATGTTCATAATCACTTATGATATTCATAATGCCGTGTTGTGATGAGCATTCACTTATGATATTCAAATGCATATGCACTAATGTTTAGATTCACTTACGATATTCATATGCACTAATGTTTACAGCTATGACTGTTCACTGTTTCAACACTGATGTGAATGTTCATAATCACTTATGATATTCATAATGCCGTGTTGTGATGAGCATTCACTTATGATATTCAAATGCATATGCACTAATGTTTAGATTCACTTACGATATTCATATGCACTAATGTTTACAGCTATGACTGTTCACTGTTTCAACACTGATGTGAATGTTCATAATCACTTATGATATTCATAATGCCGTGTTGTGATGAGCATTCACTTATGATATTCAAATGCATATGCACTAATGTTTAGATTCACTTACGATATTCATATGCACTAATGTTTACAGCTATGACTGTTCACTGTTTCAACACTGATGTGAATGTTCATAATCACTTATGATATTCATAATGCCGTGTTGTGATGAGCATTCACTTATGATATTCAAATGCATATGCACTAATGTTTAGATTCACTTACGATATTCATATGCACTAATGTTTACAGCTATGACTGTTCACTGTTTCAACACTGATGTGAATGTTCATAATCACTTATGATATTCATAATGCCGTGTTGTGATGAGCATTCACTTATGATATTCAAATGCATATGCACTAATGTTTAGATTCACTTACGATATTCATATGCACTAATGTTTACAGCTATGACTGTTCACTGTTTCAACACTGATGTGAATGTTCATAATCACTTATGATATTCATAATGCCGTGTTGTGATGAGCATTCACTTATGATATTCAAATGCATATGCACTAATGTTTAGATTCACTTACGATATTCATATGCACTAATGTTTACAGCTATGACTGTTCACTGTTTCAACACTGATGTGAATGTTCATAATCACTTATGATATTCATAATGCCGTGTTGTGATGAGCATTCACTTATGATATTCAAATGCATATGCACTAATGTTTAGATTCACTTACGATATTCATATGCACTAATGTTTACAGCTATGACTGTTCACTGTTTCAACACTGATGTGAATGTTCATAATCACTTATGATATTCATAATGCCGTGTTGTGATGAGCATTCACTTATGATATTCAAATGCATATGCACTAATGTTTAGATTCACTTACGATATTCATATGCACTAATGTTTACAGCTATGACTGTTCACTGTTTCAACACTGATGTGAATGTTCATAATCACTTATGATATTCATAATGCCGTGTTGTGATGAGCATTCACTTATGATATTCAAATGCATATGCACTAATGTTTAGATTCACTTACGATATTCATATGCACTAATGTTTACAGCTATGACTGTTCACTGTTTCAACACTGATGTGAATGTTCATAATCACTTATGATATTCATAATGCCGTGTTGTGATGAGCATTCACTTATGATATTCAAATGCATATGCACTAATGTTTAGATTCACTTACGATATTCATATGCACTAATGTTTACAGCTATGACTGTTCACTGTTTCAACACTGATGTGAATGTTCATAATCACTTATGATATTCATAATGCCGTGTTGTGATGAGCATTCACTTATGATATTCAAATGCATATGCACTAATGTTTAGATTCACTTACGATATTCATATGCACTAATGTTTACAGCTATGACTGTTCACTGTTTCAACACTGATGTGAATGTTCATAATCACTTATGATATTCATAATGCCGTGTTGTGATGAGCATTCACTTATGATATTCAAATGCATATGCACTAATGTTTAGATTCACTTACGATATTCATATGCACTAATGTTTACAGCTATGACTGTTCACTGTTTCAACACTGATGTGAATGTTCATAATCACTTATGATATTCATAATGCCGTGTTGTGATGAGCATTCACTTATGATATTCAAATGCATATGCACTAATGTTTAGATTCACTTACGATATTCATATGCACTAATGTTTACAGCTATGACTGTTCACTGTTTCAACACTGATGTGAATGTTCATAATCACTTATGATATTCATAATGCCGTGTTGTGATGAGCATTCACTTATGATATTCAAATGCATATGCACTAATGTTTAGATTCACTTACGATATTCATATGCACTAATGTTTACAGCTATGACTGTTCACTGTTTCAACACTGATGTGAATGTTCATAATCACTTATGATATTCATAATGCCGTGTTGTGATGAGCATTCACTTATGATATTCAAATGCATATGCACTAATGTTTAGATTCACTTACGATATTCATATGCACTAATGTTTACAGCTATGACTGTTCACTGTTTCAACACTGATGTGAATGTTCATAATCACTTATGATATTCATAATGCCGTGTTGTGATGAGCATTCACTTATGATATTCAAATGCATATGCACTAATGTTTAGATTCACTTACGATATTCATATGCACTAATGTTTACAGCTATGACTGTTCACTGTTTCAACACTGATGTGAATGTTCATAATCACTTATGATATTCATAATGCCGTGTTGTGATGAGCATTCACTTATGATATTCAAATGCATATGCACTAATGTTTAGATTCACTTACGATATTCATATGCACTAATGTTTACAGCTATGACTGTTCACTGTTTCAACACTGATGTGAATGTTCATAATCACTTATGATATTCATAATGCCGTGTTGTGATGAGCATTCACTTATGATATTCAAATGCATATGCACTAATGTTTAGATTCACTTACGATATTCATATGCACTAATGTTTACAGCTATGACTGTTCACTGTTTCAACACTGATGTGAATGTTCATAATCACTTATGATATTCATAATGCCGTGTTGTGATGAGCATTCACTTATGATATTCAAATGCATATGCACTAATGTTTAGATTCACTTACGATATTCATATGCACTAATGTTTACAGCTATGACTGTTCACTGTTTCAACACTGATGTGAATGTTCATAATCACTTATGATATTCATAATGCCGTGTTGTGATGAGCATTCACTTATGATATTCAAATGCATATGCACTAATGTTTAGATTCACTTACGATATTCATATGCACTAATGTTTACAGCTATGACTGTTCACTGTTTCAACACTGATGTGAATGTTCATAATCACTTATGATATTCATAATGCCGTGTTGTGATGAGCATTCACTTATGATATTCAAATGCATATGCACTAATGTTTAGATTCACTTACGATATTCATATGCACTAATGTTTACAGCTATGACTGTTCACTGTTTCAACACTGATGTGAATGTTCATAATCACTTATGATATTCATAATGCCGTGTTGTGATGAGCATTCACTTATGATATTCAAATGCATATGCACTAATGTTTAGATTCACTTACGATATTCATATGCACTAATGTTTACAGCTATGACTGTTCACTGTTTCAACACTGATGTGAATGTTCATAATCACTTATGATATTCATAATGCCGTGTTGTGATGAGCATTCACTTATGATATTCAAATGCATATGCACTAATGTTTAGATTCACTTACGATATTCATATGCACTAATGTTTACAGCTATGACTGTTCACTGTTTCAACACTGATGTGAATGTTCATAATCACTTATGATATTCATAATGCCGTGTTGTGATGAGCATTCACTTATGATATTCAAATGCATATGCACTAATGTTTAGATTCACTTACGATATTCATATGCACTAATGTTTACAGCTATGACTGTTCACTGTTTCAACACTGATGTGAATGTTCATAATCACTTATGATATTCATAATGCCGTGTTGTGATGAGCATTCACTTATGATATTCAAATGCATATGCACTAATGTTTAGATTCACTTACGATATTCATATGCACTAATGTTTACAGCTATGACTGTTCACTGTTTCAACACTGATGTGAATGTTCATAATCACTTATGATATTCATAATGCCGTGTTGTGATGAGCATTCACTTATGATATTCAAATGCATATGCACTAATGTTTAGATTCACTTACGATATTCATATGCACTAATGTTTACAGCTATGACTGTTCACTGTTTCAACACTGATGTGAATGTTCATAATCACTTATGATATTCATAATGCCGTGTTGTGATGAGCATTCACTTATGATATTCAAATGCATATGCACTAATGTTTAGATTCACTTACGATATTCATATGCACTAATGTTTACAGCTATGACTGTTCACTGTTTCAACACTGATGTGAATGTTCATAATCACTTATGATATTCATAATGCCGTGTTGTGATGAGCATTCACTTATGATATTCAAATGCATATGCACTAATGTTTAGATTCACTTACGATATTCATATGCACTAATGTTTACAGCTATGACTGTTCACTGTTTCAACACTGATGTGAATGTTCATAATCACTTATGATATTCATAATGCCGTGTTGTGATGAGCATTCACTTATGATATTCAAATGCATATGCACTAATGTTTAGATTCACTTACGATATTCATATGCACTAATGTTTACAGCTATGACTGTTCACTGTTTCAACACTGATGTGAATGTTCATAATCACTTATGATATTCATAATGCCGTGTTGTGATGAGCATTCACTTATGATATTCAAATGCATATGCACTAATGTTTAGATTCACTTACGATATTCATATGCACTAATGTTTACAGCTATGACTGTTCACTGTTTCAACACTGATGTGAATGTTCATAATCACTTATGATATTCATAATGCCGTGTTGTGATGAGCATTCACTTATGATATTCAAATGCATATGCACTAATGTTTAGATTCACTTACGATATTCATATGCACTAATGTTTACAGCTATGACTGTTCACTGTTTCAACACTGATGTGAATGTTCATAATCACTTATGATATTCATAATGCCGTGTTGTGATGAGCATTCACTTATGATATTCAAATGCATATGCACTAATGTTTAGATTCACTTACGATATTCATATGCACTAATGTTTACAGCTATGACTGTTCACTGTTTCAACACTGATGTGAATGTTCATAATCACTTATGATATTCATAATGCCGTGTTGTGATGAGCATTCACTTATGATATTCAAATGCATATGCACTAATGTTTAGATTCACTTACGATATTCATATGCACTAATGTTTACAGCTATGACTGTTCACTGTTTCAACACTGATGTGAATGTTCATAATCACTTATGATATTCATAATGCCGTGTTGTGATGAGCATTCACTTATGATATTCAAATGCATATGCACTAATGTTTAGATTCACTTACGATATTCATATGCACTAATGTTTACAGCTATGACTGTTCACTGTTTCAACACTGATGTGAATGTTCATAATCACTTATGATATTCATAATGCCGTGTTGTGATGAGCATTCACTTATGATATTCAAATGCATATGCACTAATGTTTAGATTCACTTACGATATTCATATGCACTAATGTTTACAGCTATGACTGTTCACTGTTTCAACACTGATGTGAATGTTCATAATCACTTATGATATTCATAATGCCGTGTTGTGATGAGCATTCACTTATGATATTCAAATGCATATGCACTAATGTTTAGATTCACTTACGATATTCATATGCACTAATGTTTACAGCTATGACTGTTCACTGTTTCAACACTGATGTGAATGTTCATAATCACTTATGATATTCATAATGCCGTGTTGTGATGAGCATTCACTTATGATATTCAAATGCATATGCACTAATGTTTAGATTCACTTACGATATTCATATGCACTAATGTTTACAGCTATGACTGTTCACTGTTTCAACACTGATGTGAATGTTCATAATCACTTATGATATTCATAATGCCGTGTTGTGATGAGCATTCACTTATGATATTCAAATGCATATGCACTAATGTTTAGATTCACTTACGATATTCATATGCACTAATGTTTACAGCTATGACTGTTCACTGTTTCAACACTGATGTGAATGTTCATAATCACTTATGATATTCATAATGCCGTGTTGTGATGAGCATTCACTTATGATATTCAAATGCATATGCACTAATGTTTAGATTCACTTACGATATTCATATGCACTAATGTTTACAGCTATGACTGTTCACTGTTTCAACACTGATGTGAATGTTCATAATCACTTATGATATTCATAATGCCGTGTTGTGATGAGCATTCACTTATGATATTCAAATGCATATGCACTAATGTTTAGATTCACTTACGATATTCATATGCACTAATGTTTACAGCTATGACTGTTCACTGTTTCAACACTGATGTGAATGTTCATAATCACTTATGATATTCATAATGCCGTGTTGTGATGAGCATTCACTTATGATATTCAAATGCATATGCACTAATGTTTAGATTCACTTACGATATTCATATGCACTAATGTTTACAGCTATGACTGTTCACTGTTTCAACACTGATGTGAATGTTCATAATCACTTATGATATTCATAATGCCGTGTTGTGATGAGCATTCACTTATGATATTCAAATGCATATGCACTAATGTTTAGATTCACTTACGATATTCATATGCACTAATGTTTACAGCTATGACTGTTCACTGTTTCAACACTGATGTGAATGTTCATAATCACTTATGATATTCATAATGCCGTGTTGTGATGAGCATTCACTTATGATATTCAAATGCATATGCACTAATGTTTAGATTCACTTACGATATTCATATGCACTAATGTTTACAGCTATGACTGTTCACTGTTTCAACACTGATGTGAATGTTCATAATCACTTATGATATTCATAATGCCGTGTTGTGATGAGCATTCACTTATGATATTCAAATGCATATGCACTAATGTTTAGATTCACTTACGATATTCATATGCACTAATGTTTACAGCTATGACTGTTCACTGTTTCAACACTGATGTGAATGTTCATAATCACTTATGATATTCATAATGCCGTGTTGTGATGAGCATTCACTTATGATATTCAAATGCATATGCACTAATGTTTAGATTCACTTACGATATTCATATGCACTAATGTTTACAGCTATGACTGTTCACTGTTTCAACACTGATGTGAATGTTCATAATCACTTATGATATTCATAATGCCGTGTTGTGATGAGCATTCACTTATGATATTCAAATGCATATGCACTAATGTTTAGATTCACTTACGATATTCATATGCACTAATGTTTACAGCTATGACTGTTCACTGTTTCAACACTGATGTGAATGTTCATAATCACTTATGATATTCATAATGCCGTGTTGTGATGAGCATTCACTTATGATATTCAAATGCATATGCACTAATGTTTAGATTCACTTACGATATTCATATGCACTAATGTTTACAGCTATGACTGTTCACTGTTTCAACACTGATGTGAATGTTCATAATCACTTATGATATTCATAATGCCGTGTTGTGATGAGCATTCACTTATGATATTCAAATGCATATGCACTAATGTTTAGATTCACTTACGATATTCATATGCACTAATGTTTACAGCTATGACTGTTCACTGTTTCAACACTGATGTGAATGTTCATAATCACTTATGATATTCATAATGCCGTGTTGTGATGAGCATTCACTTATGATATTCAAATGCATATGCACTAATGTTTAGATTCACTTACGATATTCATATGCACTAATGTTTACAGCTATGACTGTTCACTGTTTCAACACTGATGTGAATGTTCATAATCACTTATGATATTCATAATGCCGTGTTGTGATGAGCATTCACTTATGATATTCAAATGCATATGCACTAATGTTTAGATTCACTTACGATATTCATATGCACTAATGTTTACAGCTATGACTGTTCACTGTTTCAACACTGATGTGAATGTTCATAATCACTTATGATATTCATAATGCCGTGTTGTGATGAGCATTCACTTATGATATTCAAATGCATATGCACTAATGTTTAGATTCACTTACGATATTCATATGCACTAATGTTTACAGCTATGACTGTTCACTGTTTCAACACTGATGTGAATGTTCATAATCACTTATGATATTCATAATGCCGTGTTGTGATGAGCATTCACTTATGATATTCAAATGCATATGCACTAATGTTTAGATTCACTTACGATATTCATATGCACTAATGTTTACAGCTATGACTGTTCACTGTTTCAACACTGATGTGAATGTTCATAATCACTTATGATATTCATAATGCCGTGTTGTGATGAGCATTCACTTATGATATTCAAATGCATATGCACTAATGTTTAGATTCACTTACGATATTCATATGCACTAATGTTTACAGCTATGACTGTTCACTGTTTCAACACTGATGTGAATGTTCATAATCACTTATGATATTCATAATGCCGTGTTGTGATGAGCATTCACTTATGATATTCAAATGCATATGCACTAATGTTTAGATTCACTTACGATATTCATATGCACTAATGTTTACAGCTATGACTGTTCACTGTTTCAACACTGATGTGAATGTTCATAATCACTTATGATATTCATAATGCCGTGTTGTGATGAGCATTCACTTATGATATTCAAATGCATATGCACTAATGTTTAGATTCACTTACGATATTCATATGCACTAATGTTTACAGCTATGACTGTTCACTGTTTCAACACTGATGTGAATGTTCATAATCACTTATGATATTCATAATGCCGTGTTGTGATGAGCATTCACTTATGATATTCAAATGCATATGCACTAATGTTTAGATTCACTTACGATATTCATATGCACTAATGTTTACAGCTATGACTGTTCACTGTTTCAACACTGATGTGAATGTTCATAATCACTTATGATATTCATAATGCCGTGTTGTGATGAGCATTCACTTATGATATTCAAATGCATATGCACTAATGTTTAGATTCACTTACGATATTCATATGCACTAATGTTTACAGCTATGACTGTTCACTGTTTCAACACTGATGTGAATGTTCATAATCACTTATGATATTCATAATGCCGTGTTGTGATGAGCATTCACTTATGATATTCAAATGCATATGCACTAATGTTTAGATTCACTTACGATATTCATATGCACTAATGTTTACAGCTATGACTGTTCACTGTTTCAACACTGATGTGAATGTTCATAATCACTTATGATATTCATAATGCCGTGTTGTGATGAGCATTCACTTATGATATTCAAATGCATATGCACTAATGTTTAGATTCACTTACGATATTCATATGCACTAATGTTTACAGCTATGACTGTTCACTGTTTCAACACTGATGTGAATGTTCATAATCACTTATGATATTCATAATGCCGTGTTGTGATGAGCATTCACTTATGATATTCAAATGCATATGCACTAATGTTTAGATTCACTTACGATATTCATATGCACTAATGTTTACAGCTATGACTGTTCACTGTTTCAACACTGATGTGAATGTTCATAATCACTTATGATATTCATAATGCCGTGTTGTGATGAGCATTCACTTATGATATTCAAATGCATATGCACTAATGTTTAGATTCACTTACGATATTCATATGCACTAATGTTTACAGCTATGACTGTTCACTGTTTCAACACTGATGTGAATGTTCATAATCACTTATGATATTCATAATGCCGTGTTGTGATGAGCATTCACTTATGATATTCAAATGCATATGCACTAATGTTTAGATTCACTTACGATATTCATATGCACTAATGTTTACAGCTATGACTGTTCACTGTTTCAACACTGATGTGAATGTTCATAATCACTTATGATATTCATAATGCCGTGTTGTGATGAGCATTCACTTATGATATTCAAATGCATATGCACTAATGTTTAGATTCACTTACGATATTCATATGCACTAATGTTTACAGCTATGACTGTTCACTGTTTCAACACTGATGTGAATGTTCATAATCACTTATGATATTCATAATGCCGTGTTGTGATGAGCATTCACTTATGATATTCAAATGCATATGCACTAATGTTTAGATTCACTTACGATATTCATATGCACTAATGTTTACAGCTATGACTGTTCACTGTTTCAACACTGATGTGAATGTTCATAATCACTTATGATATTCATAATGCCGTGTTGTGATGAGCATTCACTTATGATATTCAAATGCATATGCACTAATGTTTAGATTCACTTACGATATTCATATGCACTAATGTTTACAGCTATGACTGTTCACTGTTTCAACACTGATGTGAATGTTCATAATCACTTATGATATTCATAATGCCGTGTTGTGATGAGCATTCACTTATGATATTCAAATGCATATGCACTAATGTTTAGATTCACTTACGATATTCATATGCACTAATGTTTACAGCTATGACTGTTCACTGTTTCAACACTGATGTGAATGTTCATAATCACTTATGATATTCATAATGCCGTGTTGTGATGAGCATTCACTTATGATATTCAAATGCATATGCACTAATGTTTAGATTCACTTACGATATTCATATGCACTAATGTTTACAGCTATGACTGTTCACTGTTTCAACACTGATGTGAATGTTCATAATCACTTATGATATTCATAATGCCGTGTTGTGATGAGCATTCACTTATGATATTCAAATGCATATGCACTAATGTTTAGATTCACTTACGATATTCATATGCACTAATGTTTACAGCTATGACTGTTCACTGTTTCAACACTGATGTGAATGTTCATAATCACTTATGATATTCATAATGCCGTGTTGTGATGAGCATTCACTTATGATATTCAAATGCATATGCACTAATGTTTAGATTCACTTACGATATTCATATGCACTAATGTTTACAGCTATGACTGTTCACTGTTTCAACACTGATGTGAATGTTCATAATCACTTATGATATTCATAATGCCGTGTTGTGATGAGCATTCACTTATGATATTCAAATGCATATGCACTAATGTTTAGATTCACTTACGATATTCATATGCACTAATGTTTACAGCTATGACTGTTCACTGTTTCAACACTGATGTGAATGTTCATAATCACTTATGATATTCATAATGCCGTGTTGTGATGAGCATTCACTTATGATATTCAAATGCATATGCACTAATGTTTAGATTCACTTACGATATTCATATGCACTAATGTTTACAGCTATGACTGTTCACTGTTTCAACACTGATGTGAATGTTCATAATCACTTATGATATTCATAATGCCGTGTTGTGATGAGCATTCACTTATGATATTCAAATGCATATGCACTAATGTTTAGATTCACTTACGATATTCATATGCACTAATGTTTACAGCTATGACTGTTCACTGTTTCAACACTGATGTGAATGTTCATAATCACTTATGATATTCATAATGCCGTGTTGTGATGAGCATTCACTTATGATATTCAAATGCATATGCACTAATGTTTAGATTCACTTACGATATTCATATGCACTAATGTTTACAGCTATGACTGTTCACTGTTTCAACACTGATGTGAATGTTCATAATCACTTATGATATTCATAATGCCGTGTTGTGATGAGCATTCACTTATGATATTCAAATGCATATGCACTAATGTTTAGATTCACTTACGATATTCATATGCACTAATGTTTACAGCTATGACTGTTCACTGTTTCAACACTGATGTGAATGTTCATAATCACTTATGATATTCATAATGCCGTGTTGTGATGAGCATTCACTTATGATATTCAAATGCATATGCACTAATGTTTAGATTCACTTACGATATTCATATGCACTAATGTTTACAGCTATGACTGTTCACTGTTTCAACACTGATGTGAATGTTCATAATCACTTATGATATTCATAATGCCGTGTTGTGATGAGCATTCACTTATGATATTCAAATGCATATGCACTAATGTTTAGATTCACTTACGATATTCATATGCACTAATGTTTACAGCTATGACTGTTCACTGTTTCAACACTGATGTGAATGTTCATAATCACTTATGATATTCATAATGCCGTGTTGTGATGAGCATTCACTTATGATATTCAAATGCATATGCACTAATGTTTAGATTCACTTACGATATTCATATGCACTAATGTTTACAGCTATGACTGTTCACTGTTTCAACACTGATGTGAATGTTCATAATCACTTATGATATTCATAATGCCGTGTTGTGATGAGCATTCACTTATGATATTCAAATGCATATGCACTAATGTTTAGATTCACTTACGATATTCATATGCACTAATGTTTACAGCTATGACTGTTCACTGTTTCAACACTGATGTGAATGTTCATAATCACTTATGATATTCATAATGCCGTGTTGTGATGAGCATTCACTTATGATATTCAAATGCATATGCACTAATGTTTAGATTCACTTACGATATTCATATGCACTAATGTTTACAGCTATGACTGTTCACTGTTTCAACACTGATGTGAATGTTCATAATCACTTATGATATTCATAATGCCGTGTTGTGATGAGCATTCACTTATGATATTCAAATGCATATGCACTAATGTTTAGATTCACTTACGATATTCATATGCACTAATGTTTACAGCTATGACTGTTCACTGTTTCAACACTGATGTGAATGTTCATAATCACTTATGATATTCATAATGCCGTGTTGTGATGAGCATTCACTTATGATATTCAAATGCATATGCACTAATGTTTAGATTCACTTACGATATTCATATGCACTAATGTTTACAGCTATGACTGTTCACTGTTTCAACACTGATGTGAATGTTCATAATCACTTATGATATTCATAATGCCGTGTTGTGATGAGCATTCACTTATGATATTCAAATGCATATGCACTAATGTTTAGATTCACTTACGATATTCATATGCACTAATGTTTACAGCTATGACTGTTCACTGTTTCAACACTGATGTGAATGTTCATAATCACTTATGATATTCATAATGCCGTGTTGTGATGAGCATTCACTTATGATATTCAAATGCATATGCACTAATGTTTAGATTCACTTACGATATTCATATGCACTAATGTTTACAGCTATGACTGTTCACTGTTTCAACACTGATGTGAATGTTCATAATCACTTATGATATTCATAATGCCGTGTTGTGATGAGCATTCACTTATGATATTCAAATGCATATGCACTAATGTTTAGATTCACTTACGATATTCATATGCACTAATGTTTACAGCTATGACTGTTCACTGTTTCAACACTGATGTGAATGTTCATAATCACTTATGATATTCATAATGCCGTGTTGTGATGAGCATTCACTTATGATATTCAAATGCATATGCACTAATGTTTAGATTCACTTACGATATTCATATGCACTAATGTTTACAGCTATGACTGTTCACTGTTTCAACACTGATGTGAATGTTCATAATCACTTATGATATTCATAATGCCGTGTTGTGATGAGCATTCACTTATGATATTCAAATGCATATGCACTAATGTTTAGATTCACTTACGATATTCATATGCACTAATGTTTACAGCTATGACTGTTCACTGTTTCAACACTGATGTGAATGTTCATAATCACTTATGATATTCATAATGCCGTGTTGTGATGAGCATTCACTTATGATATTCAAATGCATATGCACTAATGTTTAGATTCACTTACGATATTCATATGCACTAATGTTTACAGCTATGACTGTTCACTGTTTCAACACTGATGTGAATGTTCATAATCACTTATGATATTCATAATGCCGTGTTGTGATGAGCATTCACTTATGATATTCAAATGCATATGCACTAATGTTTAGATTCACTTACGATATTCATATGCACTAATGTTTACAGCTATGACTGTTCACTGTTTCAACACTGATGTGAATGTTCATAATCACTTATGATATTCATAATGCCGTGTTGTGATGAGCATTCACTTATGATATTCAAATGCATATGCACTAATGTTTAGATTCACTTACGATATTCATATGCACTAATGTTTACAGCTATGACTGTTCACTGTTTCAACACTGATGTGAATGTTCATAATCACTTATGATATTCATAATGCCGTGTTGTGATGAGCATTCACTTATGATATTCAAATGCATATGCACTAATGTTTAGATTCACTTACGATATTCATATGCACTAATGTTTACAGCTATGACTGTTCACTGTTTCAACACTGATGTGAATGTTCATAATCACTTATGATATTCATAATGCCGTGTTGTGATGAGCATTCACTTATGATATTCAAATGCATATGCACTAATGTTTAGATTCACTTACGATATTCATATGCACTAATGTTTACAGCTATGACTGTTCACTGTTTCAACACTGATGTGAATGTTCATAATCACTTATGATATTCATAATGCCGTGTTGTGATGAGCATTCACTTATGATATTCAAATGCATATGCACTAATGTTTAGATTCACTTACGATATTCATATGCACTAATGTTTACAGCTATGACTGTTCACTGTTTCAACACTGATGTGAATGTTCATAATCACTTATGATATTCATAATGCCGTGTTGTGATGAGCATTCACTTATGATATTCAAATGCATATGCACTAATGTTTAGATTCACTTACGATATTCATATGCACTAATGTTTACAGCTATGACTGTTCACTGTTTCAACACTGATGTGAATGTTCATAATCACTTATGATATTCATAATGCCGTGTTGTGATGAGCATTCACTTATGATATTCAAATGCATATGCACTAATGTTTAGATTCACTTACGATATTCATATGCACTAATGTTTACAGCTATGACTGTTCACTGTTTCAACACTGATGTGAATGTTCATAATCACTTATGATATTCATAATGCCGTGTTGTGATGAGCATTCACTTATGATATTCAAATGCATATGCACTAATGTTTAGATTCACTTACGATATTCATATGCACTAATGTTTACAGCTATGACTGTTCACTGTTTCAACACTGATGTGAATGTTCATAATCACTTATGATATTCATAATGCCGTGTTGTGATGAGCATTCACTTATGATATTCAAATGCATATGCACTAATGTTTAGATTCACTTACGATATTCATATGCACTAATGTTTACAGCTATGACTGTTCACTGTTTCAACACTGATGTGAATGTTCATAATCACTTATGATATTCATAATGCCGTGTTGTGATGAGCATTCACTTATGATATTCAAATGCATATGCACTAATGTTTAGATTCACTTACGATATTCATATGCACTAATGTTTACAGCTATGACTGTTCACTGTTTCAACACTGATGTGAATGTTCATAATCACTTATGATATTCATAATGCCGTGTTGTGATGAGCATTCACTTATGATATTCAAATGCATATGCACTAATGTTTAGATTCACTTACGATATTCATATGCACTAATGTTTACAGCTATGACTGTTCACTGTTTCAACACTGATGTGAATGTTCATAATCACTTATGATATTCATAATGCCGTGTTGTGATGAGCATTCACTTATGATATTCAAATGCATATGCACTAATGTTTAGATTCACTTACGATATTCATATGCACTAATGTTTACAGCTATGACTGTTCACTGTTTCAACACTGATGTGAATGTTCATAATCACTTATGATATTCATAATGCCGTGTTGTGATGAGCATTCACTTATGATATTCAAATGCATATGCACTAATGTTTAGATTCACTTACGATATTCATATGCACTAATGTTTACAGCTATGACTGTTCACTGTTTCAACACTGATGTGAATGTTCATAATCACTTATGATATTCATAATGCCGTGTTGTGATGAGCATTCACTTATGATATTCAAATGCATATGCACTAATGTTTAGATTCACTTACGATATTCATATGCACTAATGTTTACAGCTATGACTGTTCACTGTTTCAACACTGATGTGAATGTTCATAATCACTTATGATATTCATAATGCCGTGTTGTGATGAGCATTCACTTATGATATTCAAATGCATATGCACTAATGTTTAGATTCACTTACGATATTCATATGCACTAATGTTTACAGCTATGACTGTTCACTGTTTCAACACTGATGTGAATGTTCATAATCACTTATGATATTCATAATGCCGTGTTGTGATGAGCATTCACTTATGATATTCAAATGCATATGCACTAATGTTTAGATTCACTTACGATATTCATATGCACTAATGTTTACAGCTATGACTGTTCACTGTTTCAACACTGATGTGAATGTTCATAATCACTTATGATATTCATAATGCCGTGTTGTGATGAGCATTCACTTATGATATTCAAATGCATATGCACTAATGTTTAGATTCACTTACGATATTCATATGCACTAATGTTTACAGCTATGACTGTTCACTGTTTCAACACTGATGTGAATGTTCATAATCACTTATGATATTCATAATGCCGTGTTGTGATGAGCATTCACTTATGATATTCAAATGCATATGCACTAATGTTTAGATTCACTTACGATATTCATATGCACTAATGTTTACAGCTATGACTGTTCACTGTTTCAACACTGATGTGAATGTTCATAATCACTTATGATATTCATAATGCCGTGTTGTGATGAGCATTCACTTATGATATTCAAATGCATATGCACTAATGTTTAGATTCACTTACGATATTCATATGCACTAATGTTTACAGCTATGACTGTTCACTGTTTCAACACTGATGTGAATGTTCATAATCACTTATGATATTCATAATGCCGTGTTGTGATGAGCATTCACTTATGATATTCAAATGCATATGCACTAATGTTTAGATTCACTTACGATATTCATATGCACTAATGTTTACAGCTATGACTGTTCACTGTTTCAACACTGATGTGAATGTTCATAATCACTTATGATATTCATAATGCCGTGTTGTGATGAGCATTCACTTATGATATTCAAATGCATATGCACTAATGTTTAGATTCACTTACGATATTCATATGCACTAATGTTTACAGCTATGACTGTTCACTGTTTCAACACTGATGTGAATGTTCATAATCACTTATGATATTCATAATGCCGTGTTGTGATGAGCATTCACTTATGATATTCAAATGCATATGCACTAATGTTTAGATTCACTTACGATATTCATATGCACTAATGTTTACAGCTATGACTGTTCACTGTTTCAACACTGATGTGAATGTTCATAATCACTTATGATATTCATAATGCCGTGTTGTGATGAGCATTCACTTATGATATTCAAATGCATATGCACTAATGTTTAGATTCACTTACGATATTCATATGCACTAATGTTTACAGCTATGACTGTTCACTGTTTCAACACTGATGTGAATGTTCATAATCACTTATGATATTCATAATGCCGTGTTGTGATGAGCATTCACTTATGATATTCAAATGCATATGCACTAATGTTTAGATTCACTTACGATATTCATATGCACTAATGTTTACAGCTATGACTGTTCACTGTTTCAACACTGATGTGAATGTTCATAATCACTTATGATATTCATAATGCCGTGTTGTGATGAGCATTCACTTATGATATTCAAATGCATATGCACTAATGTTTAGATTCACTTACGATATTCATATGCACTAATGTTTACAGCTATGACTGTTCACTGTTTCAACACTGATGTGAATGTTCATAATCACTTATGATATTCATAATGCCGTGTTGTGATGAGCATTCACTTATGATATTCAAATGCATATGCACTAATGTTTAGATTCACTTACGATATTCATATGCACTAATGTTTACAGCTATGACTGTTCACTGTTTCAACACTGATGTGAATGTTCATAATCACTTATGATATTCATAATGCCGTGTTGTGATGAGCATTCACTTATGATATTCAAATGCATATGCACTAATGTTTAGATTCACTTACGATATTCATATGCACTAATGTTTACAGCTATGACTGTTCACTGTTTCAACACTGATGTGAATGTTCATAATCACTTATGATATTCATAATGCCGTGTTGTGATGAGCATTCACTTATGATATTCAAATGCATATGCACTAATGTTTAGATTCACTTACGATATTCATATGCACTAATGTTTACAGCTATGACTGTTCACTGTTTCAACACTGATGTGAATGTTCATAATCACTTATGATATTCATAATGCCGTGTTGTGATGAGCATTCACTTATGATATTCAAATGCATATGCACTAATGTTTAGATTCACTTACGATATTCATATGCACTAATGTTTACAGCTATGACTGTTCACTGTTTCAACACTGATGTGAATGTTCATAATCACTTATGATATTCATAATGCCGTGTTGTGATGAGCATTCACTTATGATATTCAAATGCATATGCACTAATGTTTAGATTCACTTACGATATTCATATGCACTAATGTTTACAGCTATGACTGTTCACTGTTTCAACACTGATGTGAATGTTCATAATCACTTATGATATTCATAATGCCGTGTTGTGATGAGCATTCACTTATGATATTCAAATGCATATGCACTAATGTTTAGATTCACTTACGATATTCATATGCACTAATGTTTACAGCTATGACTGTTCACTGTTTCAACACTGATGTGAATGTTCATAATCACTTATGATATTCATAATGCCGTGTTGTGATGAGCATTCACTTATGATATTCAAATGCATATGCACTAATGTTTAGATTCACTTACGATATTCATATGCACTAATGTTTACAGCTATGACTGTTCACTGTTTCAACACTGATGTGAATGTTCATAATCACTTATGATATTCATAATGCCGTGTTGTGATGAGCATTCACTTATGATATTCAAATGCATATGCACTAATGTTTAGATTCACTTACGATATTCATATGCACTAATGTTTACAGCTATGACTGTTCACTGTTTCAACACTGATGTGAATGTTCATAATCACTTATGATATTCATAATGCCGTGTTGTGATGAGCATTCACTTATGATATTCAAATGCATATGCACTAATGTTTAGATTCACTTACGATATTCATATGCACTAATGTTTACAGCTATGACTGTTCACTGTTTCAACACTGATGTGAATGTTCATAATCACTTATGATATTCATAATGCCGTGTTGTGATGAGCATTCACTTATGATATTCAAATGCATATGCACTAATGTTTAGATTCACTTACGATATTCATATGCACTAATGTTTACAGCTATGACTGTTCACTGTTTCAACACTGATGTGAATGTTCATAATCACTTATGATATTCATAATGCCGTGTTGTGATGAGCATTCACTTATGATATTCAAATGCATATGCACTAATGTTTAGATTCACTTACGATATTCATATGCACTAATGTTTACAGCTATGACTGTTCACTGTTTCAACACTGATGTGAATGTTCATAATCACTTATGATATTCATAATGCCGTGTTGTGATGAGCATTCACTTATGATATTCAAATGCATATGCACTAATGTTTAGATTCACTTACGATATTCATATGCACTAATGTTTACAGCTATGACTGTTCACTGTTTCAACACTGATGTGAATGTTCATAATCACTTATGATATTCATAATGCCGTGTTGTGATGAGCATTCACTTATGATATTCAAATGCATATGCACTAATGTTTAGATTCACTTACGATATTCATATGCACTAATGTTTACAGCTATGACTGTTCACTGTTTCAACACTGATGTGAATGTTCATAATCACTTATGATATTCATAATGCCGTGTTGTGATGAGCATTCACTTATGATATTCAAATGCATATGCACTAATGTTTAGATTCACTTACGATATTCATATGCACTAATGTTTACAGCTATGACTGTTCACTGTTTCAACACTGATGTGAATGTTCATAATCACTTATGATATTCATAATGCCGTGTTGTGATGAGCATTCACTTATGATATTCAAATGCATATGCACTAATGTTTAGATTCACTTACGATATTCATATGCACTAATGTTTACAGCTATGACTGTTCACTGTTTCAACACTGATGTGAATGTTCATAATCACTTATGATATTCATAATGCCGTGTTGTGATGAGCATTCACTTATGATATTCAAATGCATATGCACTAATGTTTAGATTCACTTACGATATTCATATGCACTAATGTTTACAGCTATGACTGTTCACAGTTTCAACACTGATGTGAATGTTCATAATCACTTATGATATTCATAATGCCGTGTTTTGATGAGCATATTTGATGCGATTTGTGGAACCAGTTTTCAATGTAACACACATACCTTGTGCAGGAATGTACACATTGTTTGCATGACATCATTACGGGTAACATGAACAGGTGTGAATATTCACATTTCTTTACATTCATAACAGTTGTACATGTTCACACCATGTCAATCTTCATGACTGTGAAAGTTCACATCACATCTTGTATTCATGTCAACATTGACAACAATAAGGTAAAAACGTCCAACCCATGTGCAAGTTTTCACATAATATGATTCTTTTACGTAAGTGTGAATCCAGTGGTACTTATGATGCAATGAGGATAGTAGGTATCTCTCTCCTTGGTAGTTTCTGACATGTGCGTCAATGTGTTTACCTCTTTTGCGAGGATGGTACTCTCGTATCACTTTCTGTACACATTTGACAAATAATTAATGGACTGTGAAGTTTCACAGTCACATTACAAGTAATGGAATGATAGATTTTACCAAACACATGCTCGTGAAGATCAATGAGGCTTCATCTGAAGTTGGGTTGACCACCTCTTGTTGTTCATGCAACAGTTCAGCATATGCATCTATGAGCTGCACAAACATGGGGTCATATTATATAGATTTTGTGGATGTGAGTGTGTGTGTGTCTGTGTGTGCATATGCATGAAGACTGAATTATATTTGTAATGGCATACATTGCTGTGTATTGATTCCTCATTGATAAGGTTGACAATGTCATCAAAATACACATGTGTAGCCTTCGAATCTCCTTTCCACACCAGCAGCCTGGGCATTAATAACAAACCAATGTAAATATTCACATTGCATATTTCTCAACAACCCAAAAAAACTGAACACACTGAGGAATATAGACTATTACGGAATGTGAATGTTAACATTGGATGTTTGCACAGTCACTTACTCATTGCCTCCATTTTTTTGTAAAGCTTGGACCTTTTGTTTGTCATGTTTGGACATCTTGGCCCAGACTTTGAACTTCTTGGTAAAGGATAATTTTTTTGGCTGCTTCGCTGGTGGGTGTTCCTCCACATCTTCAACAATTTCGACTGGATGGGGCTGCTTTTGGCCAGGTAAGTCTGGGTATTGGAAGTCAGGCAGGCGATGTTCTTTACGATCTTTTTCCTTTATACGCTTGACCCTTGAAGGTGGGCTGATATTGTGTTGCATTGGGCTAGGGGGTTGCCTTTCTGACATAGCTTGTGTGACAATGTGGACTGACTGGTGATCGTAAAGATCCTGAAGAATTGTTTTATCGCATTCTAAGTCGATGACCAGCTGCGTTAAGCGTTTGATTTCTTGATCCTTCTGCTCCACGGACTTCTTCATTTCGATATTCACGTTGGGTGGGCTGGACTGGTTAAACAATCTATGTTCAAGATCAGCTATGACTCTTGTCCTCAACTCCCATGAAAATTGAAGGTGTTTGTACTTTACTTCCCATTGCCTTATGACGCCCCAAGCCTTCCGATTTTCTTGGATAAGCACATCAATGATATCAGGTTGCTTTGTGTCTGGTATTACAATGGCGCTGTCATAATGTTGGCTGCTAAATGGAATGTGAATGTCCTCATCACTGTCCTTCAGGTCTACCCCATCCCCAGAAAAGTGGGAGTTGCTGCCACTGTGTTGTTCTCCCTTGATGTCAGAAAGGTTGGGAGATGTTCTGCCTGGTTCATAAATTTCAGGCTCCACCTTCAATGTTTTACGCTTGAACTTTTGTAATTCTGTTGGGATTGCAAAGAGTTCACCGGCATTAACCTGAAAATGAAAAAATTATGTTAATTAACGCATATATTTGGGTGGTGTTATAATGTGAATGTTTTGATCACTAGTTGAAGGCCCTACCTTATTAAAACCCAAATCTGCTAAGGATATGGTTTTCATCTTCTTCTGCAAAGCAGTCAGATCCCACTTCACACAGCGAGGAAAAGCATTGGGTCTGTGAGGTTGGAGGATGGTTGTGTGCTCACACAACCAGTACTTCAATAAAACAAGAAACGCATATTGTTATTTAGCATTTGCAGAGTAATGGCAACCTATGTGAACATTAATCACAGTGGCATTGTTGTGAACATCCCAGTAGTACATTATCATTGAATGTGAACATTCACATCTGCGAATCGTGAGTGATGTGGCACTGTTGTGAACATTCACAGAAGTATGTTATGAGTGAATGTGATCACATTCACTGCTTCAGATGTGAACATTCACAGCAGTGAAAACATAATTGCCTACAGAGCAGTGTGGTAAACATTCAGAGTGGTACATTATCATTGAATGTGAACATTCACATCTGAGAATCGTGAGTGATGTGGCACTGTTGTGAACATTCACAGAAGTATGTTATGAGTGAATGTGATCACATTCACTGCTTCAGATGTGAACATTCACAGTAGTGAAAACATAATTGCCTACAGAGCAGTGTGGTAAACATTCAGAGTGGTACATTATCATTGAATGTGAACATTCACAATGTTCACATTTGAATCACTGATGTGAATGATGACAGAAACATAAGTGCTGTGGCACTGTTGTGAACATGCACAGTAGTATGTTATGAGTGGATGTGATCGGTCACATCAGTGGTTCAGATGTGAACATTCACATATGTGAAATATAATTGCCTATGGACATTCACATCAGAGGTGCAGATGCCAATGTTGACAGTTGGCTTAGATGAAAAACACTGGAGGACATTTCAATGTTATTATTGGAAAACATGGGTACTTACCATCAATAACATGACACAGCCGGTGACTTTTGCTGGATTTTTGTCATTTTGGGAAATAGACGATGTCAACATTGTCCTAATTTGCTTGGCCCAATCATATTCTTGCATGCTTTCCAGTGGGACCATATGTGCGTAGTAGCCCCATCCTATTGTCTCTCCGCTTGTTGAGAAAAAAAGCTTCTGGCAAGCATACATGCACACTAGTCGGGCAACTTCTTCGTTGTCATCTTTCTTTTTTCCTTTCAATGCCTCGGTCAAAAGGGTTTGTATCCATTTTGAAGTCAACCGGCTGACGTTTTTGCATCTTCTGTTTACAATGCCAGTCTTTGGTTTCGCACCGTATGTTATGTCCATTGGCTTGCTGCCACAGTCCACACCGAAAATCAGCTTGATGTCGCTGTTGTGTATTTTCATCTTCTTCTGCCCAATGTAGAAGGCATCCTCTGAAGCTTGGTACATTTGTAGTACATGCACAACAACATCATCATACTTCATGCATTTATCCAGGTCAATTTGATTGTTTCTCAATGCGTCAAACAAATTCCAAAAAGGGGTTTGTCGAAGGCAGCGAAGCTGTGGTGATTAGCATAGTGGAACAGATGTGAACATTCACAGCATTTCCACCGGTGTGCATGCTCACAGTTGTGTGCGTGGGTGTGAAGCACCAGAGTTTGTGTGTGGTTGTGAACATTCACATAGGTACATGAATGTGTATTTCGACTGTGTCACGACAAACACAATGAACATATCGTGTCAGTGTGTGGTAAACAATGCATCTTTATACAACCATGAACATCGTTGAAGAGCATGTATAACATTTTCAGGCAATGTGAATGTTCACAGCATATAGGAGCAGCACCAATAATATCTGATTATCCTAAAATCTTCAGGGAATGTGAATGTTCACAGCATAGAACAACAGCACCAATAAAATATGCCTCTCTAAAAATTTTCAAGCAATTTGAATGTTCGCAGCCTAGAACTACAGCACCAACAATGTCTGACTATCCAAAAATTTGCAGGCAATGTGAATGTTGAAAGCATAGAACAACAGCGCCAATAATAGCTGACTCATCTAAAATTCTTCAGACAATGTGAATGTTCACAGCCTAGAGCAAAAGCACCAATAATATCTGATTGAACTAACACTTTCAGGCAATGTGAATGTTCACATCGTAAAACATTAACACCACCAACATCTGACTATCCTAAAATTTCCAGGAAATGTGAATGTTGACAGCATAGAACAACACCAATATTATCTGAATGTCCTAAATTTTTCAGACAAATTTTACAGACAATGTGAATGTTCACAGCCTAGCCCAAAAGCACCAATAATATCTGATTGAACTAAAACTTACAGGCAATGTGAATGTTCGCATCGTAGAACATTAACACCGCGCCTACATCTGACTCTCCTAAAATTTCCAACAAATGTGAATGTTGACAGCATAGAACAACAACACCAATACTATCTGAATGTCCTAAATTTTTCAGGCAAATTTTCAGACAATGTGAATGTTCACAGCGTAGCCCGAAAACAATAAACCAATAATATCTGATTGTCCTACAGTGATCAGGCAATGTGAATGTTCACATCTTCCAACAACCAGAACAACAACAGAATTGGCCAAAGTGTGTCAATGCCTGTGAATTTTCACAGCATACAACAACAACACCATTAATACCTGATTACGCAAACATTTTAAGTCAATGTGAATGTTCATATCTGTTACCAACAGCAACAAAAAAAAAAAACTGGCCAAAAAATTTTTGAAACCATATCAATGGTCACAGCATTGAACAACAACAGAATAACATCTGGAATAATTTGATCATCAAACCATTTCCAATCAATGTGAATGTTCACATTTTTCAATAACAACAACTACAACCAGAACATTTTCGAATGTTGACAGTTGTGAACACAATGTAATGGCAAGTGTAATGTTGTTGAGTGCAAAAGTGAAAAAATTTAGGGATTACGATTGAGGGGTTCAGAATAAATGAATGCTTACGTTTTGTGCCCATTTCGACGACAAAGATGTTGAGACGAAGGGACGATTCGACGAAGAAACGTATACAGTTTTCTGGGCGTACGAACGGCGAAGAAGATGATGAGACGATGTGACGATCGAACGAAGACAGGCTTCTCGGCGTAGGGATGGGGAGAAGACGATGAGACGATGCGACGATGCAACGATGGAAGGAATACAGTCTTCGGGGCGTCGAGGCGATGTGGAATGTGGTTTTGGATTTCTGGACTGTAGAGGTACTGTGCGTGATTTCTTGCGCAAGAATAGAGAGGGGAAGAGAAACGGTTATTAGATTCAAAGAGAGAAAGAGGGGCGCGTGTTTTTTTAGGGCTTTTTTGGTCTTTTTGTATAAAATGGACCTAATGGAATATTACAAAACAGTATGGGTTTCATGGAACAACACTCTTAGATAATAGATTTACTAAAAAAGCTCTCTATTTTTTACCCTTTCTATTTTTTCTATACTTCTCATTTTACTTTTTTTAGGGTCAAGAGTATCCTTTTATTTCCATTATTCTCAGGGTTGGGAACTTGCCGTCATGGCCCATACATTTTGAAAAACATATTTATTGTACATTTTTTTAAGACAGACGTGATAAAATAAAAATGTTTCAATTATTATATTGATCTAAATTTTCATGAATGATATATATAAAAAGTCTTATAAAATAAATAATTTAAATTATTAAATCAACCCTGCAAATCCAAACATGACGGCCAGATATAAGTTTGAATTTGAGGTAAGCAAAACCGTATTCTTAATTTATACTGTTCTTGGTTGTCGTAGGCCCATAGTATAACTAAATTGAATTGAAAGAACAATAAAGAATTAAGCCCATTGTAATGTGGACTAAAAATTTTTTTGGCCCAGTATCCTCTTAGGAAAGCACAGCTTAACACGTCTTGGACCAATAGTTGCATTGCATTTCATTATGATCCTGTTTAGTGAAGCTGTGGAAAAGTAATTAGTTAACAGCTTATAACTTATAACTGTGAACATAAGTTAATTTTTAATTTATAAATTAAGCTTCTCTTCCCCTACTCAAAGAGTAAGTTGATTTTTGACTTACAAAAAGTTATAAGCTGTATTGTTAAACTGAACCAAACACATCAAAATAATTTAAATTAAACTAAAAGCTAAAATAAACTGAAAATAAACCCTACCAAACAGGACTTATGACCCAGGGCCAGCTTAAGTTTCATTAATTTCTTGTTCTTTTGGTTAAGTTCAAAACACTTATCATTGTCTCTAATAATGTTATTACATCTTTTTCAATGAATTGATTTATTTTTAATTAAAATTTCTTACAAGTTTAATTGTTCAAACACTTTTTATTACATTCCCAAAACCCCCACTACCTTAAAAGAGGATTTGCTTTGATAACAAATTTCAGAATCATATAGGCATAGTGAAGCAACATATCATTTTAGACAGTTTAATTATCAATTTACCATCACACACACACATATTAGAGTGGTGATAGACAACTCTAAAAATAGAGTTCTAAATTAAGAACTACTTATGTGACAATTAAAAAATTAAAAATAAATAAAAAATCAAAACATCGGTGAACTCCATGACCCACTCATTAGAATTCCGCTAGAGCTCTTAATTTAGAGAAAGTAAAAAAGTTATAGCAATAAAAAGAGGGGTTTTACAGAAATGAAAGTATGTATGCTGATCAAAGTCTAAGAAGGTTTAAGTGTAGTATGAAAATCACAAAACAACCTCCTAGAAACAGCAAACAAGTTACAAAAAAAGTACTTGTAATTTAGTTTAATCTGTGCAAAATATGGCCGCTCTGCCCATCAAGTGTATGTCGCATGCGGATGGAAGTTTTTCGCACGCTAAAGATGTTGGTATAAAAATAAATAACTCACTCCCATCTAATAATTTACTTGATCACAACCTTCTATTACTTCATTTCAAAAGATCAATGCTTCTCTATCTTTCTTCTCCTGACGTTGTGTTTGGTTAGGAGATTTGATAAGAGATTTGAAAAGAGAAAGAAAAAAATTCGATAAAATGTGAATAAAATATACTTACATTTCACCTAATTTCATATATATTTTCCCTTTCTCTTTCTAAATTTCTGTCCAAATGCCCCCAAACACAGCACATATGTGCATATATATTGTGTGTGTGTGTGTGAAACTAGTATAGTTTAGATCAAGAGCTAAACATACATGTCCACATCTCATAGGTCAACAACCCATGATAAAAACACCTTGCTATCATCAAAACAAGAACCAGCAAATTAAAAAAATAAATAATAAATAAAAAAGAAAGGAGAAGAAAAAGAGAGGGAAAAAAAATGGTCTTAGTGATACAGACACACTCTTGAGATTGAATGAATGCCTCATTATTTGGCATCCATCATCAGTGAAATACAGTAGATTTGTGATCTACTGTGTGTAGACAAGACAAGAGTGAGTATAGCTAAGACTATATCTAGTAGTTGGATCTAAAACACAGTATTGGATGGATGAAACATATATAGTTTCATGTTGCACCCACCAAACTAATGAAAACATAAAGCATACGGTGAATGGGGAAGGGGAAGAAAATAAGAGGAAGAGGCAGGAGATGGAAATGAGAGGCTGAGTAGCTAGGGTTTACAGACTTTTATAAGCATATTTTTATACATCAAGTGCTGACAAAGAGTTCGGGCAGAGAGTGGGGTTGGCTTTGGGCTGCCCAAACTTACAGGCAATGTGAATGTTCGCATCGTAGAACATTAACACCACCTACATCTGACTCTCCTAAAATTTCCAACAAATGTGAATGTTGACAGCATAGAACAACAACACCAATAATAACTCAATTCTAAAAATTTTCAGGCAAATTTTACCGACAATGTGAATGTTCACAGCGTGGAGCAAAAGCACAAATAATGTTTGATCGAATTAAAACTTTCAGGCAATGTGAATGTTCACATCGTATATAATTAACACCACCGACATCTGATCCTCCTAAAATTTCCAGCAATTGTCAATGTTGACAGCATAGAACAACAACACTAATACTATCTGAATGTCCTAAATTTTTCAGGCAAATTTTCAGACAATGTGAATGTTCACAGCGTAGCCCGAAAGCAATAAACCAATAATATCTGATTGTCCTACAGTGATCAGGCAATGTGAATGTTCACATCTTCCAACAACCAGAACAACAACAGAACTGGCCAAAGTGTGTCAATGCCTGTGAATTTTCACAGCATACAACAACAACACCATTAATACCTGATTACGCAAACATTTTAAGTCAATGTGAATGTTCATATCTGTTACCAACAGCAACAAAAAAAAAAATGGCCAAAATTTTTTTGAAACCATGTCAATGGTCACAGCATTGAACAACAACAGAATAACATCTGGAATAATTTGATCATCAAACCATTTCCAATCAATGTGAATGTTCACATTTTTCAATAACAACAACTACAACCAGAATATTTTCGAATGTTGACAGTTGTGAACACAATGTAATGGCAAGTGTAATGTTTTTGAGTGCAAAAGTGAAAAAATTTAGGGATTACGATTGAGGGGTTCAGAATAAATGAATGCTTACATTTTGTGCCCATTTCGACGACAAAGATGTTGAGACGAATGGACGATTCGACGAAGAAACGTATACAGTTTTCTGGGCGTACGAACGGCGAAGAAGATGATGAGACGATGTGACGATCGAACGAAGACAGGCTTCTCGGCGTAGGGATGGGGAGAAGATGATGAGACGATGCGACGATGCAACGATGGAAGGAATACAGTCTTCGGGGCGTCGAGGCGATGTGGAATATGGTTTGGATTTCTGGACTGTAGAGGTACTGTGCGTGATTTCTTGCGCAAGAATAGAGAGGGGAAGAGAAACGGTTATTAGATTCAAAGAGAGAGAGAGAGGGGCACGTGTTTTTTTAGGGCTTTTTTGGTCTTTTTGTATAAAATGGACCTAATGGAATATTACAAAACAGTATGGGTTTCATGGAACAACACTCTTAGATAATGGATTTACTAAAAAAGCTCTCTTTAAAATTCTAATGGTTAGTAATGGGAGGACCTTATTGAAACATGAGTTAAATTTTAAAATTTTAATTGTTGCAATTAAAAGATGAGATATCAAAGTGAAAGTTTGATAGTGAAAAGTGCAATTTACCTTTTACCTTTTACCTTTTACCACCTTCTTCTTCTTCTTCTTCTTTTTTTTTTTTTTTTGAGAACATGAGAAACATTATATTTATAATGTTAGGAATTGACCCTTCCTAACCAAGATCGGTGAGATATGAAACAACAAACAAGAAAGAAATTAGCGAATCAAACAAATCACACATATAAGAACACAAAGATTTACGTGATTCACCTCAAAATATGGTTACGTCCACTGCTTCTGCGATTTTCACTATGATCAGAAAAATACAATTCTCTCTTAACCTAAAAGAGGCACCCCCTCATCTATTTATAAGTATAGAATTAGGATTATACGAAAACATAAGGAAATTCACAAAAGTACCTAAAAAGGGGGCTCCAAAAGTACCCAAAAAATTTCAGCCTCCTCTCCCTTGGGGGAGGCTCCCCCAAACTTTCGATTAGACCTAGGATTTGAGTGAACAGTAGGGTCGAATGAACAGTACTTATCAGGGTCCACTGACCTAACAATCTTCCACGTGGAACCTGATAACACAAGCTTTCCATCATCTTCATCACATAGAGGAATGCTGCAACAACTCAATCTTCCTTCATCAATCTTGAAGGCCAATTGAAGTTGCATTCAGTTTGTCAATGGTGACTATCTTGGTCAACATATCTGCTGGATTTTTACTGCCTTGGATCTTCTCAAGAGACAAGACTCCATCCTTTACAAGTGAACGAATAAAATGGTATCGCAGCTGAATGTGTTTCGTCCTAGAATGAAAAGCCAGATTCTTTGCAAGATGAATAGCACTTTGACTGTCAGTATGCAAAATACTCATCTCTTGCGTCTTACCCAACTCTACTAAGAAATTCTGTAACCAAGTCATCTCCTTCCCAGCTTCAGCAATAGCAACATACTCAACCTCTGTTGTAGAAAGGGCCACAATCTTCTGTGACGGTGAAATCCAACTCACTACTGTACCATCCAATGTGTAAACATAACCGGTAGTACTCTTTCTGTTATCCATATCACCAGTCAAGTCTGCATCAACATAACCCTGTAACCTGATGCCGGTTCATCTGAAACAATGTGCCATGTTTGTAGTACCACTCAAGTATCTAAGGATCCACTTCACTGCCTCCCAATGTTGTTTGCCTAGATTACTCATGTACCCATTAACCACTCCCACTGCATGCGCAATGTCTGGTCTAGTACAAACCATAGCATACATTATGCTACTGATAGCTGAAGCATATGGAACATGTTCCATATAAGCCTGCTCTTCTTCGATCTTCGGAGACTGCTCTTTGGTAAGTCTGAAGTGGCTAGCCAATGAAGTGCTCAATGGTTTTGCACCATCCATGCTAAACCTCTTAAGAACTTTCTTGACATACCCAGCCTGTGATAAATTCAAAGTATCATTTGCCTTGTTCCTGTGAATCCTCATACCAAAGATTTTGTTTGTAACTCCAAGATCCATCATCTCAAATTGGTTGGACAAAATTTTCTTCAATCCTTTTATCTCTTCAATACTAGATTCTGCGATAAGCATATCATCAACATATAAAAGCAAAATAATATAACTTTTGTCAAACCTCTTGAAATAACAACAATGATCTGCTTGACATCTTGTAAAACCGCTTCTATACATAAACCCATCAAACTTTTTGTACCACTGCCTTGGGGCCTGTTTCAAACCATATAAGCTTTTTCAAAGATTTCATACAAACTCCTCTTTGCCACGTGCCAAGAAACCTTGTGGTTGCTTCATATAAATTTCTTCCTCCAAATCATTATGGAGAAAAGCCGTCTTCATATCCATCTGCTCAAGATGCAAATCTTCAGCAGGCACAATTCCTAGCACCAATCTGATAGTGGTTAACTTCACAACTGGAGAGAAAATTTCAGTGTAGTCAACCCCTTCTTTTTGCTGAGATCCCTTTGCAACCAATCTGGCCTTGTAGCGTTTACTTCTATCATGTTCCTGTTTGACCTTGTAACCCTACTTGTTGTGTAAAGCTTTCTTACCCATTGGTAATTCAGTCAACTCTCACGTCTGGTTTGCCATGAGTGAATCCATTTCATCCCGCATAGCAGACTCCCACTTAATTGAATCATCAATCTGCAAAGTCTCATCACAATTTTCAGGTTCACCCCCATTAGACAACACCAAATAATATAAAGATGGAGACCAACGCTATGTAGTTTAGACTCTTTTTCTGACCATCTCAACTTCGAAGTAGGAGTATGTGGCTCAGTTTGTGGAATAAGTTTTTCAAGATTATTTTGAATCCTATTATTCAAATAACTCTCACTAATGTCTTCTAACTCAACATGCTTATGACAAGTAACAGATTCAGATTCAGATCCACATGAAGACTTATCCCTATCTTTATACATTACTTTCTTATTAAATATGACATCTCTACATCTGATTATTTTTCGATTTTTATCATTCCAAAATCGATAACCAAATTGATCAATACCATACCCAACAAAAGTACATTTAACAGATTTCGGATCAAGTTTACTTCAATCAGCAGAATCTATATGCACATATGAAACACAGCCAAATGCCTTCAAAAAACAGGGATTTATCTCTTTACCGCTCCAAGCTTCTTCTGGTAACTCTTTATCTAATAGAACAGATGGACTACGGTTAATTGGATATGCTGCAGTGTTAACTGCATCTGCCCAAAACATCTTTGGTAATCCGACTTGTATCTTCATACTTCTATCACGTTCATCAAGAGTTCTATTCATCCGTTCTGCAATGCCATCCTGTTGAGGTGTCTTTCGAACAGTCTTCTCTATTCTAATTTCATTTTCTGCACAATATTTCTTGAACTCATTGTTCTCATATTCCCTTCCATTATCAGAGCTCAAGCACTTAATTTTTAGACATGTTTCAGTCTCCATCAAGGCTTTCCATTTCTTAAAAGTAGTATAAACTTCAGATTTTTGTTTCAGAAAATAAACCCATACCTTTCTCGTTGAGTCGTTGATAAAGGTAACATAGTATGATGATCCTCCAAGAGATGTGTTAATCATATTATTTAATTTTGATGATGTCTAAAATATATTAGTTAATATACATATTATTTGACACAAATTATTATCTTTTTAAAATATATATATTTGTTAAATATTATTTAAATAAAATAATATTATCTTTTTAAAATATATATGTTAAATATTATTTTAAATATTTTCAAAAACTTTACTATTCACTTTTTGAAAAATAGGGTTAATTACTATTCATCTTTTGACAAATCGATTAATTATATTATTTTGACAAAAATGATTATTTTCGCCTCTCTCTCACTCATTTATTTGAAAAATAGGGTTAATTACTATTCATCTTTTGACAAATCAATTAATTATATTATTTTGACAAAAATGATTATTTTAAATATTTTCAAAAAACTTTACTATTCACTTTTTGAAAAATAGGGTTAATTACTATTCATCTTTTGACAAATCAATTAATTATATTATTTTGACAAAAATGATTGATTGGTTGACAAATTTGATATTTATGGGTTGTCTTATTTTGACAAAATTAATATGGAGTGGCA
>NW_021029590.1:12505-24291 GCF_004153795.1 Camellia sinensis | reverse complement strand
TTCATTTTGCATTCATTTTATCGCGCTATATCTTGCACCTCATCGCACTGTTTTCTGCGTATTACTTGCATTTTGCATGCATTTTGTCGCGCTATCTTGCGCACCTCATCACATTATTTTGTGCACATTATTTGCATCATTTTGCATGCATTTTGTTGCGCACCTCATCGCACTGTTTTCTGCACATTACTTGCATTTTGCATGCATTTCATCGCGCTATCTTGCGCATCGCGCTATTTTACGCTGTGGCCATTACTTTCATTTTGCATGCATTTTGTCGCGCTATCTTGCGCACCTCATCGCACTTTTTTCTACACATTGCTTGCATTTTTCTTGCATTTTATCGCGCTTTCTTACGCACCTCATCGCACTGTTTTCTGCACCTTACATTCATTTTCCATGCATTTTATCGCGATATCTTGCACCTCATCGCACTGTTTTCTGCGTATTACTTGCATTTTGCATGCATTTTATCGCGCTATCTTGCGTATCGCACTATTTTGCGCTGTGACCATTACTTGCATTTTGCATGCATTTTATCGCGCTATCTTGCGCACCTCATCGCACTGTTTTCTGCACATTACTTGCATTTTCCATGCATTTTATCACGCTATCTTGCGCACCTCAACGCACTGTTTTCTGCACATTACTTGCATTTTGCATGCATTTTATCGCGCTATCTTGCGTACCTCATCGCACTGTTTTCTGCACATTACTTGCATTTTGCATGCATTTCACCGCGCTATCTTGCTCATCTCGCTATTTTCTGCTGTGACCATTACTTGCATTTTGCATGCATTTTGTCGCGCTATCTTCCGCACCTCATCGCACTGTTTTCTGCACATTACTTGCATTTTGCATGCATTTTGTCGCGCTATCTTGCGCACCTCGTCGCACTGTTGTCTGCACATTAATTGCATTTTGCATGCATTTTATCGCGTTATCATGCGCACCTCATCGCACTGTTTTCTGCACATTACTTTCATTTTGCATGCATTTTGTCGCGGTTTCTTGCGCACCTCATCGCACTGTTTTCTGCACATTACTTGCATTTTGCATGCATTTTGTCGCGCTATCTTGCGCGCCTCAATATTTTGCGCTGTGACCATTACTTGTATTTTGCATGCATTTTGTCGCGCTATCTTGCGCACCTCGTCGCACTGTTGCCTGCACATTAATTGCATTTTGCATTCATTTTATCGCGTTATCTTGCGCACCTCATCGCACTGTTTTCTGCACATTACTTGCATTTTGCATGCATTTTGTCGCGCTATCTTGCGCACCTCATCTCACTGTTTTCTGCACATTACTTGCATTTTGCATTCATTTTAACGCGTCATATTGCGCATCGCGCTATTTTGCGGTGTGACCATTACTTTCATTTTGCATGCATTTTGTTGCGCTATCTTGCGCACCTCCTCGCACTTTTTTCGGCACATTACTTGCATTTTGCATGCATTTTATCGCGCTATCTTGCGCCCCTCATCGCACTATTTTCTGCACATTACTTGCATTTTGCATGCATTTTATCGCGCTATCTTGCGCATCGCGATATTTTACGCTGTGACCATTAGTTTCATTTTGCATGCATTTTGTCGCGCTATCTTGCGCACCTCATCGCACTGTTTTCTGCACATTACATGCGTTTTGAATGCATTTTATCGCGCAATCTTGCGCACCTCATCGCACTGCTTTGTGCACATTACTTGCATTTTGCATGCATCTTATCGCGCTATTTTACGCATCGCGCTATTTTGGGCGGTTACCATTACTTGCATTTTGCATGCATTTTATCGCGCTATCTTGCGCACCTCATCGCACTGTTTTCTGCACATTACTTGCATTTTCCATGCATTTTATCACGCTATCTTGCGCACCTCATCGCATTGTTTTCTGCCCATTACTTGGATTTTGAATGCATTTTATCGCGCTATCTTGCACACCTCATCGCACTGTTTTCTGCACATTACTTGCATTTTGCATGCATTTTGTCGCGCTATCTTGCACACCTCATCTCACTGTTTTCTGCACATTACTTGCATTTTGCATTCATTTTATCGCGCTATATTGCGCATCGCGCTATTTTGCGCTGTGACTATTACTTTCATTTTGCATGCATTTTGTCGCGCTATCTTGCGCACCTCCTTGCACTTTTTTCGGCACATTACTTGCATTTTGCATGCATTTTATCGCGCTATCTTGCGCCCCTCATCGCACTACTTTCTGCACATTACTTGCATTTTGCATGCATTTTATCGCACTATCTTGCGCCCCTCATCGCACTGTTTTCTGCACATTACTTGCATTCGGCATGCAATTTATCGGGCTATCTTGCGCACCTCATCGCACTATTTTCTGCACATTACTTGCATTTTACGTGCATTTTGTCGCGCTATCTTGCGCACCTAATCGCACTGTTTTCTGCATATTACTTGCATTTTCCATGCATTTTATCGCTCTATCTTGTGCACCTCCTCGCACTCATTTCTGCACATTACTTGCATTTTCCATGCATTTTATCGCGCTATCTTGCGCACCTCATCGCACTGTTTTCTGCACATTACTTGCATTTTGCATGCATTTTGTCGCGCTATTTTGTGCATCTCATCGCACTGTTTTCTGCACATTACTTGCATTTTGCATGCATTTTGTCGCGCTATCTTGCGCACCTAATCGCACTGTTTTCTGCACATTACTTGCATTTTCCATGCATTTTATCGCTCTATCTTGTGCACCTCATCGCACTGTTATCTGCACAATACTTGCATTTTGCATGCATTTTGCCGCGCTATGTTACGCCCCTCATCGCACTGTTTTCTGCACATTAGTCGCATTTTGCATGCATTTTATCGCGCTATCTTGCGCACCTCATCGCACTGTTTTCTGCACATTACTTGCATTTTACATGCATTTTATCACGCTATGTTGCGCACCTCATCGTACTGTTTTCTGCACATTACTTGGATTTTGCATGCATTTTATCGCGCTATCTTGCACACCTTATCGCACTATTTTCTGCACATTACTTTCGTTTTGCATGCATTTTATCGCGCAATCTTGCGCACCTCATCGCCCGGCTTTGTGCACATTACTTGCATTTTGCATGCATCTTATCGCGCTATTTTACGCATCGCGCTATTTTGGACGGTGACCATTACTAGCATTTTGCATGCATTTTATTGCGCTATCTTGCGCACCTCATCGCACTGTTTTCTGCATATTACCTGCATTTTGCTTGCATTTTATTGCGCTATCTTGCGCATCGCGCTATTTTGCGCTGTGACCATTACTTGCATTTTGCATGCATTTTGTCGCGCTTCGCACTGTTTTCTGCACAATACTTTCATTTTGCTTGCATTTTATCGCACTATCTTCCGTATCGCGCTATTTTGCGTTGTGACCATTGCTTGCATTTTCCATGCATTTTGTCGTGCTATCTTGCGCACCTCATTGCACTATTTTCTGCACATTACCTGCATTTTGCATGCATTTTATCACGCTATCTTGCGCATCGCGTTATTTTGCGTTGTGACCATTACTTGCATTTTGCATGCATTTTGCCGCGCTATCTTGCGCACCTCGTCGCACTATTTTCTGCACAATACTTTCATTTTGCATGCATTTTATCGCACTTTCTTCCGCATCGCGCTATTTTGCGATGTGACCATTACTTGCATTTTCCATGCATTTTGTCGCGCTATCATGCGCACCTCATCGCACTGTTTTCTGCACATTACTTGTATTTTGCATGCATTTTATCGCGTTATCTTGCGCATCGCGCTATTTTGCGATGTGACCATTACTTGCATTTTGCATGCATTTTGCCGCGCTATCTTGCGCACCTCATCGCACTTTTTTCTGCACATTACTTGCATTTTGCATGCATTTTATCGCGCTATTTTGCGCATCGCGCCATTTTGCCCTGTGACCATTACTTGCATTTTCCATGCATTTCATCGCGTTATCTTGCGCACCTCATCGCACTGTTTTCTGCACAATACTTTCATTTTGCTTGCATTTTATCGCACTATCTTCCGTATCGCGCTATTTTGCGTTGTGACCATTGCTTGCATTTTCCATGCATTTTGTCGCGCTACCATGCGCACCACATCGCACTGTTTTCTGCCCATTACTTGCATTTTGCATGCATTTTATCGCGTTATCTTGCGCACCACCTCATCGCACTGTTTTCTGCACTTTACTTGCATTTTGCATGCATTTTGTCGCGCTATCTTGCGCACCTCATCGCACTGTTTTCTGCACATTACTTGCATTTTAGATGCATTTTGCCGCGCTATCTTGCGCACCTCATCGCACCGTTTTCTGCACATTACTTGCATTTTCCATGCATTTTATCGCGCGATCTTGCCCACCTCATCGTACTATTTTCTGCACATGACTTGCATTTTGCATGCATTTTGTCGCGCTATCTTGCGCACCTCAGCGCACTGTTTTCTGCACATTACTTGCATTTTGCATGGATTTTATCGCTCTATCTTGCGCACCTCATCGCACTGTTTTCTGCACATTACATGCATTTTCCATGCATTTTATCGCGTTATCTTGCGCATCGCGCTATTTTGCGATGTGACCATTACTTGCATTTTGCATGCATTTTGTCGCGCTATCTTGCGAACCTCATCGCACTGTTTTCTGCACATTACTTGCATTTTGTCGCGCTATCTTGCGCACCTCATCGCACTTTTTTCTGCACATTACTTGCATTTTGCATGCATTTTATCGCGCTATTTTGCGCATCGCGCTATTTTGCGCATCGCGGCATTTTGCGCTGTGACCATTACTTGCATTTTCCATGCATTTCATCGCGCTATCTAGCGCACCTCATCGCACTGTTTTTTGCACATTGCTTGCATTTTGCATGCATTTGATCCCGCTATCTTGCGCACCTCATTGCACTGTTTTCTGCACATTACTTGCATTTTTCATGCATTTTATCGCGCTATCTTGCGCACCTCATCGTACTGTTTTCTGCACATTGCTTGCATTTTAGATGCATTTTGTCGCGCTTTCTTACGCACCTCATCGCACTGTTTTCTGCACAATACTTGCATTTTGCATGCATTTTATCGCGTTATCTTGCGCATCGCGCTATTTTGCGATGTGACCATTACTTGCATTTTCCATGCATTTCATCGCGTTATCTTGCACACCTCATCGCTCTGTTTTCTGCACATTACTTGCATTTTCGAGGCATTTTATCGGGCTATGTTGCGCACCTCATCGCACTGTTTTCTGCACATTACTTGCATTTTCCATGCATTTTGTCGTGCTATCTTGCGGACCTCATCGCACTATTTTCTGCACATTACCTGCATTTTGCATGCATTTTATCACGCTATCTTGCGCATCGCGTTATTTTGCGTTGTGACCATTACTTGCATTTTGCATGCATTTTGCCGCGCTATCTTGCGCACCTCGTCGCATTGTTTTCTGCACAATACTTTCATTTTGCATGCATTTTATCGCACTATCTTCCACATCGCGCTATTTTGCGATGTGACCATTACTTGCATTTTCCATCCATTTTGTCGCGCTATCATGCGCACCTCATCGCACTGTTTTCTGCACAATACTTGCATTTTGCATGCATTTTATCGCGTTATCTTGCGCATCGCGCTATTTTGCGATGTGACCATTACTTGCATTTTGCATGCATTTTGCCGCGCTACCTTGCGTACCTCATCGCACTCTTTTCTGCACATTACTTGCATTTTGCAAGCATTTTGTCGCGCTATCTTGCGCACCTCATCGCACTCTTTTCTGCACATTACGTGCATTTTGCATGCATTTTATCGCGCTATTTTGCGCATCGCGCCATTTTGCGTTGTGACCATTACTTGCATTTTTCATGCATTTTATCGCGCTATCTTGCGCACCTCATCGCACTGTTTTCTGCACATTACTTGCATTTTAGATGCATTTTGTCGCGCTATCTTACGCACCTCATCGAACTGTTTTCTGCACATTACTTGCATTTTCCATGCATTTTATCGTGCGATCTTGCCCACCTCATCGCACTGTTTTCTGCACATTACTTGGATTTTGCATGCATTTTATCGCGCTATCTTGCACACCTTATCGCACTATTTTTTGCATATTACTTGCATTTTGCATGCATTTTATCGCGCTATCTTGCGCATCGCGATATTTTACGCTGTGACCATTAGTTGCATTTTGCATGCATTTTGTCGCGCTATCTTGCGCACCTCATCGCACTGTTTTTTCCACATTACTTGCGTTTTGCATGCATTTTATCGCGCAATCTTGCGCACCTCATCGCCATGCTTTGTGCACATTACTTGCATTTTGTATGCATCTTATCGCGCTATTTTACGCATCGCCCTATTTTGGGCGGTGACCATTACTTGCATTTTGCATGCATTTTATCGCGCTATCTTGCGCACCTCATCGCACTATTTTCTGCATATTACCTGCATTTTGCTTGCATTTTATTGCGCTATCTTGCGCATCGCGCTATTTTGCGCTGTGACCAGTACTTGCATTTTGCATGCATTTTATCGCGCTATCTTGCGCACCTCATCGCATTGTTTTCTGCACATTACTTGCATTTTGCATGCATTTTATCACGCTATCTTGCGCATCGCGTTATTTTGCGTTGTGACCATTACTTGCATTTTGCATTTTGCCGCGCTATCTTGCGCACCTCGTCGCACTGTTTTCTGCACAATACTTTCATTTTGCATGCATTTTATCGCACTATCTTCCGCATCGCGCTATTTTGCGATGAGACCATTACTTGCATTTTCCATGCATTTTGTCGCGCTATCATGCACACCTCATCGCACTGTTTTCTGCACATTACTTGCATTTTGCATGCATTTTATCGCGTTATCTTGCGCATCGCGCTATTTTGCGATGTGACCATTACTTGCATTTTGCATGCATTTTGCCGCGCTACCTTGCGTACCTCATCGCACTCTTTTCTGCACATTACTTGCATTTTGCAAGCATTTTGTCGCGCTATCTTGCGCACCTCATCGCACTCTTTTCTGCACATTACGTGCATTTTGCATGCATTTTATCGCGCTATTTTGCGCATCGCGCCATTTTGCGTTGTGACCATTACTTGCATTTTCCATGCATTTCATCGCGTTATCTTGCGCACCTCATCGCACTGTTTTCTGCACATTGCTTGCATTTTGCATGCAATTTATCGCGCTATCTTGCGCACCTCATTGCACTGTTTTCTGCACATTACTTGCATTTTCCATGCATTTTATCGCGCTATCTTGCGCACCTCATCGCACTGTTTTCTGCACATTACTTGCATTTTAGATGCATTTTGTCGCGCTATCTTGCGCACCTCATCGCACTGTTTTCTGCACTTTACTTGCAATTTCCATGCATTTTATCGCGCGATCTTGCCCACCTCATCACACTGTTTTCTGCACATTACTTGCATTTTGCAAGCATTTTATCGCGCTATCTTGCGCATCGCGATATTTTACGCTGTGACCATTAGTTGCATTTTGCATGCATTTTGTCGCGCTATCTTGCGCACCTCATCGCACTGTTTTCGACCATTACTTACATTTTGCACACTGTTTTCTGCACATTACTTGCATTTTGCATGCATTTTTGTTCGCGACATATCTTGCGCACCTCATGCATGTTTGTGCACATTACTTGCATTTTGCATGCATTTTTGTCGCGATATCTTGCGCACCTCATCGCACTTTTTGTGCACATTACTTGCATTTTGCATGCTTTTTCGCGTATCTTTGCGCACCTCATCGCACTGTTTTGTGACATTACTTGCATTTTGCATGCATTTTGTCGCGATATCTTGCGCACCTCATCGCACTGTTTTGTGCACATTACTTGCATTTTGCATGCATTTTGTCGCGATATCTTGCGCACCTCATCGCACTGTTTTGTGCACAAACTTGCATTTTGCAGCATTTTGTCGCGATATCTTGCGCACCTCATCGCACTGTTTTGTGCACATACTTGCATTTTGCATGCATTTTGTCGCGATATCTTGCGCACCTCATCGCACGTTTTGTGCACAAAACTTGCATTTTGCATGCATTTTGTCGCGGATATCTTGCGCACTCATCCACTGTTTTGTCACATTACTTGCATTTTGCATGCATTTTTGTCGCGATATCTTGCGCACCTCATCGCACTGTTTTGTGCACAAAACTTGCATTTTGCATGCATTTTGTCCCGATATCTTGCGCACTCATCGCACTGTTTTGTGCACATTACTTGCATTTTGCATGCATTTTGTCGCGATATCTCTGCGCACCTCATCGCACTGTTTGTGCACATTACTTGCATTTTGCATGCATTTTGTCGCGATATCTTGCGCACCTCATCGCACTGTTTTGTGCACAAAAACTTGCATTTTGCATGCATTTTGTCGCGATATCTTGCGCACCTCATCGCACTGTTTTGTGCACACTTACTTGATTTTCATGCATTTTGTCGCGATATCTTGCGCCACCTCATCGCACTGTTTTGTGCACATTACTTGCATTTTGCATGCATTTGTCGCGATATCTTGCGCACCTCATCGCACTGTTTTGTGCACATTATTGCATTTGCATGCATTTTGTCGCGATATCTTGCGCACCTCATCGCACTTTTTGTGCACATTACTTGCATTTTGCATGCTTTTTCGCGCTATTTTGCGCACCTCATCGCACTGTTTTGTGCACATACTTGATTTTCATGCATTTTGTCGCGATATCTTGCGCACCTCATCGCACTTTTTGTGCACATTAACTTGCATTTTGCATGCATTTTGTCGCGATATCTTGCGCACCTCATCGCACTGTTTTGTGCACATTACTTGCATTTTGCATGCATTTTGTCGCGATATCTTGCGCACCTCATCGCACTGTTTTGTGCACAAAACTTGATTTTGCATGCATTTTGTCGCGATATCTTGCGCACCTCATCGCACTGTTTTGTGCACATTACTTGCATTTTGCATGCATTTTGTCGCGATATTCTTGCGCACCTCATCGCACTGTTTTGTGCACATACTTGCATTTTCATGCATTTTGTCGCGATATTCTTGCGCACCTCATCGCACTTTTTGTGCACATTACTTGCATTTTGCATGCATTTTGTCGCGATATCTTGCGCACCTCATCGCACTGTTTTGTGCACATTACTTGCATTTGCATGCATTTTCGCGCATATCTTGCGCATCTCACGCACTGTTTTGTGCACATTATTGCATTTTGCATGCATTTTTCGCGCCTATTTCGCGCATCCGCATTTTCGCTGTTGCACATTACTTGCATTTTGCATGCCTTTTTCGCGATATCTTGGCACCTCATCGCACTGTTTTGTGCACATTACTTGCATTTTGCATGCATTTTGTCGCGATATCTTGCGCCTCATCGCACTGTTTTGTGCACAATACTTGCATTTTGCATGCATTTTGTCGCGATATCTTGCGCACCTCATCGCACTGTTTGTGCACAATTACTTGCATTTTGCATGCATTTTGTCGCGATATCTTGCGCACCTCATCGCACTGTTTTGTGCACATTACTTGCATTTTGCATGCATTTTGTCGCGATATCTTGCCCACCTCATCGCACTGTTTTGTGCAAAACTTGCATTTTGCATGCATTTTGTCGCATATCTTGCGCCACCTCATCGCACTGTTTTGTGCACATTACTTGCATTTTGCATGCATTTTGTCGCGATATCTTGCGCACTCATCGCACTGTTTTGTGCACATTACTTGCATTTTCATGCATTTTGTCGCGATATCTTGCGCACCTCATCGCACTGTTTTGTGCACATTACTTGCATTTTGCATGCATTTTTGTCGCGATATCTTGCGCACCTCATCGCACTGTTTTTGTGCACATTACTTGCATTTTGCATGCATTTTGTCGCGATATCTTGCGCACCTCATCGCACTGTTTTGTGCACAAAACTTGCATTTTGCATGCATTTTGTGCGATACTTGCGCACCTCATCGCACTGTTTTTGTGCACATTACTTGCATTTTGCATGCATTTTGTCGCGATATCTTGCGCACCTCATCGCACTGTTTTGTGCACATTACTTGCATTTTGCATGCATTTTGTCGCGATATCTTGGCACCTCATCGCACGTTTTGTGCACATACTTGCATTTTGCATGCATTTTGTCGCGATATCTTGCGCACCTCATCGCACTGTTTTGTGCACATTACTTGCATTTTGCATGCATTTTGTCGCGATATCTTGCGCACCTCATCGCACTTTTTGTGCACAAACTTGCATTTTGCTGCATTTTGTCGCTATCTTGCGCACCTCATCGCACCGTTTTGTGCACATTACTTGCATTTGCATGCATTTTGTCGCGATATCTTGCGCACCTCATCGCCACTGTTTTGTGCACATTACTTGCATTTTGCATGCATTTTGTCGCGATATCTTGCGCACCTCATCGCACTGTTTTGTGCACATTACTTGCTTTTGCATGCATTTTGTCGCGATATCTTGCGCACCTCATCGCACTGTTTTGTGCACATTACTTGCATTTTGCATGCATTTTGTCGCGATATCTTGCGCACCTCATCGCAATGTTTTGTGCACAAACTTTGCATTTTGCCTGCATTTTGTCGCGATATTGCGCACCTCATCGCACTGTTTTGATGCACATTACTTGCATTTTGCATGCATTTTGTCGCGATATCTTGCGCACCTCATCGCACTGTTTTGTGCAAAAACTTGCATTTTGCATGCATTTTGTCCGATATCTTGCGCACCTCATCGCACTGTTTTGTGCACATTACTGCATTTTGCATCATTTGTCGCGATATCTTTGCGCACCTCATCGCACTGTTTTGTGCACATTACTTGCATTTTGCATGCATTTTGTCGCGATATCTTGCGCACCTCATCGCACTGTTTTGTGCACAAAATTGCATTTTGCATGCATTTTGTCGCGATATCTTGCGCACCTCATCGCACTGTTTTGTGCACATTACTTGCATTTTGCATGCATTTTTGTCGCGATATCTTGCGCACCTCATCGCACTGTTTTGTGCACATTACTTGCATTTGTCATGCATTTTGTCGCGATATCTTGCGCACCTCATCGCACTGTTTTGTGCACAAACTTGCATTTTGCATGCATTTTGTGCGATATCTTGCGCACCTCATCGCCCTGTTTTGTGCACAAACTTGCATTTTGCTGCATTTTGTCGCTATATTGCGCACCTCATCGCACTGTTTTTGCACATTACTTGCATTTTGCATGCATTTGTCGCGATATCTTGCGCACCTCATCGCCCTGTTTTGTGCACAAAACTTGCATTTGCATCATTTTGTCGCGATATCTTGCGCACCTCATCGCACTGTTTTGTGCACATTACTTGCATTTTGCATGCATTTTGTCGCATATCTTGCGCACCTCATCGCACTGTTTTGTGCACAAACTTGCATTTTGCATGCATTTTGTCGCCATATCTTGCGCACCTCATCGCACTGTTTTGTGCACATTACTTGCATTTTGCATGCATTTTGTCGCGATATCTTGCGCACCTCATCGCACTGTTTTGTGCACATTACTTGCATTTTGCATGCATTTTGTCGCGATATCTTGCGCACCTCATCGCACTTGTTTGTGCACAAACTTGCATTTTGCATGCATTTGTCGATATCTATGCGCACCTCATCGCCTGTTTTGTGCACATTACTTGCATTTTGCATGCATTTTGTCGCGATATCTTGCGCACTCATCGCACTGTTTTGTGCACAAAACTTGCATTTTATTCTCTTCTCCCC
>NW_021029590.1:0-12480 GCF_004153795.1 Camellia sinensis | reverse complement strand
TCTTGCGCACCTCATCGCACTGTTTTTGCCAATACTTGCATTTTGCATGCATTTGTCGCGGTATCTTGCGCACCTCATCGCACTGTTTTGTGCACATTACTTGCATTTTGCATGCATTTGTCGCATATCTTGCGCACCTCATCGCACTGTTTTTGTGCACATACTTGCATTTTGCATGCATTTTGTCGCGATATCTTGCGCACCTCATCGCACTGTTTTGTGCACAACTTGCTTTGCATGCATTTTGTCGCGATATCTTGCGCACCTCATCGCACTGTTTTGTGCACAACTTGCATTTTGCATGCATTTGTCGCGATATCTTGCGCACCTCATCGCACTGTTTTGTGCACATTATTGCATTTTGCATGCATTTTGTCGCGATATCTTGCGCACCTCATCGCACTGTTTTGTGCACAACTTGCATTTTGCATGCATTTTGTCGCGATATCTTCGCACCTCATCGCACTGTTTTGTGCACAATTACTTGCATTTTGCATGCATTTTGTCGCGATATCTTGCGCACCTCATCGCACTGTTTTGTGCACATTACTTGCATTTTGCATGCATTTTGTCGCATATCTTGCGCACCTCATCGCACTGTTTTTTGCACATTACTTGCATTTTGCATGCATTTTGTCGCGTATCTTGCGCACCTCATCGCACTGTTTTGTGCACATACTTGCATTTTGCATGCATTTTGTCGCGATATCTTGCGACCTCATCGCACTTTTGTGCACAAACTTGCATTTTGCATGCATTTTGTCGCGATCTTGCGCACTCATCGCACTGTTTGTGCACACTTGCATTTTGCATGCATTTTGTCGCGATTCTTGCGCACCTCATCGCACTGTTTGTGCACATTACTTGCATTTTGCATGCATTTTGTCGCGATATCTTGCGCACCTCATCGCACTGTTTTGTGCACATTACTTGCATTTTGCATGCATTTTGTCGCGATATCTTGCGCACCTCATCGCACTGTTTTGTGCACATTACTTGCTTTTGCATGCATTTTGTCGCGATATCTTGCGCACCTCATCGCACTTTTTGTGCACAAACTTGCATTTTTGCATGCATTTTGTCGCGATATCTTGCGCACTATCGCACTGTTTTGCACATACTTGCATTTTGCATGCATTTTGTGCCGATTCTTGCGCACCTCATCGCACTGTTTTGTGCACATTACTTGCTTTTGCATGCATTTTGTCGCGATATCTTGCGCACCTCATCGCAATGTTTTTTGCACATTACTTGCATTTTGCATGCATTTTGTCGCGTATCTTGCGCACCTCATCGCACTGTTTTGTGCACATTACTTGCATTTTGCATGCATTTTGTCGCGATATCTTCGCGCCTCATCGCACTGTTTTGTGCACAAAACTTGCATTTTGCATGCATTTTGTCGCGATATCTTGCGCCCCTATCGCACTGTTTTGTGCACATTACTTGCATTTTGCATGCATTTTGTCGCGATATCTTGCGCACCTCATCGCACTGTTTGTGCAACAAACTTGCATTTTGCATGCATTTTGTCGCGATATCTTGCGCACCTCATCGCACTGTTTTGTGCACATTACTTGCATTTGTATGCATTTTGTCGCGATATCTTGCGCACCTCATCGCACTGTTTTGTGCACATTACTTGCATTTTGCATGCATTTTGTCGCGATATCTTGCGCACCTCATCGCAATGTTTTTTGCACATTATTGCATTTTGCATGCATTTTGTCGCGATATCTTGCGCACCTCATCGCACTGTTTTGTGCACATTACTTGCATTTTGCATGCATTTTGTCGCGATATCTTGCGCACCTCATCGCACTTTTTGTGCACAAACTTGCATTTTGCATGCATTTTGTTCGCGATATCTGCGCACCTCATCGCACTTGTTTTGTGCACATTTACTTGCATTTTGCATTCATTTTGTCGCGATATCTTTCGCACCTCGTCGCACTGTTTTGTGCACAAAACTTGCGTTTTGCATGCATTTTGTCGCGATATGTTGCGCACCTCATCGCACTGTTTTGTGCACTTTACTTGCATTTTGCATGCATTTTGTCGCGATATCATGCGCACCTCATCGCGTTGTTTTGTGCACAAAACTTGCATTTTGCATGTATTTTGTCGCGATATCTTGCGCACCTCATCGCATTGTTTTGTGCACATTACTTGCATTTTGCATGCATTTTGTCGCGATATCTTGCGCACCTCATCGCACTGTTTTGTGCACAATACTTCCATTTTGCATGCATTTTATCGCGATATCTTGCGCACCTCATCGCACTCTTTTCTGCACATTACTTGCATTTTGCCTGCATTTTATCGCGCTATTTCGCGCATCATGCTATTTTGCGCTGTGACCATTACTTGCATTTTCCATGCATTTTGTCGCGATAGCTACCGCACCTCATCCCACTGTTTTGTGCATATTGCTTGCATTTTGCATGCATTTTGTCGCGATATCTTGCGCACCTCATCGCACTGTTTTGTGCACATTACTTGCATTTTCCTTGCATTTTGTCGCGATATCTTGCGCACCTCATCGTACTGTTTTGCGCACATTACTTGCGTTTTCCATGCATTTTGTCGCGATATCTTGCGCACCTCATCGCACTGTTTTGTGCACAATACTTGCATTTTGCATGCATTTTATCCCGATATCTTGCGCACCTCATCGCACTCTTTTATGCACATTACTTGCATTTTGCATACATTTTATCGTGCTATTTTGCGCATCGTGCTATTTTGCGCTGTGACGATTACTTGCATTTTCCATGCATTTTATCGCGCTATTTTGCGCACCTCATCACACTGTTTTGTGCAAATTGCTTGCATTTTGCATGCATTTTGTCGCGATATCTTGCGCACCTCATCGCACTCTTTTCTGCACATTACTTGCATTTTGCATGCATTTTATCGCGCTATTTTGCGCATCGCGCTATTTTCCGCTGTGACCATTTCTTGCATTTTGCATGCCTTTTATCGCACTATCTTGCGCATCTCATCCCACTGTTTTGTGCACATTACTTGCATTTTGCATGCATTTGGTCGCGATATCTTGCGCACCTCATCGAACTATTTTGTGCACATTTCTTGCATTTTGCATGCATTTTGTCGCAATATCTTGCGCACCTCATCGCACTATTTTGTGCACATTACATGCATTTTGCATTCATTTTGTCGCGATATCTTGCGCACCTCATCCCACTGTTTTGTGCTGTTTTGTGCACATTACTTGCATTTTGCATGCATTTTGTCGCGATATTTTGCGCACCTCATCGCACTATTTTGTGCACATTACTTGCATTTTGCATGCATTTTATCGGGCTATTTTGGGCATCGCGCTATTTTGCGCTGTGACCATTTCTTGCATTTTGCATGCCTTTTGTCGCGCTATCTTGCGCACCTCATCGCACTGTTTTGTGCACATTACTTACATTTTGCATGCATTTTGTCGCGATATCTTGCGCACCTCATCGCACTGTTTTGTGCACATTACTTGCATTTTCCATGCATTTTGTCGCGATATCTTGCGCACCTCATTGCACTGTTTTGGGCACATTACTTGCATTTTTCATGCATTTTGTCGGGATATCTTGCGCACCTCATCGCACTGTTTTGTGCACATTACTTACATTTTGCATGCCTTTGGTCGCGATATCTTGCGCACCTCATCGCACTGTTTTGTGCACATTACTTGCGTTTTCCATGCATTTTGTCGCGATATCTTGCGCACCTCATCGCACTGTTTTGTGCACAATACTTGCATTTTGCATGCATTTTATCGCGATATCTTGCGCACCTCATCGCACTCTTTTCTGCACATTACTTGGATTTTGCCTGCATTTTATCGCGCTATTTCGCGCATCATGCTATTTTGCGCTGTGACCATTACTTGCATTTTCCGTGCATTTTATCGCTATTTTGCGCACCTCATCGCACTGTGTTGTGCATATTACTTGCATTTTGCATGCATTTTGTCGCGATATCTTGCGCACCTCATTTGCGCTGTGACCATTACTTGCATTTTTCGTGCATTTTATCGCGCTATTTGGCGCACCTCATCGCACTGTGTTGTTCATATTACATGCATTTTGCATGCATTTTGTCGCGATATCTTGCGCAACTCATCACACTATTTTGTGCACATTACTTGCATTTTGCATGCATTTTGTCACGATATCTTGCACACCTCATCGCACTATTTTGTGCACATTACTTGCATTTTGCATGCTTGGTGTTGCGATATCTTGCGCACCTCATCGGACTGTTTTGTCCACATTACTTGCATTTTGCATGCATTTTGTCGCGATATCTTGCGCACCTCATCGCACTGTTTTGTGCACATTACTTGCATTTTGCATGCATTTTATCCACTATCTTGCGCACCTCATCGCACTCTTTTCTGCAGATTACTTGCATTTTGCAAGCATTTTATCGCGCCATTCTGCGCATCATGCTATTTTGCGCTGTGACCATTACTTGCATTTTTCTTGCATTTTATCGCGCTATTTTGCGCACCTCATCGCACTGTTTTGTGCACATTACTTGCATTTTCCATGCATTTTGTCGCGATATCTTGCGCACCTCATCGCACTGTTTTGTGCACATTACTTGCATTTTGCATGCATTTTGTCGCGATATCTTGCGCACCTCATCGCACTATTTTGTGCACATTATTTGCATTTTCCATGCATTTTGTCGCCATATCATGCGCACCTCATCCCACTGTTTTGTGCACAATACTTGCATTTTGCATGCATTTTGTCGCGATATCTTGCGGACCACATCGCACTGTTTTGTACACATTACTTGCATTTTGCATGCATTTTGTCGCGATATCTTGCGCAACTCATCGCACTGTTTTGTGCACAAAACTAGCATTTTGCATTCATTTTATCGCACTATCTTGCGCATCTCATCGCACTATTTTGTGCACATTACTTGCATTTTGCATGCATTTTATCGCGCTATTTTGCGCTGTGACCATTTCTTGCTTTTTGCATGCCTTTTATCGCGCTGTCTTGCGCACCTCATCGCACTGCTTTGTGCACATTACTTGCATTTTGCATGCATTTTGTCGCGATATCTTGCGCACCTCATCGCACTGTTTTGTGCACAAAACTTGCATTTTGCATGCATTTTATCGCATTATCTCTCGCATCTCATCGCACTATTTTGTGCACATTACTTTCATTTTGCATGCATTTTATCCCGCTATCTTGCGCTGTGACCATTTCTTGCATTTTGCATGCCTTTTATCGCGCTATCTTGCGCACCTCATCGCACTGTTTTGTGCACAAAACTTGCATTTTGCATGCATTTTGTCGCGATATCTTGCGGACCTCATCGCACTGTTTTGTGCATATTACTTGCATTTTCCATGCATTTTGTCGCGATATCTTGCGCACCTCATCGCACTGTTTTGTGTACCTTACTTGCATTTTGCATGCATTTTATCGCGATACCTTGCGCACCTCATCGCACTGTTTTGTGCACAAAACTTGCAATTTGCATGCATTTTATCCCATTATCTTGCGCATCTCATCGCACTATTTTGTGCACATTACTTTTATTTTGCATGCATTTTATCCCGCTATCTTGCGCATCGCGCTATTTTGCGCTGTGAGAATTACTTGCATTTTCCATGCATTTTATCGCGTTATGTTGCGCACCACATCGCACTGTTTTGTTCACATTACTTGCATTTTGCATGCATTTTATCGCGCTATTTTGTGCGTCGCGCTATTTGCGCTGTGACCATTACTTGCATTTTCCATGCATTTTATTGCGTTATCTTGCGCACCTCATCACACATTTTTGTGCACATTACTTGCGTGCTATCTTGCGCGTCGCGCTATCTTGCGCGTCGCGCTATCTTGCATTTTGCATGCATTTTGTCGCGCTATCTTGCGCACCTCATCCCACTGTTTTCTGCACGTTACTTGCATTTTGCATGCATTTTATTGTGCTATCTGGCGCACCTTATCGCACTGTTTTCTGTACGTTACTTGCATTTTTCATGCATTTTATCGCGCTATCTTGCGCACCTCATCGCACTGTTTTCTGCACATTACTTGCATTTTGCTTGCATTTTGTCGCGCTATCTTGCCCACCTCATCGCACGGTTTTGTGCACATTACTTGCAGTTTGCATGCATTTTGTCGCGATATCTTGCGCACCTCATCGCACGGTTTGGTGCACATTACTTGCATTTTGCAAGCATGCACCTCATCGCACGGTTTGGTGCACAAAACTTGCATTTTGCTTGCATTTTGTCGCGATATCTTGCGTACCTCATCGCACTGTTTCGTGCACATTACTTGCATTTTGCATGCATTTTGTCGCGATATCTTGCGCACCTCATCGCACTGTTTTCTGCACAAAACTTGCATTGTGCATGCATTTTGTCGCGATATCTTGCGCACCTCATCGCACAGTTTTGTGCACATTACTTGCATTTTGCTTGCATTTTATCGCGATATCTTGCGCACCTGATCGCACTCTTTTGTGCACAAAATTTGCATTTTTCATGCATTTTGTCGCGATATCTTGCGCTACTCATCGCACTGTTTTGTGCACACTACTTGCATTTTGCATGCATTTTGTCGCGATATCTTGCGCACCTCATCGCACTGTTTTGTGCACGCGACTTGCATTTTGCATGCATTTTGTCGCGATATCTTGCGCTCCTCATCGCCCTGTTTTGTGCACACTACTTGCATTTTGCATGCATTTTGTCGCGATATCTTGCGCACCTCATCGCACTGTTTTGTGCACATTACTTGAATTTTGCATGCATTTTGTCACGATATCTTGCGCACCTTATCGCACTGTTTTTTGCACAAAACTTGCATTTTGCATGCATTTTGTCGCACTGTATTGCGCACCTCATCGCACTGTTTTGTGCACAGTACTTGCATTTTGCATGCATTTTGTCGCGATATGCACCTCATCGCACTGTTTTGTGCACACTACTCGCATTTTGCATGCATTTTGTCGCGATATCTTGCGCACCTCATCGCACTATTTTGTGCACAAAACTTGCATTTTGCAAGCATTTTGTCACGATATCTTGCGCACCTCATCGCACTCTTTTGTGCACATTACTCGCAGTTTGCATGCATTTTGTCGCGATATCTTGCGCACCTCATCGCACTGTTTTGTGCACACTACTTGCACTTTGCATGCATTTTGTCGCGATATCTTGCGCACCTCATCGCACTGTTTTGTGAACATTACTTGCATTTTGAATGCATTTTGTCGCGATATTTTGCGCACCTCATCGCACTGTTTTGTGCACAAAACTTGCATTTTGCATGCATTTTGTCCGGATATCTTGCGCACCTCATCGCACTGTTTTGTGCACATTACTTGAATTTTGCATGCATTTTCTCGCGATATCTTGTGCACCTCATCGCTCTGTTTTGTGCACATTACTTGCATTTTGCATGCATTTTGTCGCGATATCTTGCGCACCTCATCGCACTGTTTTGTGCACATTACTCTCATTTTGCATGCACTTTGTCGTGATATCTTGCCCACCTCATCGCACCGTTTTGTACACACTACTTGCATTTTGCATGCATTTTGTCGCGATATCTTGCGCACCTCATCGCACTATTTTGTGCACAAAACTAGCATTTTGCATGCATTTTGTCACGATATCTTGCGCACCTCATCGCACTGTTTTGTGCACAAAACTTGCATTTTGAATGCATTTTGTTGCACTGTATTGCGCACCTCATCGCACTGTTTTGTGCACATTACTTGCATTTTGCATGCACTTTGTCGCGATATCTTGCGCACCTCATCGCTATGTTTTGTGCACATTACTTGCATTTTGCATGCATTTTGTCGTGATATCTTGCCCACCTCATCGCACCGTTTTGTGCACACTACTTGCATTTTGCATGCATTTTGTCGTGATATCTTGCGCACCTCATCGCACTATTTTGTGCACAAAACTAGCATCATCGCACTGTTTGTGTCCACAAAAACTTGCCATTTTGTAGGCTTTTGTCGGGATATCTTGCGCACCTCATCGCACTGTTTTTGTGCAGCATTACTGCATTTTTGCATGCATTTTGTCGCGATATCTTGCGCACCGTCATCGCAACTGTTTTGTGCACAATAACTTGCATTTTTTGCATGCATTTTGGTCGCGATATCTTGCGCACATCATCGCACTGTTCTGTGCACATTACTTGCATTTTGCAATGCATTTTGTCGCGAATAATTTTGCGCACACCCATCGCCCTCTGTTTTGTGCACATTACTTGCATTTGTGTGTCAATGCATTTTGCGTCCGATATCTTGGCCGCACGCTCATGCGCACTAGTTTTGGCACAATTACTTGCATTCCTTGCAGCATGTTTGTTCCGCGATATCTTGGCACCTCATCCGCACTGTTTTGTGCAACCAAAACCTAATGCATTTTGATGCCATGGTTGTGTCGCTGATATCTTGCGCACCTAGCCTCGCCGACAGTGTTACTGTTGCCTATCTGCATCTTGCATCTATTGGTTCGGCGGAATATTTGCGCACGCTCATTCGCACTAGTTCTGTCACAAGACTTTGACCATTTTGCAAATGGCAATGTTTTGTCGACTGATAACTGCTGGCACCATCATTCGCACTGTTTTGTGCCATTTACTTGCAATTTTTGCATGCATTTTGTGCAGATATCTTGCGCACCTCAATCGCAACTTGTTTTGTGCACAAAAACTTGCATTTTGCATGCATTTGTCTGCGATATCTTGCGCACCTCATCGCCTGTTTTGTGCACGATACTTTCATTTTGCATGCATTTTTGTGCGCGATATCTTGCGCACCTCATCGCCACTGTTTGTGTGACATTACTTTGCATTTGTGCATTCATTTTTATCGCGATATCTTGCGCAACCATCGCACTGTTTGCGCCACAAAAACTTGCATTTTGCATGCATTTTGTCTGCGCACCTCATTCGCCCGCATCATCGCATGTTTTGTGCACAAAACTTGCATTTTATGCATTTTGTCGCATATCTTGCGCACCTCATCACACGTTTTGTGCACATTATTGCATTTGCTGCGATTTTGTCGCCGATATCTTGCGCACCTCATCGCACTGTTTTGTGCACAAAACTTGCGCATTTTGCATGCATTTTGTCACGATATGTGCGCACCTCATCGCACTGTTTTGTGCACAAAACTTGCATTTTGCATGCATTTTGTCGCGATATCTTGGCACCTCATCGCACTGTTTGTGCCAAACTTGCATTTTGCATGCATTTTGTCGCGATATCTTGCGCACCTCACGCAACTGTTTTGTGCACGAAAACTTGCATTTTGCAAGCATTTGTGTCGCATATCTTGCGCACCTCATCGCACTGTTTTGTGCACATTACTTGCATTTTGCATGTTTTGTCGCGATATCTTTGCGCACCTCATCGCACGTTTGTGCACAAAAAACTTCCATTTTGCAGCATTTGTGTAGCGATATCTTGCGCACTCACGCACTTTTTTCATGCACATTTACTTGCATTTGCAGCATTATGTCCGATATCTTCGCGCACCATCATCCACTGTTTTGCCTCACAAACTTACATTTTGCATGCATTTTGTCGCGATATCTTGCGCACCTATCGCCACTGTTTTTGCACATTACTTGCATTTTGCTATGCCCTTTTGTCCCGATATTTGCGCACCTCATTCTGCACTGTTTTGTGCACGTTTTAACTTGCATTTTCTATGCATTTTGTCGCGATATTTGCGCACCTCATCGCACTGTTTTTCTGCACGATTACCCTTCACTTTTGATTTGCATTTTGTAGCGAGAATCTTGCGCACCTCATCGCACTGTTTTGTGCACAAACTTTGATTTTGCGTGGCAGTTTTGTCGCGATATCTGCGCACCTCATCGCACTGTTGTGGACATTTACTTGCATTTTGCATGCATTTTGTCGCGAATATCTTGCGCACCTTCATCGCACTGTGTGTGCACATTACTTGCATTTTGATGCATTTTGTCCCGATATCTTGCGCACCTCATCGCCATGTTTTGTGCACAAAACTTGACTTTTGCATGCATTTTGTGCGATTTATCTTAGCGCACCTCTCGCACTGTTTGTGGCACATACTTGCATTTTGCATGCATTTTTGTCGCATATCTTGCGCACCTCATCGCACTGTTTTGTGCACAAACTTGCATTTTGTATGCTTTTGTCGCGATATCTTGCGCACCTCCATCGCACTGTTTTGTGCAATTACTTGCATTTTGCATGCATTTTGCGATATATCTTGCGCACCTCATCGCACTTTTTGTGCACATTACTTGCATTTTGCATGCATTTTTGTCGCGATATTTGCGCACCTCATCGCACTTTTTGGCACATTACTTGCATTTTGCATGCATTTTGTCGCGATATCTTGCCACCTCATCGCACTGTTTGTGCACATTACTTGCATTTTGCATGCATTTTGTCAGGATATCTTGCGCACCTCATCGCACTGTTTGTGCACAAAACTGTCCATTTTGCATGCATTTTGTCGCGATATCTTGCGCACCTCATCGCACTGTTTGTTGCACAAAACTTGCATTTTGCATTCATTTTGTCGCGATATCTTGCGCACCTCATCGCATGTTTTGTGCACAAACTTGCATTTGCATGCATTTGGTCGCGGATATCTTGCGCCACCTCATCGCACTGTTTGTGCACATTAACTTGCATTTTGCATGCATTTTGTCGCGATATCTTGCGCACCTCATCGCACTGTTTTGTGCACATTACTTGCATTTTTGATGCATTTTGTCGCGATATCTTGCGCCACCTCATGGCACATGTTTTGTCACAAAACTTGCATTTTGCATGCATTTTTGTCGCGATTATCTTGCGCACCTCATCGCACTGTTTTTGTGCACATTACTTGCATTTTGCATGCATTTTGTCGCGATATCTTGCGCACCTCATCGCACTGTTTTGTGCACAATATTTGCATTTTTGCATGCATTTGTCGCGATATCTTGCGCACCTCATCGCACTGTTATTGTGCACATTACTTGCTTTTGCATTGCATTTTGTCGCGATATCTTGCGCACCTCATCGCACTGTTTGTGCACAATTACTTGCATTTTGCATGCATTTTGTCGCGATATCTTGCGCACCTCATCGCACTGTTTTGTGACAACTTGCATTTTGCCCATTGCATTTTGCATGCATTTGTCGCATATCTTGCGCACCTCATCGCACTGTTTTGTGCACATACTGCATTTTGCATGCATTTTGTCGCGATATTTGCGCACCTCATCGCACTGTTTTGTGCACAATACTTGCATTTGCATGCATTTTGTTCGCGATATCTTGCGCACCTCATCGCACTGTTTTGTGCACAAAACTTGCATTTTGCATGTTTTGTCGCGATATCTTGCGCACCTCATCGCACTGTTTTGTGCACAATTACTTGCATTTTGCATGCATTTTGTCGCGATATCTTGCGCACCTCATCGCACTGTTTTTGCACATTAACTTGCATTTTGCATGCATTTTGTCGCGATATCTTGCGACACCTCATCGCACTGTTTTGTGACATTAAACTTGCCATTTGCATGCAAGTTTGTCGCGATATCTTGCGCACCTCATCGCACTGTTTGTGCAACTAAAACTTGCATTTTGCATGTATTTTGTCGCGATATCTTGCGCACCTCATCGCACTGTTTTGTGCACATTACTTGCATTTTGCATGCATTTTGTCGCGATATCTTGCGCACCTCATCGCACTGTTTTGCTGCACAAAACTTGCATTTTGCATGCATTTGTCGCGATATCTTGCGCACCTCATCGCACTGTTTTGTGCACATTACTTGCATTTTGCATGCATTTTGTCGCGATATCTTGCGCACCCCATCGCCACTGTTTTGTGCACATTACTTGCATTTTTGCATGCATTTTGCCATATTTCGCGCACCTCATTCGCACTGTTTGTGCACCAATACCTTGCATTTTGCATGCATTTTGTCGCGATACTTGCGCACCTCACCGCACTGTTTTGTGCACAATACTTGCATTTTGCATGCAATTTTGTCGCATATCTAGCGCACCTCATCGCACTGTTTGTCACATAAACTTGTCATTTTGCATGCATTTTGTCCGCGATATCTTGGCGCACCTCATCGCACTGTTTGTGCACATTACTTGCATTTTGCATGCATTTTGTCGCGATATCTTGCGCACCTATCGCACTGTTTTGTTGCACATTACTTGCATTTTGCAATGACATTTTGTCGCGATATCTTGCGCACCTCATCGCACAGTTTTGTGCACAAAAACTTTGCATTTGTGCATGCATTTTGTCGCGATTATCTTGCGCAAACCCTTCATCGGCAAACTGGTTTTGGTGCAAAACATTAACTTTGGCCAATTTTTTTTTTTTCGTATTGGGGTTTTTTTTGTTCACCGGGATTTTTATTCCTTTTTTTTTGGGGCCCGGGGGGCCCAAAAC
>NW_021029580.1:12729-36263 GCF_004153795.1 Camellia sinensis | reverse complement strand
GAGACATTATCTAACAACCTTGTGTATGCCCCACTTTTCCACAATTTTGACATACCCGACAAAGTCGTTCATAAGAGAAAAGTTAGGGATCATGAAAATTTTTTCATGAAAATGATCATGAAAGATTTATGATCCTTGATTATCTTGATTAGTGTGTGGTACTTTATTCTAAGTGTAATCTAAGGGTTACAAAGTTTTCATAATTATTTTCATGAAAACTTTTTCATGATACCTAGTATTGCTCCGTTCATAACTACAAGTGTTCCATTGATGATGTCCATCACAAAACTTCAAAAAGAAACAACTGAATTGGATTTGAACAACATCCCAACCCAACTTGAATTGAGCAGGTAACTTCAAGTTACAATTCGAGCTTGATCGAGCCTGGACAGATCTCAACACAACTTGAATTGGATTTGAACAACATCCTAACCCGACCGAACCCGCCTAAGTTACATCCCTAAGACTAACCGTTCTTGTATCTCAAAACTCTCATAAATTATAAATATATCTTTGTATTGTCAGTACTAAAATATTTTTTTAATAAATAAAATATGATTATTTTAATATATATATTTTTTGATAAGAAAACAAACTCGCATTAAATAATAATAAACAAAATACCAGTCCGATCCTAGTGTTAAAAAATTGAGAACGGCTACGGTTTGGTTTACAGATTGCATGCAAAGAACTACAATAGTTCGAACTGACACGAACACTGTATTTAAGGGTTATTTTGGAAAGATAAAAAAAAAAATTGACTTTTAGTTTATTTTTAAAAAGTCAAAAACCAATTTATTTGAGCAAAAAAATCATTTGACAAGTTAGAAATAAGCTAACTTTAGAAATTATGAAAATACTCTTTTTTGCATGAAGGAGTAATAAGGTAAAGTTGTAATTTTATATAATTTTATGAAAATAATATGATTAATCTATCTATTTACCTATTGGTGTGACAATATATAAAAATATTTTCCTGAAGGAAGTTAAAAAAGTAACTTTTTTTTTATCTTTTCAAATAATTTTGGACATAGGCTTAAAAGTAAGAAAATAAGCGTGCAAAAAAAAAAAAAAAAAAGGGTTTATTTCCATCTTCCTAAAATAGTCCTAAGTGCTATAAATATAAGCCTCGGCTATAGCCTCACTGCTCTTATTCTCTCATCTCACTAGTACCTTCATATTTTTCTGTCACAGTCGGCCACTTAAATTCTTAACCTGTCAGTGGTTTTGAAGTTAGATTTGTTTTTAATTGTGATCAGTTTAGGGAATGTTTGCTCCAATTTGTGAGTATATAGTTTTTTTCTTTTGGTTTCATCAATTCTTAAATTTTGGGCTCTCTTTTTCAGCATTGTACGTATTCTCTCGGCTCTTCTCACATGTTTTATTTTGTTGTGTTTGATCTGTAGTTCTATTCCTCAGTGATCTGTAGTTCAGATTGTTTTGTGTGGTATTTTAAAAAATTAGTATGAAGTTGATTTTTTGATTTTTTTAATTTATTTTATTTTTTAATGAGTAAAAAATATAAGAAGTGATATGATGTAAAATGAATAAAAAATTAAAAATTGATTTTTTATTTTTATTTTTCTTCCTAAAAAGACCCCTGTGTTTGCATTATTGCGACTAGTTGTACAAGCACGGACCCGTGTTTGCATTATTGCAACTAGTTGTACAAGCACCGACGGTCCAGATTAGTTCTTAAATGTCTAGGAACCGAACCAATTTGAAACGAGTACACCCCTAACTAACAGTGTGGACCTCGTAGTGCTTGATGGCTGTCAGGAGCCAAAAAAAAAAAAAAAAAAATGTTTGGGACCCCTTTTTGGAGTTGCCCTCTCATTTTCCTTTGCCACGTGGTAGGTGGTGATTGGAGGAACAGGAAAAAAAAGAAAAAGAAAAAGAAAAAGAAAATGTAACCAATGAGAGAGAGAGGGGGTCAAAGGGGATGGGAGGAAAACGGGGATGAATCATTGTTGAAAAAAAAATTAGATACAGCAAAATGTTTCACAAGACTACTTAGATTTGACTTGTAAAAAGGTTTTGTTTGAGATTTTTTTGACTTTTTAGATTAAAATAGTATTAAAAAATAAAATAAATTAAAATAATTAATAATGTCTCATGTTGTTTGGAATATCTTAAATAAGTATATTTTTTGACTTTTTAAATTAAAAAGTTGAGGAAAAAAATATGGTTGTTTGAGTTAACTTTTTGACTTTTTATGAAAAAATATGTATTAAAAAATTATATAAATTAATATGTACGGAAAAAATAGGATTGAGAGTTGTGCAGCCGTACTTTTTGACTTTTAGTGAATAGTGATAATTTTTTAACTTTTTGATTTTTTGGGCACATGCCAAACTTGACCTTAGTAAGTAATTTTTTTAATTAAAAAATTAAAAAGTCACTAAAAAAAAAAAACCAACAACTTATATTAAAAGGTCAAAAATTTTATTTTCTCTTTACTTTTTGTACATCTTTTCATAAAAAATTAAAAAAGTCATTTCAAACATATTAATTTTTTTATATCATATTTTAGTAAAAAAGACAAAAAATTACTAAAAAAATTTCTTTCCAAACAAGGTCTAAGATAAAATGTCATATCAAGTTTATAATTATTATTTTTTTTTTCACAAATATTACATCTAATTATAAATAAATTCAATTATCTTCTCAAATACAATTATTTTAATTAGGTTTAAATAGTCAAGTATTAAAATAGTTTTCAAACGAATTAGACCACATTATTAAAATAGCATTTAAAATAGTTGGACTAGCTATTTGATTATGTTTCGAGATTTATGTGCTTAAAAATTCTTGTGTGAGCCATTACTAGTAATGTATTGAGGCAAGAAAACAGAGGATTTTTAGGTTTTGTTTGGAAATATACTTTTTAAGTAATTTTTTAATTTTTTTGATTAAAATATGATATAAAAAAATAATATATTTAAGATGAATTTTTAATTTTTTACGAAAAGATGTGTAAAAATTAAAAAGGAAAGAGAATTTTTGACTTTTTTTTGTATAAATTACTAATTTTTTAATTTTTTTAATAATTTTTAAACTTTTAAACTAAAAAATAATGTTGTTAAACTAGACCTTAATCCAGTAAAAATCTGTGTTGATAGATAAAGAGAGAGGGCAGGCAATTGGTTACAGTTTCTATTCGGGTAGAGGGAGATGGAACAAGCTCATTAGTGTGATGGGTCTGTCCAAGTCAATCGCACAACCAGCACCTTATTGATAAAAGCCAAGGCACCCGTGCCTAATTACCCAACCAACTCCGTATATTCTACTTTCTCCTCTAACTCATTTTGCATTTTGCATTTTGAAACTTTTTTTTTTTTTAATTCAATTAATAAGTTCAATGTCACCGATTTCTTACCCGTTTGAGTTTTTGGAATTAATCTTTAGTAGAAACTAGTGACTCAGATTTGGATTATAATCACGAATAAAAATTCATTATATATGGTATGAATTTTAAATGTCATAATCGAAAAGCATTTCAGTTAAATTAATAATCCACACTAATTTTTTATTATTTTGTTTTCTTATTGGAAAACTTTTGTTGCCTAAGAACAATAAAAATTAGACAACATTCTCTTACATGACAAAACAATAAACAAAAGGTTTAATTGTGAATTGATAATCACACTTCATATTTCCATACCACTAATTCACAATTCATATTTCCATACCACTAGCATTGTAGGGCACGTGGTTACACGATTGGTTTCTCAACCTTGATATTCGAGGACCGTCTAAAATAAAAATAAAAAAAAAGAGTAATTAAAACCACCTATAAAAAAAAAACTTTGATATTAGAGGCTCAAGTCCCCTTGTTCCATTGAGAAGAGACAATAAAATACTGCCACTATTTCTATTTACCAACTTTGAGCTCGTTTGGCATAAAAAAAAAAAAATTAAAAGATTTTTTTTGGTTAAAATAATTACAAAAAAATAAAATAAATTAAAAAATCAATAAGACAAAATGTCACATTCAAATCATAATCATTTCATTTTTTTTCTCATAAAATTTATAAAAATAAAAAAACCTATCCTAAAAGAGACTTTTTAACTCTAGACTAAAATAGTCAAAAAAATCAATCCACCTCCCAAACAAAACCAAGTCTCCATTACCCAATTTTGATATAAATTTTGATTTTGGTTACTTGCTTTTTTTATTTTTTGAATAGATCCTCATTCTCTTAATCCAATGGTGAAGTTGCCAACACGTTTGACCTCAACATCGCAAAACCCATTTGCTCTTCTCCTCCATTGCTGGGACCCATGGTCGATTTGTTGAGGTTCCCTTTTTGGAATTTGGCGCAGCATTTTGAATTTGATGAATTTATTTCTTATTGTTTTCAGGCTATGTATTAGCTTGGGCTTGTTAGTAGCTTGTCTTAACTATTTTGCTAAAGCCAAAGACCTCTTTTTTCTGCCCCTTTTGGATGAATGAACCTTTCACGGGATGTCTAACCGGAATGTTTGCCAGTGATGGATTTTGTAAACTTTTTTTTAAGCAATGTTTTGTAATAGAGAAAAGTTAGGGATCATGAAATTTTTTTCATAAAAATAATAATGAAAGAGTTATGATTTTTGCATTACTTTGATTAGTGTGTGGTATTTTATTTTAAATATAATTCAAAAGTCACATCGCTTTCATGATTATTTTCATGAAAAGTTTTTTGTGATACCTAACATTGCTATTTGTAATATTAGGCATTTTGATCAAAGAAGTTGTATTGCATGCTTTGTATGGTTATTGGTATTGAAATTGATATTTTATCTTTTTTCATAATTGTTATTATTTTGTTATATCTGGCGGCTGAATTCACTAAATTTAGTTTATACTTGCTTTGAATTTGATGATTTTATTTCTTATTTTCAGGTTAGTTATTAGCTTGGGCTAGTTATTTGACTGTCTTCATCATTTTGCCAAAGCCAAAATCTTTTCTTTCTTTTTTTTCCCCTCTACTTTTTGCGAGTGGATGAATCTTTCACTGATGTCTAACCAGAATGACAACTAGTGATTGTTTTGTTTAACACTTTCTAACCTTCATTTTATTTTCTTAAGTAATGTTTTGTAATATCTCTTCCCGGGGCATTTTGATAAAACAAGTCATTTTTAATGCTTTGCATTATTTGTATGGTTGTTGATGTTGAAATTGACGTTTTTGCTATTTTTTATAATTATTTTGTTATATATATACTTGGGGTTGAATTTATTTACTTTTTCTTTTATTATTTTATGTTTGCTATTTTTTATAATAATTATTTTCAGGGGCTGAATTTACTAAATTTTGATGTTTACTTGGTTGTTTTGTATTTGAATTTGTTTATTTTATCTCTTTTCTTATCTTAGGCTCGTTATTAACTTGGGAAAATTATTAGCTTAGCTTAACTATTTTTCCAAAACCAGAGCCACCGCTTTTTTTTTTTTCTTTTTTTTTTGTTTTGTTTCTTCTTTTTGGGTGTGGATGAATCTTTCATCGAATTGTCTGACCAAAATGACATCTGTAGGGAAGTATTTTGTGAATGATAGCACGTGACAAAGGTGATACTGAAATATCAGCCGAGGTACTACATGGCTTGGTCACGTTGCCGAGATGATCTCAGTAGGGCCGAGATTATCTGTGGAGATACCGGAATCCGAGGTAAGCAGAAAAGGGACAAGAGTCCTAGAATAGGGAGGATCTTAGTCTAGATAGAGATATGGCTCAAGGAGAGTTTATCCTTATCCAGCTGAGGGTCCATGATGAGCATTGAGCCTGAGTCCATTGAAGTGAGGCTTCTAAATGAGTCAGGTCACTGCTGGTTATAAAAGCTAGGCACCTTCATGGGTCAGAGGTAAGTTCTTTGTTATGAGTTTAAGCACAATTTACTATCTTTGAGAGATATTGATTATTGACTTGATTGTCGGAGTGCTCCCGGGTGGATGAACCACCGTCAGATTCTCATCTTCTTGTGTAGGTTGTTAGGCTTAATCTATTTTGGTAGTGCTCTCCAGCTGAGTTCTCCATTTGGTTGTGTGGTAAAAAATCAACACCCACAATTTGGCGCATGTCTGTGGGAACTTAAGGAGAATAGATGGCCAATAACGGGCAAGAAGAAAAGATTGGGGATAACATCCACAATAAGAGTAGTGAGCATGTAGATCCCAATGTCAGGGAAGAAAACCACAATGAAGGAGCATAGGATCCGAATATTGGAGAGAAAGACGTTAACAAAAAGGGTAACGCCCTGAAAAAAACTGGCCAAGATGAGTATTACAATGAAAGTGACCTCCAGGTATGGAAGGACAAATGCTTGAGGAGGGACAATAAGATGAGAAGAATGGCAAATAAGTTGGCAGACCTGCAATCGGTTGTCAAGTTCATGATGCAGAACAACGTGATGCAACCATTATTTTCGCTATAAGATACGCCAATACCAGCGGCCAAAACTGATGCCCAAAAAGAGGGGCAAAAAACGATCCTAGTAATCCCGTAGCATGGCAAGGAAGAGGAGCACTCATATCGGCTATCACGGGATGTCGGGCAAGCAAAGTCAGTAAGAAGTGAGTCGCAAAAGACGCCGCGGACTAAGGGGACCTATGTCAAAGAACCTCGGCATGTCCAGGGGGAGAGTCTATGTTTTGATACAGTGAATGAAGAGAAGTCTAAGATGACACACAATGACACCAGGAGCAGCACACCAAAGAGGCTGAAATCAGTTGATAGCCGAGCACCCGATCGGACGAAGGAGGACTTGAGAGACTACCTCCAAAGGAAGCGGCACAACGCCGATATCACATCCCCTGTCAAGCCAAGAACGCCGTTCCCAGTAGAGTTGGACACGTTCGAGGCCCCGAAGAGATTCCACATACCGAGGTTCTAGATTTATGACGGTAAATCTAATCCGAACTTTCATGTCAGCTTATACTTAAATTCAATGGCCTTGTATAGTGGGAATGAGCAGTTACTATGCAAGGTGTTCCCCTCATCCTTTGAGGAAATCGCATCGGATTGGTTCCATAAGTTGCCGAAAAGAACTGTGAAAAGTTGGGAAGGCTTGGCAGAGATGTTTGTGGCTAGGTTTGTAACAAACAAGTTGCAACCACTAAGGGTGGACTCCCTGCTGGCTTTAAACATTAGCGAGGGTGCAAGCGTTAGGGCTTACGCCAAGAGATATAACGAAGTGTTCAATCGAATTCTTGTTTGTAGCCAGGAGCTGGCGGTCGTGTCCTTTAAGAACGGCCTGGATGAAGAATACCCGCTTCGAAAATCACTGGCAAAAACTCTACCAAAGAGTATGGAGGAACTCATGGCACGGATTGAGAAGTATGCCAGAGTAGAGGAGGATACGCAAGGAATGAAGACACTAAAGCAAAAAAAGGGAAACGGCCCGTCGAAGTGAGGCCGAGGTAATTCTGGTGTAAACAGGCAAGAGATAGGGTTGAGGGCCACACAGGCAGTCACCACTGTGTTCTGGATCCCGGTCTACAAAGTTCTAGAGAGAATTAGGAACCAACTGTGTTACAGAGCACCGGAGAAGATCCCTGGCGAGTTTATGGGAATGACCCTTGGGAAGCACTGTGCTTACCATAATGAGGATGGACACTTGACTCAGGGGTGCAGGGCTTTGAAGACGTACTTAGAGGATCTGGTCAGACAGGGTCACCTGAGAGACCTAGTAGATGAGGCCAGGACAAGGGAAGAGCATGTAAGGCTATCCCAGGCACCGGCAGCCCCCCCTCCGCCTCCGCCGCCATAACAAGCAGATGAACCTCGGGTGATCAATGTGATTTATTCGAGGGTCAATGAGAATGATGTACGAAGGGAGACTCAGAGAGTAAGGCACCTACAATGTGTGTATCAGGTCCAGCAAAAGAAGCTTAGGATAAATAAGTACCAGGGACCAATGGTTTCTTTTACTTAGGTAGACCTGGATATGGTGCAACATCCACACAACGATGCCCCAGTGATAACATTGAAGATTGGAGAGTATGAGGTGAGACGCATATTGGGTGATCAAGGCAGTTCTTGTGATACTATGATGTTCCAAGGCTCGCATTTCATTTAAAATATTACACTTTTTGATGAGCCTAATGGAAGGGAGGTGAACTCTTTGAAAAATATTTAAAAACATCTTATTTATAGGTTTGGAGTTGAAGGAAATAGGAGAGGATGGAAGAAAACTAGTTGGGGGAAAGGTCGAGCATCAAACCGTTAAGAAAAAAATGATCAGCCTTCACTAAATTAGGCATTTCTCTTTGCACACATATAATTTAGATGTAATGCCACCACCATTGGAAAGTAGACTTCTGAGACTTCAATTTAGACTCAAGAATCACCTAAAACCGAGTTCGGATGAAGGAGATATGCCCATTTGAAATCAGGCTTGAAAATAAATTTTTGTGGCCGGCCGACCACTTTTTGTGGACTGCCGTACAAGTCTTTAGCCAGCTAACCAGGTGTCCCCATAGGCCAATTTCAGTGATCAACCATCCCCTTTATTGGCCGGTTGGCCAATTGTGCCGGCAAAATAGATATTTTGCTACCAGCTATGTTAGCTATTCCCATAGGTGCATGCACTGCACTAGCTGTCTCTATACTGATATTTCCAACAAAAGCACATGTTTTTCTATATATAAATGACCACCCATCTTGAAATTAGGTTAGAAAAAAATCCAAAACCTCCAATACATGCATAGAACTCTCTCTCTATCTTGCAACCTATACACTCTCTCTCTAAACTTCCTAAACCAAAAATTTGACTTTTCTTATTGAGATTTTTGAGCTCAAATCTCAGCCCTTGAAAGTGTAAGCTTTATGGTTTGTGAACAAAAGTTTTACTCCTCTTCAAGAGGTATAACTACTAGCTCCTTTGCACTACTTCTTTCCTATCTTTTCTTACTGTTTTTGCATTGTTTTTACACTATTGTTATGGGTTAATACTTGTGGTTTAAAGTAATCAAAGACAGAGGGGTTAACCACCCTTCTTTAAACCTTGTTCTCTAAGCTTTTGCCCTTGTGTTTCCCATCTCTTTCTCAACATTTTTCCAACTTTTTTACACTGATTTTTAGAGGTTTTTAGAGGATAAAAATGTTGTTTTGCAGTCCCAAAAATTGAGCGGTTAGTAACCCCTTCTTTGGCTTGCCTACTAGCTTTATTTCTCTCATATTTTAGCTTGCCTATTTTAGCTTTTTCAACTCAATTCTAGCACTGTTTTAGCTTATTTTAGGACTATTTTTATGTGTTTATTTCACTCATGCTTTGTATAGTAGGCTGGTCGTATAATAGTCCTCATAGGTTTGGTGTTTTACGCCTTAGATAACAACCTATTTGAGTCGATAGCATTTATTTCATGCTTTTCATACTTGTGTTCACCTTTAATCACGTCTACATCCTCCCTCCTTTCTTTTTTTATTTTTTTTCCTTTGAGAATTGTTTCAACCGAGTGTTGTTTAAGCTTGAGAAAGGGACCATTCAATGCTAATTGGTTTAATCCCTTCGGAGGTTCATTACCAGGGCATTACCTCTCTCTCATGCAAAAACAACTTCTTATTTGACACTTCTCTCCAATAATGGAATTAATGCTCATTTTTGGACTAAAACGACTAATGAATGGAACGGTAATTAAAAGAGGCAATAAAGCTTGGACTAAAATGGAACAAGATAATAAAATGGTTTGGGGTTCAATTGGACGTTAATTGAACCCATTGAGTCTTGAGTTGTTTCATACTTGTGAGTGATGAAAACGGTTCAACGGTCGATGTCAATCGTTTCCCTTGATCAATATCATGATAGGGAAGAGGTTCATGAGTCTTTCATTGTGCATTTATCGAGATTGTTTCCCTTGGTTCATAAGTCATCACGCAATGAATTTGCGCCAATTGATGACTTGCAAATCGAGCCTACCCCTTCTTTAATCTGTCTGATGATAAGGAGAGGCAGGGTAGACACACATCCCCTGAGAATGCTCTGTTTGTGCTCTGTTTGTTTTTTGTTGCAGCAGGAGAAACCTAATATTAAAGGCCGGCAGGCCACCTTTACTAGGCCACAGGCCACTATTAGTGAGTGGCCGGCCACCATTTATGGCCTGCTAGCCACTTTTTCCAGCCAAGCAGTGCCATTTTTTTTCACAAAGCAGAGCAGAGGTTGAGGTGCAAAACAATGTAGAGGCATTCTCGGGGGAGAAATTCATGTGCATGCATAAGCCATTTTCTTGCTCCTCAGACCTGTTAGCTAATTAGTTAATTTGTATTAATAATTAGAGTGTGTCGTAACTATTTAATTAGCTAGAATAGTTAGTTAAATTCGGCATTGTAATAATTAGTTAAGTGGCTTAGCTAATTCATTTATTCGGATCCTCTTGTGCGAGGGCCAATTTGTACTAATTAGTTAGTATAGTTAATTTATTTCACTTGGTTTGTAATAATTAGTTAAGTAGCTTAGCTAATTCATTCATTCAGACCCTTTTGCATGACAACAAATAGTGTAATAATGTGTATATCTTCCAGCCCCACATCTTTCTCCTTTTTATTTACCCGCTTATGATGGATAACATATTACATCATATTTTGTTTAGCATTTTTCATGCTTTGCATCCATTTGTTTTGCACGCATGAGGTTCAGCTTATCATACTAATCAAATATCAATTTCAAATTCCTTGCTTGGATATGTGTTTTATCATATGTCTTGAATTGACTCACATGCCATGTTAGTAGCCGAGTCTAGTAATTGCATTATGTATGTGTTGCATTAGCCATTTGCATCGTTAGGATCATGCATTTTTCTAACTATTTTCTCTTTTTTTGCTCGCCTCGGGAATTAGGTAAAGCTTTATTGCTTTAGCATATTGCATAAGTGTGATTGTTGCCATGTCGAGCATGATTACCATGAGGCTAAGTGCTTAAGTGCTATATATGTTTGAATGCCTCTAGATGAAGGCTAATTGCTTGAATTGGAATACACTAATTAATGTACATACAAACTCGTTTTTTTCGAGTAGTGCGTAATCAAAACAATTTCCAAACAAATATGAAATCAAAGTGTTCCAATTTTTGCAAATTAGTCTATATTTGTGTGCATCACATAGTAATGTTAGCCTAATAAATCGGAACAAGAGCATATAATGTAAATAAGAATCATATCATGATTAGTAGAGGCTGATCTTTGATCGGGCGAGTGGGGTGCTCAATTCATGACCTTCTCCTCTCGTACCTAAGTTCCCAAGCCAAGACACTTTGGTGATAACGGATAAGTGGCCTTTGGCACGAGTCTCGGGTTTCCTAGATTTTCTAAAAATATTTAGGTGGTGACTTTGTATCTGGCAAAGCAGTCTATTTTTAGCATTTTGATTCAAAATCGATTTTTTAAAAGATTTTTCGAATTTGGACTCTTTTGTGTTTATCTATTTCACATTGCACTTATGAGATCAGATTCAAAACCATGGGAGTCTGAACTGTAGGGCTATCGTATCCGAAAGGAGCACGAAAGTCAAGCTACAGTTTTGGCAACTCTGTTAGGGAATTTAGAGAACTTGACTCGAACTTCATGATGTGAAATGTTATTCACACATATATGTTCTTTGCATCGCATTTTCATTTGTGCGCTTAAGTCACTGTGTTTGCCATCTGTTATCCTGGACGGTGTGCCGGAGGCTTGCCCAAAAGCTTGCCAAAAGGCTAACCGGTCGTGGGTTCTGTCATGCTGGGAATATAACCTTTGGATTTGAACTACCGCTGTATCATTTGATCCTCCTTTCACTTCTTGGTGTTAGGTGTGAGAGATATATTAGATAGTCTTGCTGAGGTACCCCTATTTTGACCATTTGGCGTAGTTGCATATAGAAAAGCCATAGTGACTGATCCAAACTAGGACAGGATGCTCACCCATATGTAGGATTTTGTGAAACTACTTGCTTGAAGTAGTGAATCCTTAGTTTATGCCAAAACTAGGACCGGGTAATCCTACCCCCTTATAGAGGTGTTTTGGCTCTTTTTTAACTAGTATGTGCTTTAGAGTGAAACTGTACAGGAATGTCCATATCAATGGTACAATTGGTATTTTTTTGTGGGGTAGAACACCGAGTGTACCTGAATGTTTTTAACCGAAGGGTAGTGTGAACACCGGGCGTACTCGAATGTTTTTAACCAAAGGGTACAATCTTAACGCGTCTCACGCGATAAAAGGAAAAGTGGAGAGATACGATTCGAAGGGCACGAATGATTTCGACTGGAACTCATCTGAATGAACCGTACATATAATATCGTGCATGTGTAGGAGAGAGACTTAACAAATACGATACAGTAAGAATGCATGTTCTATGCAAGACAAATAATCGAGATACAATGTTAATGACATATTCTATGCGAGAAACAAAAGCATAAGCATATTCTATGCATGATTGGTAATGGGAGCATATTTTATGCATAAAAGCGGATGCACATTCCATGCATGATTCAAAAGTGAATGCTAGATGAGCATGCAATGCCCGTGGGATGCACATCTTATAACAACATATGTGAAACGCATATTCCATGCTACAAAGTAAAGTGCATGTTCCATTCAACAACGAAAAAGAAATGCATGTTCTATGCAAGATATTAAAGCATGATTTGATGAAGGCAAACTCAAAGTCAACTTCCGATTCACCTCTCAGAAGAATTACAATGTACTTAAAGAATACACCTCGTTCATGTTGACAAGTGATGAACATCACTGTAGACACCCCCTTTTTGACCGTCCTTAAGACTTGGGCGCCACTGATTGTTTACTTGGTGATAAGGTGTACAGTGCAAAGGTTCAATTTCTTCGGCAATGTGAGAGTCAAATCCCAACCTTACACCCCATTTTTGGACTAAAACTATTTTGACCAAAGATTTTAGACCTTAAAACCCTCTCTTTCAAAATATTTTTAAAACAAAGTTTCTGCGATGTTCTGACGCTCACATTTTGTTAAATGTTGTGCTTTTCGGCAAACCGAGTAAGGACGAAGTGGAAATGCATGAAAGAGAGGTGAACTCTTCAAAAAATATTCAAAAACATCTTGTTTGGGGGTTTGGAGTTAAAAAAAAGAGGAGTGGAGGGAAGAAACCTAGTTGAGGAAGAAGTTGGGTATGAATCGTTAAGAGAGAGACGAGCAGTCCTCGCTAAATCGGGCCTATCCTTTTGTATACTTGGATTTAAGCTATGAGGCCACCACCATTGGAAATAAGACTTTCGAGGCTTCATTTTACACTCAAGAATCTCCTAAAGACGAGTCCGGATGGAGGAGATATGGTTGGTTGAAATTAGGCATCAATCCGATTGAGCCGGAAATGAGAAATCTTCACTAAAAGAGAGATATCTCTTAGTACATTTAGAATTTTGAGGTGAGGCTTCCACCATTGGAAATCTTACTTCTAGGGCTTCATTTTAGACACAAGAATGACCTGAAAAGGAGTCTAGATGAAGGGGTTATGTCTATTTGAAGTTGGACCTGCAGAGTAAAATTTGCAGTCGGCCAACATTAGTAGCTGGTCGGCCAACAAAGTAGCAGGTCAGCCAACAAAGTAGCATGTCGGCCAAAAAGATGGCTGGTCGGCCAGAAATGTACAGAAAACTCTGAATTTGCAGATCTTTTCCCTCCAGCTGTTTCACACAAGCTCCGGCTGTCCCAATTCAGATATTTTCGATCAAAGCTCTTGTTTTTGCTATATATGGAGGCTATATCTCATATTTCGCAAGGTTAGAACATATTGAAGAGTGAGAAAATTTGGGAGCTTTTCACTCTAGAATCCTCTCTCTCTAGAAGATTTGTGAGCAAATTCTCTCTTCTCTCTAGAATTCTCTATTTCTCCTCTTGTTTTAGGCTTAGAAGTGAGAATTTCCTACACTTTTGCAAAGAGACCTTTAACCAAAGTTGATCATCTTTGGGCTGAGGTAGCTTGGGACTTTGTTTGAGCTCCAAAAGACTGATTTTGGCTAGTTTTCCTGCTGTACTTCAAGGTGCTTTAAGGGTAAGCTTTTCCCCCTTTCAAGCTTGTTTTTGCACATTTGGTTTACCCTCATTTTCCATTGTTTTGGACTATTTTGAGGCTGGTTTTGAACTATAAAAAATGCTGATTTTGAGGTTCTAGAATGATGGTTTAAGCCTTGTTTGGCTAGGGGTGTTTTCTCCCTTTTGCTCCTTGGCTTGTAAGGCCTTTTGAGCTATCTTCCAAGCTTTCAAACAATCTCTTTTTGGCCTTAAAACTTGTTTTGAGGTGGAAAACTTGTTTTGACATATTTTTGTGGTGGAAAACTTGTTTTGAGGTCCCAAATAGGAGGGGGTGGCCTCCCCTCCTTGTCTCTCTATGCCATGCCTAGTTAGCCTTGTAAAGTAGTATATTTTTGTGGGATATGTTATCTCTTTTCAAGAATGTTTTTATGACTTTTAGGACCTGATATAACTCTATTTTTGGTTGGTTAGAGCATCCCTCATTTGCTTCTTACACTTGTAGTGCAATCATGCTTATTGGCCTAGCTTACTTGGTGTTTTGGCCTTTTATTCTAGCATGTGTTGGCTATGTTTAAGCATGTTTTTGGCCTTGTTTTGACATATTTTAGGACTGTTTTGAAAGGTCTTAGGCCTTTGAGGATTGTATTGCATAGCTATAGTACAAGTGCCTTTGCTAGCCTTGAGTTTTGAGACCACTAGCATGCTATATTTGTGATGTGTGCATGATATGGTTTTATTTGATATGTAATTTCAGAGCATAAAATTCTGTCATACTCTCATGTTTATCACTCTTTCATTGTGTTTAAGAGTTGTGCCCTTATGCCTTGTTTGTGAGCTAATACAGGAGCATATCTTTCTTGCCATCTATGTTGCAAGTCTAGCATGTTTTTGCTACCATTTTGACCTTCCTTTGGTCTGTTTTGAGTGCTTAAGGTCATTTGAGCATTGCTTAGCGTGGTTGTAGTGTAAAGCCCTTGACTAGCTTTGTATTTCAAGTCTCTTGGAATGCTTTATTTGAGCTATTTGCATGATATGGCATCATTTGGCATGGTATTTTAGAGCATATACTTCCATCATACACTCCTATATATCGCTCTTTAAGTGCTTTTAAGAGTTGAGCCTTATGCCTCGTTTATGAGCCAATGTATGAACATCATTTTTTTGCTTTTCATGCTATCTTCTCGGTTCATTTTAGCCACTGTTTTGGCCTGCTATAGCTCTGTTTTGGGCTGATTTAATCATTTGAGCATTGTATGGCATGCTTCTAGTGTAATGTACTTCACTAGCATTGGCATTCTTAGCTCTAAACATGTCTTACATGCATTGCTTAAATGATAGAGCCTTGTGCATGCCACTTTAGCATTGATAGATAAACATGTTATTTGCATGTGTGTTGCATTGCATGTGTTTGGATCGGATGTTAATCCGAACACGAGGAACGAGGGACGTTTCATACTCAAAGTGATGAAACATGCCTCATTCCTTAGGTCACCAACACCTTTGACCATGTATGATAGGATGGAGGTTCATCGAGTTTTGTTTATGCATTCATCAACATTGTGCAAGCTTTACTCTTTGGCCATCATGCATTGAGATGCATGATTGGTGGCTCGAGAGCCGAGCACTACACTCATTTGAGCTTGAGACATGATAAGGAGTGTGGTTGCACACACATTCCCTTGCAAATACACTGTAATGCCTCTGTTTGTGCTCTGTTGCAGCAAAATGAGAAATTACAGGAAGAAGTGGTCGACCGGCCACCAGAGCAGCCGACCGGCCATCATTACTGGCCGATGGCCACCATCTCTGGCCGATCATCCCTCAGCATGTTCCTAAGATCAGTCAGAAGTAATCTGGAAGTTGGCACAATTTTCAGAGGTCTAAGGGTGTTCAAACAGAGGCATCTTGAGGCAAGGCGGTGGATTTCCGGGAAAACGCGACCGAGCATGCATGCCTCCTTCACCCACGAGGCCATTTTACCGCTTTACTAGCTAGTTGTAGTTAATTACATGTGTTGTAATTAATTAGTTTAATTTGTGTTGTAATATTTTAATTAGCTTAGATTAGCTGGTTATTCAATTCAATTTGGTTTGTAATAATTAATTAGCTAGGATAGTTAATTAGTTAGTTTGATTAGCTTAGCCAGTTAGCTTAGCTTAATTATTCGGACCCTCCGTTGAAGGGGCACAATGTTGTAATAAGTGTGCGTGTGTGTGTGAATGTCTTCCAACCCCACGTCTTTCTCCATTTTACTTATCCGCTTTTAGTGGTTAGATTAGGACATATTTCAATTAGCATACTTATGCTTTGCATGCGTTCATCATTCATTCGTATTGCATGCATCGGGCTCGGCGTATCATACAAACTTCATTGTATTTCAATACTTACTTGAATACATATTATCAAGTGTTGCATTCATATGCCATTCTAGTTAGCCGAGCCTATGTTAGTTGCATTTTTGCATGTGTTGCATTAGGCATCTCAACATAGCTAGGATCATGCATGATTACTAACTAGCTTCTGTTTTGGCTCGGAGTACACTGTGAGTGTTTACGCTTTAGCATCCTTGCATGTGTGTAAGTGGTTGCCATGATAGCATGCTTGCCATGAGGCTATTTGCTTAATTGATATAACTGCATGAATGTATGTGGATGAAGGCTTCATTGCTTGAATTGGAACAATTCATCAGAATGTGAGGTTTAAGCCCACTTGAAGTGGCAAATCATCATGTTTTAAGCCCACTTGAGGGTGGCAAATCCGCACTTTAGCCTACTTACGAGTAGCACTTTCAAACCATTTTCTAAAACAAACATGAGATGTTTTGTTCCAAATTGAGTGATTTAGTCTATACTTGTATGCTGTGTGCATCACGTAGTTAGCTAATAAACTGGAATAAGAACACATGTGTTTTCAAAACAACATATCATGATTAGTAGAGGCCGATCCTTTGATCGGACGAGCAGGGGGTGCTTATTTCATGACCTTCCCCCTTCGTACCCAAGTTCCCGAGCTGAGGCAACTTTGGTGATGACAGACACGTGGCATTTGGCACGAGTCAGGGTTTCCTAAATTTCCCAAAAACAAAACATTTAGATGGCGACTCTGAAATCTGGCAAAGCAGTCCATGTTTGGCGCTTTTGATTCAAAATTGATTTTTCAAAACCAATTGTCAGATTTAGACTCTTTGGTGATTTATCAGTCTTACATTGTACTTTGTGAGATTAGATTCAGAACCGTGACAGGAGTCCGAACTGTAGTAGCTAAGAACCCAATTCGCGCCCTCGCGCGTGGAGCGGAGTTCGAGCGGTCTACAATCACGTACTGAAAACACAGTTTTGAACTTCCGCAGAGGCATTCTGAACCAAACAAAGAACAATCCCTTGACTTTTTGGAAACTAAGGACACAAAATAGCATCAAGCACCCTGGGAGAGTTGCCCGCCACCTGCCAGCTATGAGAGAAAGTCGCCGGCCAGGTGCCGGCCATCGATGGCAAATTGAGGGCAAAATGGGCTTTTCGGCTCGGGCCTGTAAGTATGAGCCACTAGGGCTCATTTCCTCACTTCCCTTTACCCAAAAATCATCTCCCTCTCTCTCTAGACCTTCATTCTCTCTAGATTTACACTTTCTACTCGTTTTTCAACACCTTGCGCGAAGTTGATTTGCTAAATCCCCTTCGTTCTCTTTACTTTGAACCGATTGAAACTTGATTTCAGTGCTTTCTTCCTCATTTCCACCATTCTAGGCTCATTCCCCTCGAGTTTCTTTCGAGTTTTGTGCACTTTTCCCGACTTTGACTTTTTTCTCCATTTTCTCTCTCCTAGGGTTTGATTTTCTCCAAGTTTACCCTTTTTCTTCATTTCTCTTCACTTTTCACCCATCTCGCACTTATTTTCAGATGAAGGACGAGGTTCCTCATGATGGGGCTCCTTTGGAGGTTCCCCCAGTAGTTCCACCCGTGCAGAAGGTAGAGTGGCCGGTAGCGAATATTGAGGCTGACTTAGAGGTGGAGTTCAAGCTCGAGGCCGAGCCAGAGCCACTACCATTGAGGATATAACCCTTCGATCAAGTGAGGTATCACCCACAGACACACATACTGCCTACTTCAGACGCTTTACGGAGTTCGCTTGCGGTGCACCTGAGGACCTTTTGTTGAGGGAGCCAGAGTTTCACTTGTCGGCCATTGCCCCTAAGGTAAGAACTCTGTTTTCATGTATTTATGCTTCATGTATTTCTGCCTTTAGTTGCTTGCAATTCCTGCATTGCCTTGTATTCAGATCCTCCCATACATTGCCTTTATCTGACCATGCACTGCTTCTATCTGATGCATTTCATGCACTGCTTCTATCTGATGCATTTCATGCACTGTCTTTATTTGATTGCATTTCATGCATTGCATACACCGCCCTTATCTGATCGCACTTTCTTTATTTGATGTATTTCATGCACTACCCTTATCTGATTGCATTTCATGCATTTGCCACAGGGTGAGTCTCACGCCTTCAGAGGCTACGGTGCTATGACTGCTAGAGACTGGTATGACGAGCTCCCAGTTAGAGTTCGAGACATCATTGACGGGGCAGGCTTCGGCCTCTATTGCTTCGGCTTGACTCGGGTCGTCACAAGCTGTCCTCTCTTAGGAGCTCTGGTAGAGAGGTGGTGGGATACCACCAACTCCTTCCACTTCTCCACTACAGGAGAGATGGCGATGACTCCTTATGACTTTGCCATGATCACTAGCTTAGACGTAGGGGCGATCTGATCCCTATTGATACTGATATAGAAGAGTGGCCGGTAACCTGGTTTGAGTTGCTGGGAGCATACCCACCCATATACCGGACGAGGATGGTGAGATATACCTGGTTCGTAGAGTGCTTTAGAGGGACCAAGCCTGAGACGGTAGAGAAGACAGAGCAGTACGCCAGGGGCTTCTGTAGACACCCCATTTTTGGCTGACCTTAAGACGCAGACGTCATCGATTGAGCGCTCGGTGATTGCGCATGTTGTGCTCATTTCGAGGTTTCGGAGTTTTCGGCCTAGTGCCTTGCCTCCAGGCCTCTGAACTCTTTGTGCTTCGGCTCGGTTTGTGGACCAAGCCTTGTTTTCCTTTCCTGAGGGAAGGAGAGGTCTTGTAGACCACTCTTTTGTGGTCGTAGACCACTTTTCCTGCTTGGAGACCGGTTTTCGATATTCAGAGCCTTTGGCCGCGCGCCTTGTCTCGGGACCACTTAACGTTCTCCGTTTGGCGTGATTTTTGAACCACACCTTGTTACCTTGGCCTAGAGGGCCACTGTGGTCTGGGAGACCACTTTTGTGGTCGTAAACCACTTTTGGTGCTCGTAGACTAGTTTTCGGGTTTCCCAGCTGCGCGCCTTGCCTCCCGGACTTTCGACTTGCATCCGTTTTGGTTTGTTTTTGGTACAAACCTTGTTTTCCTTGTTTGGAAGATGGTACAAGGGTGGGAGACCAGTTCTTCCCCTTGGAGACCACTTTTTTTCCCGCCAGCCAGTTTTCTGGTCGGGAAACTGGTTTTCTTGGTCTTTGGGCCAGCTTTTCTAGCCGACCACCACACCATCACTTTGGTCTCATACTGCAGACCACCACTCCCACCTGGCCAACCACTTTTTTCCTTGGCCGACCACTTCCATTGGTCGGCCGACCAGTAGAAGTAGTTGGCTGGCCACTTCAAGTGGTTGACTGCTTTTCACCAGCTTCTTGAAGATATTTTCTTTATAGCTGGCATAGCTGGAAGGCACCAAAACCATCCTCCATACACGTGTATGGAGGGATGGCCTTGGACCCTTAGCTTCTTCAAGAAGCTTAAGCTTTTGTTCTCTATAAGAAGGAGCCTCCTCCTTCCTCCTCCAGGTTTAGCTTTTTGGGTTAGAGAGTGATAGATACACCTTTATCTTTATATCTCTCTCTTTGCTTCATTTTTGTGCCTTAAAGTGCCCTTTTGTTATACTTTAATACACAAACACACACTCAAACACCATACTCTTGAAGCTGAGGTCCCTTGAAGTTTTTTTTGAAGTTTTTGGATTGGTTTTGGTTCAAAAAGTCTGCTGGAGTTGCAGCTTTGAAAGTGTTCTTCAAGGGTGAGCCTTTAACCCTTTAAACCCTTTGTTTTGCTTAAGCTTTTGGATCCACTTGAATATTGTTTTAAGCTTAACTCTAAACTACAAAAAGTTATGATTTTGTATGCTTAGTATGTTTGTTTAAGGTCACTTTTGTGTTGGGGGTAGTCTACCCCCTCTTAGGCCTTGTTTGGCCTTGCTTTTGTGCCTTCTTTTTGAGCTTTTGGGACCATCTTGTTTTGGCCTTCTCACCACTGAAACTCAGAGGAATTTCAGTGGTGGAAGTGGTGTTTTGAGGTCCCAAATAGGAGAGGGTCATCCCCTCTCCTTGTGTCTTGTTTACTTGCTTTGAATGCCACATGTGTGAGCATGTTTGTTAAGCTTATGTTGGCCATATCTTAGCTTGTATTTGGGGTTATTTTGCTGTGGCATGCCACTGTTTTTACTTGGTTTTGTCACTCCATGCTTGCCTAGTACACTTGTAGTGTAAATCTCATAAACTAGTCTTGTATGCTTCATAAAGTAGCATGTCATTCTAGCTTATTTCAAGTCCATTTCAACATGTTTTTGGTGATTTTTTACCATGTCATACCTCTGTTAGGGTTTGGTTTGGTCACCCCTTGTATGCTCCTTGCACTTGTAGTGCAATTCCTTGAATTAGCCTAACATGCATCATGCCTTAACATGTCATTCTAGCCTGCTTTTGGCTTAACTCTAAGAAGCTTTTGTCCATGTTTTAACATGCTTTAGCACTGATTTGTGTTATTGTGACCATGCATGCATTGCTTTGTATAGCCATGGTTCATTCTAGCTTGTTAGCTTTGTGTGTCAAGTCCACTAGCATGCATTAATTGGACTATTTGAATGATTTGGCATAAGTTATAATGTGATTTCAGTCCATGTTTCATGGTCATGCACTTGCATTTTTTACTCTTTCAATGCGTTGGAGGGTTTCTCCCTTTATGCCTTAACATGGGTCATTGCGTATGCCTTCATGCCTAAGCTTGAGAGCCATCATTTCAATGTGTTTTTGGGGTTATTTTGCCATGATATAACTCTAATTTTTGTTGGTTAAGTCATCCCATGCTTGGTCTTAATAGGTGTAGTGTAATCTACCTTATTTGCCTTGTATGCATCATGCCTTATGCCCTTTATGCCAGATTGTTTTGGCTTCCTTCCATACATAGTATCATTTTGACATGTTCTAGGACTGTTTTGGGTTGCCTTTGCCATATGCTTCATGCTTTGTATAGCTGTGGTGCAATTAGCCTTGCTAGCTTTGTGTTTTGATGACTCATGCATGCTATCTTTGAGCTATTTAGATGATTTGGCATCGTTTAATACTTCATTTCAGAGCTTATAGCATGACTATGTTTTCACTTCTTTCATGCTTTGAATGCCTTTGAGTATTGTGCATTGTTGCCTTATTGTGGTCTAGCATGTATGCCATCTTGCCTATGTCCTTGAGCCTCTATCTTAACATATTTTGGTCTTTGTTTAGACCTAATTAAGCTCTGTCCATGGTTGGTTCGTGCACTTGTGCCATGTATTGCATGCCCCCTTTGTAGTCCTCTTTACTAGCTTCATGCTTTAAGGACCTTTGCATGCTATGATTGCTTTGTTTGAATGATTTGATATCATTTCATACCTTATTTCAGTGCATTTAGTGTTGTCACACTTCCATGTTTATCATTCCTTGAGCACCCTTGAGGGTTGTGTTCTTAGGTCTAGTTGATAGGCCATTGCATTGAGCATGCTCACCTTATCTTTTTGTGCCTTCGTTTCATCATTATGGCCACTGATTTGGGCATGGCTGAGGTCTGTCCACTTTCGGTTTAAGTCCATTTAGCATTGTGTATGCCATGTTGTTTGCATGTTGATTCATCGCATTGTATATGTCATGTTCTTTGCATTGTGTATGCTTATATTACATCGCATTGTGTGCATGCCATTAGCCTTGTTAGGTTGTTCATGTTGCACTATATGTTTGCATGCTTAAGTCGTATTGCATATTTGTATGCTTGTGTTGCATTGCATTTTTGCATGCTCCATGTTACATAGCATTGTGCATGCCATGTTATGTGTTGTATTGTGTTTGGAATAGGTGTTAGTCCAAACACGAGAAATGAGAAGCGTTTCATACTTGAAGTGATGAAACGTGCCTCAATTCTCAGTCGCCGACGCTTTTGATCATACATGATAGAGCTCTAGGCGTTTATGTGTTTATTTGTGCATCCATTTCATATTGAATTGTGCAACTTCGCCTCTCGGCCATCATGCATCGAAATACGCGATTGGTGGCCCGAGGGTTGAGAACTGCACTCCCTTGAGCTTATGAAATGATAGGGAGGGTGGTTGTGCACGCATATCTTGCAAATACATTGCCATGCCCTTTCTTGCTCTCTGTTGCAGCAAATTAGAGAATTGCAGCAACAACTGGTCGGCCAGCCAGAAAAACTAGCTGGCCGACCACTTTTCCTGTTCTGCAACAACAAAAAGTGGTCGGCAGGTGGTCTCCCACACCAACAACTGGTCAGCCACCCTCCCACAGGTCCCCAAGGTGAGTTGGAAGCTTTCTGGAGCTTGGTGCAAGTTTCTGAGAGCAGTTGCAAACAGAGGCAAATTGGGGCATCGCGACGGATTTTCGAACAAGGCGACCGGGTATGCATGCATTCCTTTCCCTCTGAGGACTTTGCATTACTGCTTTACTTAGCTAATTTGCTTAGCTAGTTTATGCTTTGGTTTGTACTTAATTAGTTAATGCGCTTAGCTATTCGATTTGCGTTGTAATATCTTAACTAGTTAACTAGGATTAGTTGATTAGTTTTGTGATGTAATAATTAGTTTAATTAGCTTAGATTAGCTAGTTAGCTTCTTATTCGGACCCTCCGTCAAGAGGGTCAACTGTTGTAATAAGCGTGCGTTTGTGTGATGCATGTCTTCTAACCCCCATTTCTTTCTCCCTTTTACTTAACCGCTTACAATGGTTAGTTTTAGGGCATATTTCGATTAGCATACTTTATGCTTTGCATGCGTGCATCCATTCATCTGTATTGCATACACTGGGTTCGGCGCATCGTACTAGCTGCATTGTACTTTCAAATACATTTACTTGAATACGTGTTCAAACAACATGTTATCAAGTTACATTTCACATGACATTCTAGATAGCCGAGCCTATCTTAGTTGCATTTTTGCATGTGTTGCATTAGCCATCTTAACATGAACTAGGATCATGCATGATTTCTAACTAGTTCTTTGTTTTGGCTCGGAGTACATTGTGAGTATTTACGCTTTAGCATACTGCATGTGTGTTATTGACTGCCATGTTCAGCATGCTTGCCATAAGGCTAACTGATTATTTGACATAACTGCCTGAATGCCTGTGGGTGAAGGTTGGATTACTTGAATTGGAACAATTCATTAAATCCCCGATTTAGCCTACTTGCGAGTAGCAAACTCCAAATCATTTTCACAAACGAACATGCAATG